>JAODJU010000130.1:16647202-16665601 GCA_026776725.1 Gnathonemus echidnorhynchus | reverse complement strand
GCTCTGTGGACTCCACAGCACTGCATTTCACTTCCGTTCCAGGAAAGATCATCTTGCACTAACCCTCAAGGAAATAATCAAATATGATCAAGAGGCTGACACATAGAAAAGTGTCAAAGACGAAGCCTGAGAGTGACGTCGAGGAGAAACCCAGGGTCCCGCTGTTTTCATTGTGCGTGACACTGGCCTGAAGCTGTGCACTAACATCTTCATGATCCAACCTCTTCAACTGGAAGAGCTTCATGGTAACCCTCCGTAGAGGGGCTGAGGGTTAACACAGCAGCAGCAGACATTAAAAATGCATGAAGCTTGTTTAATCATGCAGGAGCCAGCAGTCCTCGGTTTACAAACTGAAAGTCAGGCAGGAGCACAAAGCCTGGTCATTAACTTATGCTGGAGAAGTTAATAATGAAGATCTGTGGCACACTGCCCAGTTTTAGCAAAAAACTAGTAGCATGTATTAATGCTCTAGGAAAAGATATCCAACGTGAATCATGGCCAGGCTCACAGACGAGCCTGGAACTCGTCCCAGGTAGGATAGGGCACAAAGCTGGGGTACCCCCTACATAAGGTGCCAGTCCATCAAAGGGCACAGGGCTGGGGGGCACCCTGGACGGATGCCAGTCCATCAAAGGACACACATTCATACAAAGTTATTGTCATTATTATTGTTGTTGTGGTTACGGACTGGCATTCCAGGGTTAACCATTTTTATAAACAGAAAAAAAAAATGTTAGGGGTTATTGTTTACATTATGTGTTTATAGGACAACTGAAAATATATTGGGGCATATGAGGCTTCGACACAAATTTTCTTATCAATTAACTAGAGTTACTGCGTTATAATTCCAATGGTCAGTATCAGAATAACAGAACTCAGCAGAGGCTAACATCTAGAGATGTCGGGTGAAATTAAGGATGAATTAATGATCAGAGATGCTTTGCCATTTGCCTGCTAATCTACTGACTGAAAACCGGCGACCTGCTGGCTCACTTTCCTGCAGCAGTCGGGGTGCCTCCTCTTTCCCGCTCTCTCTCTCTCTTTCTCTCTCTCTCTCTCTCTCTCTCTCTCTCTCTGTCCGCTCAGTAGCTATTTCCAGCACGTCGGGCTGCCTCTTGTAGACACGAGACTGCGACGGGTTCATTAAATGCAGACGGCGTGCGGGATAAATGATGCTCGCGAGCTCAGTGGGACAAGCACTTGGGCCCAGAGGAGATGCCACCGCAAAGGAAGCTACCAAGCGGGGGTGAGGAGGTCTCATTTACCTCACGCTGGAGGCTTTATTACTGTCCTGCCTGGCCTGCCCGCCTGCACCCACGATCCACGTGACCCCGCACACTGGTTCTGTTACTGCTCTATGCAGAGACACCAAAGTGTGATTTGAATTCGCAGGATGTATGACAGGGAATTCTACAGAACTGCATGCTAATGTGCATGCAAGCGAATGACGTCAGCATCCGTTCATCTCAGCACCCCGTACGATTCAGGCAGCGGTGGGTAGTGTTCTGCTGATCCGCTGACCGCTAATTAGCAAAGCTAGCTGTTCCATTATTCCATGTCTATGGTGAATAATGAGAAAATGCAGTTTTCCCCACCACAGTGCCCACCACTGGATTTAAGTAGCTAACCTTACAATAGTGTCTGCATGCTTGGAAAGAAAAACGACCGACACACGCTTCAATTCTAAATTGCTTGAATAAAACCAGATGTAAGAAAAAAGCCGACATTCTTCATTATTCTCTAGCAATTATGGTCAGGCTTGGTGTGGGTGAGCTAGGCTGTTGGGGTGTTAATGACTTCATTTCTGTCACAGCCTCCACCTCCTATAACTGTAGATGTTACTGCCCCCCCCCCCCGCTGGCCAGGGCAGCTCAGGTTCTCAAAAGCCACAACCCCGAGACCATATTTTAATTAGGACTTTTCTGACATTTCAACCGAAGATGACAAAACTCACTTCCCAGATAATTAAAGTGGTCAAAGATAGGGGTAGCACAAAGTTAGTGAAAATCAGTGTACGTTTTAAATTAACACATCGCAAGCAAATAACCAGGTTAACTCAATTAGTAAGTCTGTTATACTGACCTATACGCCAGTTAATACATAAAAAAAGCATCACAATTAAAGACCAAAATAATGGTCAGACTCCAACAGCTAGATAAAGTTATGGTTTCTCAAATTGTGCATCATTACCTAACATTATTTTCTAAAGTGATTCTTATTATCATATTTGTTTTTTATTTAGGAAACGGAGACAATATAATTAATTTATCATTATCCAGGCTGCTTGTCAGTCAAAATGAACATAACCACACTGACATAAAAGATAGTGATGCTGATTAGAAATGAGTCATTATCAACAGCAGACACTTCCAACAATACATACAATGAAAATACAGTTTATACATATTTACAGTATGTGCCCATCACCACACCACAGCTTGTGAAGCATCACTCTGCCTTAAAAATAAATATGTTTGTTATTGCACCCGACGAAAAGACAAAATATATAAGGACTGAAAAATCAGCATAAGCTTAATGAATGATGGACAGCTGCATATGAGCTGCTTCTTCTGTATTCAAAACTAATTATTTCCTTTAGTGAAATCTTTCAGTGGGGGGGGCGGGTGTAACTAGAGTAAAATGCTGGGAAAAAAAAAATTTGCAGGGACTCAAAATGCTTCAAAATATCAGTATCTGCTCGCCGTACTGTGAGAGTTTGGGATCATGCAGTCCAGCAAACGCTGTTTCCAAAACGCCTACATGTGATGGTACAGTTTTAAACCATTTGTTTTAAAATTGTATTTTTACATGGTTGGAAAAGTATTTCACCACTTTGAGAAAAAGGTAAAGATCGTCCAGTAAATATTTTGATAACACCTTCAGCGCTACTGGCAAGAGGACTGGCTTCTATCACCCAGCTAAGAATCTTAATTCCATATTTAAAAGTGATTAAGGTAACAGGATGATAGCTGATAATACTGTAGTTACACCATTGGTGTGTGGAATGTGCAGTAACAGCTCATATTAAAAACATCTGATGAGCCAATCAGAGATTTGAATCTGCCTTCCATGTGTGAAAGGTCATCTTTTCTCAACCAATCCCCATGAATGTGCTACTTATGACCTCTCTGGTTATGGGAACTAGAGTACAAAGATGATGTAAAGAAGGACCAACAGCGACTAAGCCGTGTCTCCCACGCCGCAGCAGAGACCCTAACGCACACAGGCATTATTGGATCACTGTCTGCGCCGGCTTGATCTCAGCTTCATACTCACTCGACAAAGTCCAACACTTGTCAAGCAAATTTAAAATCCAAAGCAACATAATTAAAAACTCATGCATCCCAGACGGTTCTGGTATTGTACATAATCAGTTTTGCATTAATGCTGTTTACTGGGGACGTCATTCACAGCCGCTGTGTCAGGCAGGCTTTGTAATCCACTCCGGACTGAAGCATCTGCCGGCACAGAGAACGTAACGAACGGCGGCGGATCAAAGCAAACAGCTGCTTATCCATCATTTCTAACGGTACGGCAACATGAAGAGTGCGAAAGGGGCAACCTTTCTGGATCAGGAGCAACATTTAATTTCAGTAACTGGGAGCTGTTTACAAAAACAGACTCATTAAAATATTTGCTATTGACATTTTAATAATCATGATATTCAATTACCAGAATCTATATGCCAGCAGGGAACACTGTGGGCTCCTTCCTCAGGGTTGGTGGTTGAATTGCACTTATTTGTGTACTAAATAGTGTGTGCGTGTGTGTGTGTGGGGGGGGGGGGGGTTATCTTACTTTGTGGGGGACCAACAAAGTAATAAAAACCTGATTGGTGCAGGTGTGAGGCCATCCTGGCTGACTTGCCTCCAGCAGCTTGGCTGGACCCCCCCATCAGAAGCAGACACAGCTGACACTATTCTCCAGTGCTGCCCCGGTGTAGCCAGACCCCCTGCAATCTGGTAGCCGCTCCTTAAAGGAGCACGCTCATTTTCTTCCCAATATTTTAATCTTTCACAGTAAATTTCATTTCTGTGTATGTATATTTTTTTTCCTGCTTGCAAAGCGTCGGTGTTAGAAATTGTTTGGTACGCCATTGACATCGCTGGATTAAATGATCAGACCCCAATTTATCTTAATCAGTAACATTCATAAATGACCCAGTGTTCTGTCAGCTGTTCAGGTGCCACTTGCTCCTCGCCAGAACGCCGTAGGTCCATCCCGGCTGGCCTCGCCCCTCCTGCTGGGTGACCGCTCCGCTTCAGCTTGTCCAGAAGGAGGTCGACGTGACATCCATGTCACAGCTGGCCTGGCCTTGCACATGTCACCTCCACGCTGGCTCCCTCTTTACTGGCCGCCCATCATGGTAAAATGGGATGTAAAAAGTCCGTTCCCTCCTACCAGGCAGCAAATCGTCCGGGACCACGACAGCACCGTCACCCCAGCCCGACGAAAGCACCCAGAACCCTAACAGGGCCCTTGTCCCTGTCTGACTTTTCCTGTCTGCCACCCAACTGACATTAGAGTCCAAAAGTGAGCAGAACTCTCTATCACTAAGCAGTAGACAGCTTGGACTGCAGAGTAACCCTGTGTAGCCTTTAGTCTCTGCCTAAATGCGTCTGTGTGTGTACTGTACACTTCATAGAAAATGGTTCTGCACCTCTAGTGTAATTTTCCAGTACAATATTTCTTGATTACAGCCACATGACTGTGAATTACAACTAAATTAACTTAAGTTATATTACACCATACATGTAGTGATGAGCATGAGGGCCTCAAATTCACCCACAAGTCGTTCAGGGTTTTAAGTAAATAAAAATTCTCAAAAGTTCAAAATAATATACATATGAAAAATGCATAATATTCCTAATAGATGAGTTGGCTGTAATCAATGAATTTAATACGTGGCATATTTAAACCATGTGGTGGACTTGCTCTGTAAGAGTGCAGAGGGGCGCAATCCCAAAGCAGCCTGTGGCAGATTCTCAGAAACACAACGTCGGTCAGCTGTGGCCAAAATGCAGCTCCTCAGATGGGGGCCGGATGGATGAGTGACAGAAAACACGCAGCTGTCAGGAGCTAAAGAAATGTATTATTTATTTTTTAAACGTGTGGACGAATATACTAACATTGAAGGAACTGCAAAAAAAATTCCCTCCCCTTCGGGATAACACTGACTCATTTCTGTCCTAAAACCTTCCTGCCGGTGTCTAGAATGGCGTCAGAGTATATGATGGCCGCCTCACGTCTCCGTGCACGTAAATTATCCTCTGAAACAGATACAAGTAGGCAAAACGGAAGGCGTTGTGAGTTCTCCTGCTCCATGGCTGGATGCATGTCACGGAAGTGTAGGTCAAACTGGAAAACTGGTTCAAGGCCAGTTTGGAGAGGCTTTGTAACGTACACCCAGTCCCCGGGGGCTTCCGCAGCCAGTCCCTCCTCCCGCTCGCTGAAGGAGTAATCAGCTGTGACCTTGATGCTTGCAGGCGCTCGGGCGGACCCATCCACACATTAATAGCACTTCTGTTATTAAAGCGCATTTGCTTATCAAACTTATTCCGCCAAGCTCATCCCAGTGTATGACCCAGGGGAGCGTAGCTGCTGAGTCACCCTGCGGATCACAAAGCCAGCATCAGGTGCAGCAAACCGTCAAGCGCTGCCATCATTCACATTAATAACCGGGGGGCTCATTCTTTTCCCTCTGCCCCAAATATTCCTTTTGTTTTACAACACAATAAGATTCACATTGATCCGATCGCGTCGCTGTACTCCAGCTCCCTTTTAGAGCATCTCGCAAAATGTACCTATTCCGCATTTTCAGGGTGTTTTCAGGGCCCAGGGGTGAGTTTCCCTAAGCCTTCTTAACGCTACGTCGTTCTTAAGTTCTGTGTTAAAAGATAGAACTAACGAACGACGTAGCGTTAAGAAGGCTTTGGGAAACTCACCCCAGATTCCCAGTTAGCACTTCCTCATATCAAACGGACGTGTGTCCTTCAGAAAGCATCTTCTATTGATGGAGGTAATTTAAAAGTAGCATTTCTGATACACAAATCTACTTATTTTTACATTTCTGAAGAGCATCAATTTTTTACTTCCTGTCTTTACGAGTGGAAAGGCAACAGATGTATAAGGCTCCCGATCATTTATTTATATTTATTATTTTCTTAATGTTCCTTTCAGGATGTTCTGTTTATGTACTTTTTGAAAAATTGTCTTGCACTGTGTTTACTTGTCTGAACGACGTGTAACTGTCTATGAACTTTATGTACCTTGTTGCTTTATGCACAAGAATTTCCCCCTGGGATCCCTAAAGTTATCACTAAGGTCTCTTTCATATCATCACTCTGTGGAAGCTGGCTCTCCAGCCTTCATACACACAGCAAACACCGTATCTCACTTACAGAATTAAAACACTGGCAGTTGAAACACATCACATTTACGAGAAGCACACACTTTTTCGTTTTCGTTTGCCGCGTTTTAGAGCGAACACAGCCTAGCTGTCACCGGAGCCTCTGCGGGAGATGGGCTCACGCCCACCGTGACCCAGGGGGGGCCGCGTCTAGACAGCCGGCTGATGAGGAGCCTCCTGGCTGAGTCCGACCACCTGCCCTCTTCACGGAGCTCCAGCATCCGCTGTTGTCCCCGACTCGCACATATGTGCGGAAACGATTACACACCTCCCTCCATTTTCCTTCTTGCTTTTAATATTCTAGCCGATTCATAATTGAGGAGATAGTTGTAGGTTTCGCTGTTATAGTTTGTACCATAGAATATGAACATTGTTATTTTGATAATTTCCGGCTTCACCCTTAATTGCGGTCAACTGTGAGTTTCGGTGGATCTCAAACACCTGCCATATACCTGCAATATCTTTCATCCCCTTATATATCCACACCTTTAAGAAACATCAGATTAGAGAACTGAAATGCGAAAGCATTGTTCTCCCAGCCAAGAACATAAGATTAGCATGGCCCGCTCTCACCTCACTGGGGAACTGTCCACCCCAACAAACACTGTGAAGATCATTAATTATCTACTCAGCTCATAACAGGAGGTAATCCTGGAAACTCTCCATAACATCAAACAGTCTAAAGACCATGCAGCCCCTATCTGCATACTCTGTCACGACCTGCCTAATGGTCTCAAAACGACACACATACACTCCCCACCATCGTGACTGACTGAGAGCCCACTGAGAAAGCCAATGGCGCCCAACACAGGGGACACAACCTAACAATATACATACAAAGGTCTGTCTACTGGGTGATGATTGAAGGTAAATAAATATTATCGGGGTACAGCCCCCCAAACCCACACCCCCGTTCCTTCACCCCTGGTTAAAACGCTGCACATCGTACACGTTGCCTGCAGATCCTCCTCTACAGAAGCACTACTACTAACTGATTGCCTGCATTTACCCATAATTATTCCGTACTTCCAACCCCCAATGTTCACTAGTTGGCTCAGTCACATGCACCATGCCCCCCTTCGTAGACACACGAGGGATCCTTTGATTCAGATGTTAAATAAGCTTGCATGTCCCTTCAGGATTCCCACTCTCTCCTTTGGGTATTTGTCTACTTGCTGAATCTTCCAAATATCCTTCTCTTCCAGGCAGGAGGTGCAGGGATAACCCCCCCTGGAGATAAAAGGCAGATCTGTATTTGTTTGGTCCCTTACTCAGGTCCAAAGGGATTACTTACCATGCAAGGTTTTTCACATAGATACTTTAAATTATAGGTTAAAAAGCAGAAGAGCCCTTGGGTTTACAGCAGATATGGTTTTTCTCGCGCCTTCGACAATTTTTCATTTCATAAATCACATTTATGCTGTCTCTTAATCATTTCCAAATGACATCCATGTTCCCCCCGCCCAAATAGTACAAATTAAGATAAATACCTTTTCAGAAATAAAAAGCAATTTACGACACATCTCAGAAATACAAAAATGAATAACCTCATTTTTAGCTTAATTTACTCTGAGACACTCTGCCCATGATCAGAAGGTCATTGGTTCGAATCCTGGGGTCGGCAGAGTGGTTTCATCACTGGGCCCTTGCGGAAGGGCCCTAAGCCCAATCGCTCCAGGGACTGGCTGACTCTGCATTCTCAATGGTACATCGCTTTTAAATAAAAGTACCTATGAAATAAATACATTTAATTTACTCTTGCTTTTTGAAAGAGAGACATTTTCATTGCAGAAACTGTATACAATCATTTCAAATCCCAGCCCTTCGGATATTTGATGATAGAACCTGCAATCTATGAAATAACCTGGTCCCCTTCGCCTGAACCTGAGCAGTGACGTTAAACCTGAGCAGAAAGAGTGACCGTAGTTTGCTTTTGTGGAATCCCTAAGATGTCCGCTAACCTTGACTGCATAGCCTACATGTGCTCCCTCAAATCCCATTTTGGAAGTGGGTCACAAAGCAGCACGGAAAGACTTCTTGTCATCTGACAGAAATAATTGCTGTGGCTGGGGTCTACATTCAGGTGGGGGTGTAAACATTCTCTTCTGTTCGGGGGGGGGGAATGTGTCTGCTTCACTCAGGACTGTCTCCATCCTCAGCACTGTGCACTGACACATTGAGGCTACGTCGCTGTCAATCCGCACTTTGTGTGAGCATGAATCATTTGTAATATGTATAGTTGCGTTAGCTCGGCACTGAAAACTACAAGAGGTCTGCTTAATACTTCTGTTACAGGCCGGGATGGCTTTGGGCAGCCAAAGCTCGTAATATTTCTCTACATCGTTTAGTTTTCCTGCAAAGTTCACCTACATGCATGTTGTAACATCCTCACTTAAAGCTGTACATTTTCATCAACATTCCCTG
Organism: Gnathonemus echidnorhynchus; assembly: GCA_026776725.1. Lineage (NCBI taxonomy): Eukaryota > Metazoa > Chordata > Actinopteri > Osteoglossiformes > Mormyridae > Gnathonemus > Gnathonemus echidnorhynchus. The sequence continues at coordinate 16,656,768 of JAODJU010000130.1, read as the reverse complement.
TTGTCTACATGCAGCTCAATTAAGGTTAAACTAATTTCTGGGCCAACATGCACGGGAAAGAACACACTGGCAATGATCAAAGAAAAATTACTAAATAAATCAACACTTGAACCTACATACATTACAGTAACATGGATGCTTTTACCAGAGCCACTTAATTTAAAATAGCAGATTCTGTTCTGGACTGAACTGCTATCTTTTGCCGTTCATTTCATTTAAAATGAGATATGCTGTAAGTCATTCAGCTTCTCATTTCGATAACTAATGTCAGTCTAGTGTCAGTGACTCCGCCCCCAGGGAACGCTATAGGGTCCTGAAAGGTAAATAGGTCAGACACATGTTGAAACAATCCGTTTTTCTCACATTTTGCCAGGGAGATGTGTGTTTGCCCAAGGTTAAATCCGCCTCGGCCATAAACCAGATGACCTAAACTTGCCTTAAAGGTTATTTTTGGTTCTGCTGTGGGCTTCTCCAACCTATTTCATATGTCATGCTTAAATGCCCGTGTCGAGACTTAAATATTATCCTTCGAGACCAAACTAAATGAAAGTGCACAAGGGAAACAAATAGATTTTAAGCAGAAAATATTTAGTACCTCAAGAAATTATGAACCTGAATGAAAAAATTTATTTTGCTCAGTAAATAGGGATTGTTGTAAATGCAACTTTGAGGTTAATTTGACAAAGCTTTCCTTGCCTTATTTAAATGTTTGTTTTCAGTAAAAGCCTGTAGTTACATTAATTTCTCTGTTGTCTCTCTGAAGACAGTCGTTCTGCTGGACGGGCACTGAAATGATCAGAGAGAGTCACACCTCTCATATGTCATCGCACCTCCATATCCTGTCTGCTTTGCTGTCTGAAAAGCAGTTTGCAGGTATGTTGAAAGGCACTGGCACACCAGCAAATAATGAGCCAACTTTGAAAATGAGTAAACAGAAGAAAAATGTGAAAACACAACATAACTTTGAGGCGTGTTGAAGGCAGTCTAGGCTAGAAGCCTGTCACCTTAATGTCATATCATACACGAAAGACATGTCACAGATCCACAGTCCCCTAACTTCCACAAAGTACCAATAAATGAAACTAATAAAACCATTCAACTTTATAAAGACCTGAGCTGCCTTCAGACTTCTGCCATCAGGAACCTGTTCGTTTATAAAAGACATACCAAAAAAAAAAGTCTTGTTGAGTGTTTACGGCAGTGTTTCTCAAAACAGTCCTCAGGGACCACAGACAGTCCACATTTTTTTCCTGGGAAGAAGCAAAAATGTGGACCATTTGGCAGGGAGCTGGGAGGGAGCAAAAATATGGACTGTCCTGGGATCCCCGAGGACTGGACTGGGAAACACTGCACTAGTCAATCAGTTATAACTTTGAAAGTGCACTGCTTCTGTTTTATCTCTCTCACATGCAGACACACACACTCACACTGGCACATTAGGAATAATCGCAAGCATACTTGTGACCGGCATCTTTGTCGGTGTGGTCAGCGTGACACGAAGCCTCATCACTCAGGGAATCACTCAGGGATATGCTTCCCCTGCTCCTCCCGCTGGATCTGCTGCCGTGTGCACACTGCATCCGGGTCTAGGCCCGAGGCCCAGACACCCAAACCAGGAGATCCTGACCCTAACCCTAACCCTCATGTCAAACTTTGCTCAAGTTCGACTTCCTCGACTTCCTGTGCTGCCCCCTGGAGGATGGGCTCCCCCCTTTGAGTCTGGTTAAGGTTAGGGCTTCCTCTGCTGCCCCCTAGAGGATGGGCTCCCCCTTTGGGTCTGGTTAGGGTTAGGGTTTCTTCTGTTGGACTTTAGAGGACTGGATCTCCCTTTGGATCTGGTTCCTCTGAAGGTTTCTTCCTACTAGGGAGTTTTTTTCTCTTCACAGTAAGATCTTGTGTTCCGAGGTCAAGAATAATGTAAAGGGCTTGAGACGTTGATGTTATGAAAATGCACTATATAAATAAAATTGAATTGAACAAAATTGAATTGAATTGAATTGAATTGAATTGAATTGAATTGAAGTTCTGTTGGCTGAGCCTGTCGGAATAGTGACTGTCAGTCCAACCTGTTAACCAGGATAGTTATCCGACTACAGAGATGCTGTATGAGGGTGGTCTCAAGAGTCTTCAGGGGGTGTGAGTGATGTCTGTTCTCCCACCGGTACAGACATACATCATCCTCTGTGCTTCTCTCTGTGTTACAGCAGAGCCACAATATACACACATCCCACTCAAATGGCAGCCCCTTTGAAAGATTGCAGTGGGCGTCATATTACTTACATAACCCTTGTTCACCTGAAGGTGGAATAGACTGGCAGGCTCCCTTGTCACTAGGTAACCCACACACTGGCCCCATATCAAAAGAGCAGAGCTGTCAATCAAATCACCAGCTACAGCAGAACCTGAGAAATCCGGCCTCTATGGAATACTAACCTGAGCCAATGAGGAGCTTGTGGGTGGGTCATCCTAATCACCTGACTTATACCCACGATTCCTTGGGGGGAAATGGAAGAAGGTACAGAGGGACTGTTTGTCCCTCCTGCTTTGGTTGCACCGAGATTTTAGCAGTATTCTCACTTTCTGATTGTGCCTGAAGCTTTTTATCCATTACACCTAACCGGGAAGTGCTCTGCCATGCAGATCCAACACTGTTTGTTTTGCGGTGCTATATGTACTCCCCTTTAATTAAAGCAGCGGGGCACTGAGAAACTGCAGTCTTTTCCGTGTTTTTCCCCAGCTGGAGCCGACTCACGACTTTGATTCCTGCTGCACTTCGGAGCCGAGCTGAAGCCGGTGATCAGATAACATGTGCAGCCGCGATCCCTGGCTTCACATCCCGCTGCGAGTCCCGCACACCTCCGCCCAGCCCGGAAAGACGGCAGATATACTATAACGGAGGCTGCTTCTGTGTCCACATTTATAAAAAGTGTGACATTTCATGCTACGGAAATCGATTTGGAATACATAGGTTGAAATCGTATTAATGTATAGTTACATACAATGAAGACAAATAACAATTGAAGTATAAAACCACATTTTGTGTAATTAAAAACAATTAAGTATGTTGCTGCATAAATATCAAATATGTAAATCGAATAACGGTCATTTTTCAAGATGATTTGCAACATTTGCATTTACAAAGGCTGCCTATATGCAAGAACTAATTACATTTTCTTACCAATTATTGTGAAGTTCATACTTCAATTTGCTTTATTTACTACATCTTTTTTAATTTGCGTGTACTAATTTCTTTTTTAATGCGAATTCTCTTTATTACACTGACCTTCTCTTACCGATCCGCGCTTAAAAGCGGATCCCTTGGAGGAAACATTTCCCAGCGCGTGCGGCTCCCGCACGCTAAACGCCGGGATTTAGCGACAGTTACCGCCAACGCACTTAAAAGCGATCATATCTTCCTTTTCATCAGTGTTGATGTTACAGATTTCTGAGATGCAGAAAGTTCCTCATTGGTATAATGTTGAATCACTGTGTCAAATACACTAAGACATATTTGTCTGGCAAAGCAGCGCTAAGGGCTTATTTACTGCAGTATATAATATGATAACTGGCTTTTTAAAAAAAAAAAAAAAAAAATCAGAGCAGTGGTTTGTGTTTATAGACGGAGTGGCTCCATTTATACTCGTATACTGTGACAAGTGCAGGGGATGTTGGGCCTTGTGTTGGAAAGAGAGGTTTCAGGCTGTCATATCCACTCTCTGAGGACTCTTTTACACCTTGTCACCAAATAACAATGCCCCGATGGAGGAAGTGTGGAGTGACAGACAGAAAGAGGGGCAGTGACAGGAGCATGCCATCTAGGCAAATGTTATTGAAGAGTTCCAGCCATTTCTGATACAGGCACTGTAGCTGTAAGCATTGTAGTTATGGAACAATCAACCTCCCTTTGTTTCACTGCAAGAAATGTCGCCTTATGTTACAATGCAAGGTAACAATTACGGGGAGAAGCACTCAGAGAGAAGCTGACTTCTTCTATGAGCCGCTGTCAGTCCTTTCTTTCCTTTCTTACTCACGCTCATCTTTCTTTTCAGAGGTTGTGCCTTTTCAAGGTGAATTCCTAGCTATGTCGCCTTTCTCTATCTGACTCGTTATTTCTCAGTCAGCTCATAAATAATCAGTCTTCCCGATTCCTGTGAAATTAGCGAACAGATGTTCAATCTAGGAAGAAAATAACTGAAATGATTGCGGCCCAGAGCCTCGCGCTGGTCCTCAGATGAGAAGCTATATTTAGTGCCCCTCTGTCACTCGGGGACGTGTGAAGCGCCGTTGATGTGGCACACCGCCCAAACGGGAGGTGTGGCTTCCCCATCGCATTTTTACACACAGCCCCCCCTCCCCCCCCCCCATTTCTTCCTGAGTTCTCACAACACATTGTAAGCTCAGTGTGTCTCTGACTCCTCTGTAAATTTGGAGCTGAAGAGTGAGGTAGTGGGGGCCTTGCCTACTAAAGCAGAATCCACCCCCCCACCCCCCCCCCAGGGGATGAGTACAGAGCTGCTGTAGGCACTGCGGACTTCCTGCGGCAGGGCCTGTATTCCAAATCCTTCCTTTTTTTGGCAGTTAATACAGGATAGAGGGCAGATTAAAACTTTTCTGGTGATATATATAATGTTAGAATGGTGCTTTCATGCTGCCTGGTGATGCACCCCCTCTATTATGTGGGGGGGGGGGGGCTCTACCTGCCTCTGTGTTATGTTGATATTTCACTTACAGTGGCAAAAGCACAGTAATATTTAGCGTATACTGACCTAGCAAGCCAGAGACAACTTACTGTTTGACCTTTTCTGTAATTTTGAGTCGTCTGCTTCTATTTTTTACAAATTCCCCCTCTCCTCTTTTTTTAAAAAGATTGATTATATATATTTCCCTGTGGTCTTGGCTGACATTTCCATGCGTGTCACTGAAATATGTACCTTTGACATTTTATGAAAAGCAATCTAGTTAATCCTGTGGTCTTCACTAAAAAAGGGAGGAAAAAAACGACGCGGAAAGTCCACTGAATATACCGGCAAGTGAGCATGTGACTCTGCTCTGGCCTCGGAACAGAGATCCCCTTCAGCTGGGACGCTGACGCAGCACGTTCACCTCTCATTTGTGTCTGGGGTCACGGTTTGACACATCAAATCATATCCCTCCTAATGAGACACTGAGTTTTGTTTTTGAAGAAGCAGCTACCCCTAACCTCCTCGCCGGAGGTGCGGCTAGCAGGGAGGGGGGGGCAGGAGCTCGGAGTGACAGAGGAGAAGCGCGGGCACACTGCAGAGGATTAACCTGCCATGGTATACATGCCAGCGCAGGGTCAAAGCGATGGCAAAATGCAGATTCAAGACAGAATGTAACAATGTCATTTATTTGTTACTCAGTTTTTCCATGTTTCCCATCTAAGTCACCTTGGATCTGACTATGAGTTACATAAATGAATATATGAACTGAGAAAATATTTACAGAAAATATTTACGACTTTTAGAAAAAGTTTTAAAAGGCAATGTATTCAGAAAACATTTTTAAGACAGCGGTAACAATTTTTTTCCTTGTGGCTAGAAAATGGCAGAATTGTCATATCATACAGATAAAATGGAATATGCTTTCTACCAATCATATGAATTATTATTTGTAACGCTAATCTGGGCCAAACTGGGAATAAATGTATTAGATGCTCAGGGATCCCAGTAAAGGTGGATCACTGACTTCAAACCCCTGGAAATCCGGCTTTACCTGGTCTAACCAACATCAAGTCCCCTTCTTCCCAGTCTTTGAAGATAATCGCAGATGATTCCGGAAAGCCGTGAGTAAATGCTGCTAAGCCCAGTGTGTCATTTAGTCCCTGTCAGAATTAAAATACCATCAAAAATAATCATTTTCAATTATGCATTAAATCTGCAAATTCATGTGTTGGGGCACTTTCACTGATGAAACAGTCTGCGCATTGTACCGAAATGACAGGAAAAGGCTAAGAAAGCCAATGGAAACTCAAGGTCGGTGCTGCTCTCTGTCCTCCCAACTGCTGGATTCAATGGCCAGTAAACAAATACGCTAATACCCTTCATGGACGAAATCCCAGCAACCTTTCCTCTCCCAGTCTGCTCCTCTAATCTCCGCTTCACTGGCAAGAAATGTCATCACTCCCAAGCTGTAAAAAGATGTACGACTCAACAACATCTGAGATCTGGTGTAAAGCAAAAAACCTTCATTTTCTCATCAGTCCTTTCTTATCCCAATAAGGAATAACAGATATTAAGGCTATTTAAGATGATGATGTTTTTAATCATTTTGGAAAATCCGACACACTTTCTCCCTGCTAAATGATGAATATTGGTGTCCTACTGATAAATCCTCTCAGAGCTTTTGCTGATGTCCAACAGGGTCCCTACCGGGCATCTCTGCACCCGCAAACCCATCCAGTGCAGACTCACTGTGAATCGGCAGGCTATTCCAGGAAACATGCAGCACAGGGTGGGGGTGGGGGTGAGGGGAAAGCCTAGATGCCAGTTTTCACCAAGCCAATATGCCACCTTCTATAATACATATTCACCCTTTTGTGTGATGTTTCCCCATCACGCCAGCTGCTGTGTGCGTTTGCATGTGTGCATTCTGTGTATAAGTTCTTCAGCTCGCTGTTCTTCATACGTGTCTATGCTCTGCAGCCCGCTATATGTGTGGCTCACTGGGTTAGGATCCTATGTTTGTGGCCAGAAGGTTGTTGGCTTGAATCCTAGGGTCAGCTGAACGGCTTCGCTGTTTTAACCCCAGTTGCTCCAGGGACTTTTGATTCCTGCTTTCTGGAAAAAAATCCCTTTGGAAAAAAGTAAAATAAATAAAGTTAAATAAAGGCATCCGACCAGAATGATTTTGAATGTTTGTAAGTGGGCTGAATTAGGGATAAGCATAGAGACAGAGCGGGGTGATTCTAACATTCACTGATCAGATCAAATATGTTCAATGTGTTAAAAAGAGGAGGGCGTCCCCAATTGAGGACCACCACAGTAAAATGCTTAGAGTATACAATTTAGGTCAAAATGTGTATTTTCAGAGATAATGTGTATCCCCAGTGACACAGTGTATACATCACAGATACACATGCTACCCTCAATTTAATAAATATTATAATTTCATTTTTCGCCTTCCGTTTATCAAGGAAGGCTCTGTACTGTAAAGTATCCTCACCTCGCTAATGCACAAGCATTTAAATTCACAGAGTAGTTAAAACAGCACACAGCACTGTGGAAATTTGTCATTTTCCTTATAATTGCATGTTAAAATTGGTTCATATGCTTTGGAAATAATGAAATAATGCATTGACCTCTTTCTATTTCATCTGGGTACATTTCTTTCTAACACTAGAAGCTCTGCATTAAGTGAATGCAGGGCTGTGTTTTACAAAATGTCTGTTCATGTATAATTCTTCATGAAGCTGCTCAAAGACTCACTCGCATGCAAAGCCTTCTGCTCTTATACAAATTAAGGTAGTTTGTCAAAGGCGTGCTTGCTGCATATAGAGTATAGTGAGAGTATAGCGGGAAGCACACGGTCAGCTCATAAATACCAGCTTGACTACAATAATGTGACTGTTAAGTACATTTATACTGTATTGATGATGCTTGCAGATCTCTAACAAATTCACTGCTTTTATGTTGCAAGATTCTTGGGGACGGTGAGGCATGTGGTTGGGGATTAATGAAATATATTTTTCCGATGGTTGAAGGCTAACGACACAGAGGATACTACAGGAGTAATTTAAGTTATGTGAACTAGAAACACAGGTCTATAACACCAATAGATTGTATCGCATTAACATGTGACCTTTACACCTCTATCAGCAGTCACATGACTATTAATCACATGATGAAGCGAGTTGGTAGCTGGCAGCGTCAGGAATTTCACTGCCTCACTGGGATTGGCTGTTCAGACCTTTATCCAAGGTTCAATGCAATATGAGACATGGAGGGCTTCCCCTTGCTGACTGCACACACCACCTATCCCAGTGAGACATCATCTATCCTTACACACTTTTTTATATACTCATTAATTAATAATCAATGTAGAAAACATTTCAATAATTCATTATCATAAATCATTTCACATAATTTGTATGACAGCGATATTGCATAGCGACATCATTGATTTGCCATTTCAACAAAGATCAATACATAAATTGTTGAACATTAAATAGTCAAATTTATTTGTGTAAGGGCAGACGCTATGGCTTTCTGAATGAAATCCCACTCAGCTAAGACCCTGTCAGGACCGCAATGTTTGGCCCGCTAGACTTCCCCGACATTTAAACATAAAAAATGCACATCTATAGTGCATTAGAATGCATTTAAAGCAGAGGTGAAAAACAACAAAAACAATTGAAGGCAACAACGGGATTAAGCACATTGAAATCCTCGAGCGCCCATCTGATTAGTGTGTGTGTTCAGCTCCGTTTAAATCCAGCACAAAATGTCAACAGCGTCATTGCTGAAATGACTGAGAAGTGCTCTAGTGCACTTTAGGAAATAGGTTATTTTTTTCACCGTTAAAGTGTCCCTTTTTTCAAAGGCAACAATAAAAATCTCGAGCAAACCTTTGAGTGTTACGTGATGCAGCTCTAACCGCGATACATCTCCAGACTGTGACACGAATAGGTCCAACTGATGGTATCTTCATGACCTCAGTTTCGGCCTCCGTGCATCTGAATGGGCTGAATGTGCAGCTGCTGGCTGTATATTCCATACCGTCGTGAGTTGGAGGCTGACTGCAAGGCCACCCTCACCCACCTTTTTTGAGGTCGTTCTTTGGCTCAGTGGACTAAGCCTCTGTGCGCCAGCCTTGGCAGAATCGTCACATGTCTGTGGGCCCTTGAGCAAGGCCCTTAACCCCCAGCTCCATGGCTGTCATGGATGGCTACCCTTCACTGTGATTCCCAAACCTGTTCTTGTGTGTGTTTCATGGAGAGCAGGACGGGGTAGATGAACAGGTTCCCCACAGGGATCAATAAAGTAGCCTTCGATTCTATTCTCCCCCACGTGACTCGTCTGCTAATTGCTGTTTATTCTGGTCTTTAATCCGACGATGACATCAGCCTGCATTTCCGGCGTGACGACCGTGTCTCTGACTGCGGCTCCTGCAAGTGGGAACGTCGTTCCCCAGCAAACGGGCCCCATTTTTCAAAGAAAGAGCAAAAAGGGTTCAAGTTCTGAACCTCACATATTATTACCATTTTGACATTTACTTCTGAAGAGGAGACATCAGAGATAAAATACTTATATACAGAAAATAAAATATGTCACCATACTAATTATGTTCAACAGATACCTTTTTGGAGGATAATAGGGCGTTATGAAGGGCATCTCCTCCCATTCGGAACCTCTTAGCACATTCCCTATACCTCCGACATCTCTGCACTCTTTGCTTTATATTTATCTGGCTCTCAGTCTGTGGTATACTGGTGCACTGCGTGCAGTGGCCCTCTCTGATTCAGGATCTGCTAAATCCACCGTGATGTCAACTGCGGTATGCTGCAGCACTGCGTGCAGTGGCTCTCTCTGATTCAGGATCTGCCAAAT
>JAODJU010000130.1:16629781-16647102 GCA_026776725.1 Gnathonemus echidnorhynchus | reverse complement strand
AAATCCACCGTGATGTCAACTGCGGTATGCTGCAGCACTGCGTGCAGTGGCTCTCTCTGATTCAGGATCTGCCAAATCCACCGTGATGTCACCTTTGGTACGCTGCAGCACTGCGTTCAGTGGATCTCTTCGAGTCAGGATCTGGTAAATCCACCCTGCTGTCACCTTTGGTACGCTGCTGCACTGCGTGCAGTGGCTCTCTCTGTGTCAGGATCTGGTAAATCCACTGTGATGTCATCTGCGGTACGCTGTGGCACTGTGTGCAGTGGATGTGGATCTCTTCGAGTCAGGATCTGATAAATCCACTTTGATGTCCCTTTCCCTCTCGCTGGTGCAGATGGTCTTCTGTACCATCATAGACCCTTTAATGGAGTTTACACAGGCAGTAAAGAATGAACCCCAGCTGCACTTTCTGCTTTACCTTATCTAGAGGTGGTCATTTCTGCAGCAATATTCTGGGTAATACTACAGGATACCAATAATGCGGTATTAAGCAATTACTTATGTATTAATTAACCACAGACTAAGTGTTAGTTACATACTGATCTCATGTTCAATCATCATTAATGAATTGTGAGGCATGTTTTATCAAACACTATTTGTTTCTATGTCTGTTAATTCTGTGAATCTCTGCAAACTACTGAAGGAACAAGTAATGAATAACAAGTGAAATACTGGTCTCATGTTTGTTCATCATTAATGAATCGTGAAGCATCGTTTATCTCTGGCAGCTGCCTTATTAGGTCACACTTTACTTGAGGGGACACATAATGTGGCAGCAGACCAGGGGGGGCCAATCTTACCCGCAAAGGGCCGGTGTGTGTGCAGGTTTTTGGGCTGACCTCTAGGTCAGCTCTTCAAACCCAGGTGTGAGGACTCTCCATCCAATCAGTCCTCTAATTAGTAATATAATTAGTGAGCTGCAGCGAAAACCTGCACACACAACTGCCCTTTCTGAACAAGACTGGCAACCCCTGTAGTACACTTTTACTTAATACATTAATTAACCAGTAACTAAGTGTTACTTATGTACTGATCCCATGGTTATTCGTCACTTAAATCAAAAAAGATGGTTCATGTATTCTATTCAGGAACTATATTAGTTAACAGTTAACTAATTATAGTTAATAATTATCTATTATATGCATGGAATACATCAACTGTTTTAATTAATGACGAGCTAACACTTAGTTAATCATTAATCAATGCATTAAGTAAAAACTATTACAATATTTGTGTCCCCTCAAGTGAAGTATTACCATATTCTGAATTAAAAACAAATCAGTGATTGCAGCCGGTTAATCTGAACTAGAGTTAAACTAGCCATATCTCACACATCACTTCCTGGTATAGGATCAGCAGCTATGTTTTTTACACAGTGACTGAACTGAAAGGGTGTTTAACTTTTTATTTTGCTTAAGCTATGTGCCTGACAGTTACGATGCTGAAGCACCTGAAAGGGCAGTCGACAGATTCATCTGAGTCCTTTTTATGAAGCTTGTCATTTCCTCCTGCTCTTAATCCTAAATCACGTAATCCCAGTATTTATTCTTATAAAATAGAATACTGAAGGAGTCATTAATACTCTAAAAACAACTGTATATTCAATAGATAAATAGTTAATGAAATGCTATAGCTACTAATGCTTGTGTGATGTTGTCAGTTGGCAGTTTTATCACCTTTCTGTTATTCTTATAGGTCTGTGCACATTTTCCAGTGTCATACCGGCCAAGATATTTTCAGCATTTTTTTTTAGGTTTAAAGGGGTGCAATTTTATTGTAATGTCACAATCTTGCACTGTCATTTCTCGCATCTTTAACCGCCACTCACTCCCTACAAGAATGCCATCAAAGAGGTCACAGTGTCCCTTGGAAACGTAGGTCAGAACGAACTAAATTTTAATGCAATTTCATTTTAATGAAAGTAACTAATCGCTGAGCTTAATTCCCTCTCTGCCCAAAACAAGCAACAATCAATCCTGCTGTTGGATGTTGGCCAGCAGATGTTCAGTCCTCATACCACTGAAACACCTGCAGCTCAATTAGTTAGATAAATTACTTACTGCTCAAAGGTTAAAGACCAAATGCACATGGGTCAAATCACTGAATGGATAGTCATGTTTAAGACTGTTGTCATAATAACTTATCAGAGTACTAATGTTGTCTGCCAATAAATGTGATTGGTCAAATTACTATAACCACATGAGCGGAACAAATGTCACAGAGTCATTTTTCATTCCAGTTGTATCACTGGTATACTGAACACTTGAGAGTTTTTTGATGTTTCTATTAATTATAATGATTAATGGGAGCCTATACTGATTTCACATTGGATGGAATTCTCTACCCGTTTTGCTGAATTCTTTAAATACCTTCTCAAAACCAGAAGGTCCCTTTACTAATTAACGGCCCGGTGTGAACTAACATCAGAGATAATCACTGGATGTTTGCCGGTCCAATCACAGCACAGAGGAGTAGACACGCAAGAGCGCAGGCAGCTGGACTCACAGAAGACTGTGCGCCAATAAAGGAAGCTGCTTCTGACAATCATCCCTCAGAGGACATAGATGACAGGGCGTGAACTTCCTGGCTGAGACTGAAGGCACATAACCTGACAGCGGTTTGGGAGGAACATGTGTGACCACACTCATGGATCGAAAGATCTCTACCGCTACTTCGAATAATGCTACTGTTACTAATACTACTGATACTAGTAGTACTGTTACTAATACTACTGATACTAGTAGTACTGCTACTTATACTACTTTAAAATGAAAAGTATAGCAACAATAATACTAGTAATTCAATAATATAATAAAATGAAAATAATACTAGCACATGGAAAAACAACAACAACAACAACAACAACAACAATAATAATAATAATAATAATTGTTATTATTATTATTATTGGGTATGTGTCCCCCTGCAAGAGTATCCCTGTTACTAAGATCTTGTTGTTTAATGCCACGTTGTTTCTGTCACTGAAGGAAAATGTTAAATGTTAATGAGCAGCATGAGTAATTTAGCATTTATATCTTTATGCTACTGAATAATAATCAGTAAATAATTAATGAATAATTAAAACGAATTTTACCATGGTCATTTAAATAAGGGACTACCTGCTAGCAATATCTCACCAGGTACTGTATTAAATATAAAACTGTCTAAATCAACCACAATATTACATCTGCCTGCTTGCATTCTCCATACGCAAACATCTTCTTCCTTTCCTTTGTTCAAAATGCAGTAATTTAAGAAGATTCACTTCATACCAGCAAAAGCCAGCATGCCTTCCTATATTTTGTTGTTCAAAGAAAATTATGAAATTTTGAAAACATTAATATTTTAATGTAAGCCTTTGAATGTGTCAGTGAGCTGGCGGCCTGATCTGGCCTATCGAGCAGCAGAGGAAACTGGAAAATTCTAACTCTGTCGAGGTCCATGATTATCACTGTATGTACAAAATGCAGCTTTTGCCCTCAGGGGCACTGTGTAAAGATAACACTTCAAACTTATTAAAAATGCATTCCTCTTAATTACCAGCTATTAATGTGCAAATACAGAATCACCCTTGTCCTGATCAGACATCACACCTGTGTTTGATTATCGCGTAAAGAGGTGATCACGTACTCCTACACCTTTTTTCTGGTTAAATCGCCCTGTACCTTGTCTTCTCTTTTGTCTCTAAACCCTGTTATTATTTCATGTACCACATTGTCATAATTCTATAATATGTCATTAGAAAAGATTTTTAAAAATTTGAAAACGCATAGTTACAGTTGATGTATATTTAAATATGTAAACTCAAGTTGCTGATGCATGGCTGCAATGACAGATTAAGTTTTACCAAACATAGCATTGTATGTCCATTCATGGCATTAAGCAGCGCCATTAATCTAAAAGCTTTTCACTCTGTGTCCTGGAATTAGGTAATATTTTACATAAAGGGCACATTTTATAACCTCTTCATAAGTGGTTCATAAATGTTCATAATGATTTTATCAATAACTCTAGATTCACAGGAGTCTGCAAATCCTACATAAGATCTGACGTAGTTTATATATTTCTGAGCAAAGTAAAAATGAATATAAAAGATGCATATCTTATTTCTGCTGCCCCCTTTACAGTAAATGTCCCCAGGATTTTTTCTCTAATCTGACCTTTTCGTTAGAGCTCATCACACAATGAACACGCCGTACGTAGAGAGTGGCCGGCGGCCGGTCCAACGTGTCCTGTATCCTCTGCTTTCCGGGAGCAAAGTTGACCATGACTCAGCTTTGGATAAGCAGTTCTGGAGAGCAGAAAAACAAACATGTCCATCCATCTTCTAACCGCTTACCCTGGTCATGGTCGCGATCACAGAGGGAGCTCTGGAGCCCATCCCAGACAGCAAGGCTGCGGTACAGCCTGTCCATCACAGGGCACATGCTGAGTTACAGAAACCAATTAGCCTAACTGCACGTCTCTGGATGGCAGGAGGGGACCCACACAGCGTTGGGAGAGCGTGCAAAATCCAGGCAGGGGGGGCGCTGTTCGAATCCCCACCGCAGGAGGCGTGAGGTAGCATTTCTACCCCCCCCAGGCTAGCCTCAGATAGATCATATAAAGTTTGCTGTCTGATAATGCAGAGGTATGGGGTAAAACGGGAGGGTCTGGGAGAGAACCCACAGGAGCGGGGAACGCGATAAACGCTCAGCCCTTCAGGGAGGATGCGATGACGTTCAGTGCAGGCTCAGGTGCTGCGTGTTCAGCGTCAGACGCAAGTAAAGGCGCAACATACAGTATCATTTAAATATGAGTGCTCCTGCAAACAAACAGAAAAATGACTAATTAAACTTTGCAAACTCCACGAGATGTTCAGTATTGATTCACATTTCCAGTTTGTTGTTTTTGAGGGCTAATTACACAGCAAAAGGCTGAAGCACAGTCATGTTACTATGAGTTCCACTGAGTTACGTGAACTATCAGACTTTCATGCCTTAACGGTTTTCTGTGAAGAACAACTCCACCAGACTGGGGGTAAAATGGGTGCAACCACAACCCCCCCCAAAAGATCCCCGGCATATGAATGTATGCGAACAGCATTTATTAGTGAGTTTCCGGATTCCCATTAATGAGTTTCACCTCGAAAATCACATGGAAGCACATGTCATATATCTAAAGCAGCAGCTGGTTCATCTGTATCACCTATATGTTGCAGTTTGTGATGGGATCACGCTGGGCCACAGAATTCATTTCTCTTGTCAGAGGACGTCAGTCTTGCTTGTATTGCAGGGGAAGTAATACAGCGAGGCCTAGAAGAAGCCAGACTGAAATAACAGAAGGACACTGGAGTCATTATTTTGGGATGGCTTCCTTGGTTCAGCCAATAATTAAAGCCTGTCATGGTTTATTGTAGGAACATAAATGAGAAATACTGCGAAATACTGTGACTTTTTGTTCTGCATAATCAAGCCTTTCCTTTTCCTGAAATGTCTATGTAGAAGGTGCTGGAAGGTTGAGTGTGGTTTGATGGTTTGAGTGAGACTGGATGAAGGACCCAGGCTTGGCCTGTCGATAAAACATCTTTCTTTGTTGGCCCGTCAGAGCCCGACCTGTCAGGGATTGAGGGATGTATACTTGCTTGTTATACACAGAGATATGCGATATTTGGCTGCTTGCTGTGACTATACACAGTCATTAGTCAGTAACTCATCTGACATCAACAACATCAACAAATTTACTTTCTAGATCGAGCAAAACCTTGTTTACAGAGCGATGGCAAATATCAGCATTGCATCTTTGGCCTTTTGATTACCTGAATCACAGCAGGGACAATGTTTAACTGCGCGGGAGTCAGTTTCAAAACTGCTGAAGTCTCAACTTCCTTGCAGAAGGAAGAGCTGAAAGTGCCGGCTGAACTGAATGTGCCACATACCATTACAGAGCGGAGATGTTTCTGCAGACTGCACTCCAATCTACCCTCCGCAGCATTAAGGGCTGTTTCATACCAGCACAGACAGTATTAGACTCATTATAAATTCTACATGATGCCTGCGTTTGGCTTCTCACTGATGGCTTTTTCGGGATCAAAACTAAGAGTCCTACCAATTTATTTTGTCCATAATTTATAAGCAGCACATTTCTTAAAGACTAATGGATGTCAGGAGAGCCGTCTGTGTATGGATGTTAGATATTTTGGCACAGTTTTTTCATCATGCAGCGATAAAAATGTTTACATGATTCTGTGAACTTTTAGGCTTTCCCAGCTTAAAAAAAAACACTTAATACGAAATTTGCTGTTTTTATTGCGGGCAAATATAATGCGCAAAGCAATTTAAAAGTGACACAAGCTGACAGGATTTTACTATTCTTATTATTTCTGTTTTTTGAACAGGATCACCAGACTGCCCTCTGCTGGTCAGAGCTCAGAAACCAGTCCTTCCGGGCGGACAGCAGCGATTGTTTTTAATCTGGTCATTAGAGGATGATTAGGTCCTGCTAATCAAACTCACTTTGATTTCTGGATGATCAGCAAACTCAATTACATTGCATCTACGCATTTTATTTTCTCATTACTTTTTTTTTTTGGTTTTAAATTAAAGCGGCTATTGAGCAGTTTAATCAAGTGGAAACCTGCGAAGGTCCCTGCCGCGGCAGGCAATCACGCCAGGCAGCTCAGCACTCCGGCGTCTATCAGGCACGTGAGTGGCCAGCCATATATGCATTTCAGCCAATAGGAAGAGCGACGGTTCACCAAACACCCTGTTTGTGGCACTAATGAGCCAGGCCGCGATCCAGGAGGAGTTTATGTAAAAGATCATCTCGGAAAAGATCAGCTAGCCCAAATGACAGCAGGCCCCAGTCATTATGAATGATTTATCGCTCGCGAAAATTAACATCTGCGGTGGCTGGCTGTCTACTGTCAGGAGATGAAAGTTTTGGACGGGCTCATGGGGCGTGCCAGGAGTGCTAAGCCAGGGACTCTGGGTCAGTCGTACAGGACCACGGGGGGGGGGCTTGACCAGCTGTTCCATTTCACTCTGCAGCCACAGGCTGCCACAGCAATGGATGGGGGAGCGCGGCTTCGGATCCGGGGGACCGATGAAGATATCCCCAGTGCTTTCCACTACCATCGCGGATTCTAAATCTTTCTGCCAGCCCCCCGAAAGGCAAAAACATATGAAAGTGTCGTCGCACAAAACAGGAGGATGTCACAATCAGTGATAATCCCCTTATCAAGGAAAATAGAGAAATGAGCAAATGGACAATTTTTATCTGAAACTAAAGAAAGTTTGACAGTAATCTTGTTCCCTGAGGATGGGGGATAACCCTCTTATGAATTACTGTCTCTCGGCAGTGGGGAGGGAATCTGAAATGTGTTTTAAAATGCCTGGGGGAGGGGCTGTGACCCACCACTCCCAATAAAGAGGAATTACGCCGCACTGCCTGTGTCTAACATCTGTGTGTGACCTTGAATACAGATGAGTGTTAATGAGCCATGCAGCCTATGGATGGTATGTCAGAAGCCGTAAGGGCGATACCAGCTTCCAGTGGCCGGTCCACTGGAATAACAACAATAATAATAAAGATTATTACTAAAGTGCTTAACCACCAGTGAGATACAGATTCAGTCAAAAGCGCTTATCCTTCTGACTTGCCCTTCTCGCTGTGTCAGGGTTCATGGAATTTATACAGGAAATCCTCCAGTGACGTAAGTAATCTGTTCCACAAACCCTTATGTAAGTCAAATTTTATGTCAAAATGTACCTTCCCATACCACTGAAGAAGTCATACAGCAAAAGACAGTTAAGCTAAAAATATACCAGCAATATGTACCAAAGAACATGGCAAGAAAATGAAAAGATAATGTTTAAATATACTGTATTTGCAGGTGCGTGGCATCTTTTTGCATTAGTACCTCTGTGAGGTATGTATCTGGGATGTTCTCTGTGTAAGTCTGCGCTTTTTGTGAGCCAGAGGCCGCCCACGGTGGCATCACTCCTGAACGATGGTAGGAGCACGACCCCGAGGGTCACGACACGGTCACTTCAGAGGCTGTGGTTTGGAGCGCGCCGGATGTTTCCGTGAAGGTGGTGAGGGCAAAGCTGGTTGCTTACTGGCCCACCCACGTTCCTGTCCTCATCGCCGGGAGCTGCGGCTAATGACCGAGAGAACAAGGTCGTGAGTACGAGCGGCCGAAATGAGGTCTGTCCGCGGGGCTACCGGGCTCAGTCTCCGTGACAGGGTGAGGGGGGGTCGAAGGTCCTGAGGGACCTCAAAATAGAGCTGCCATTCCTTCAGATCGAGAGCTGAGGGGTTTCGGGCATTTCGGGCAACCCCAGCCGAGATGTTCTGAACACATGCTGAAGGACAGAGGCCCCTAGGGCAGATCCAGCGTCCCTCAGCCAGCTTGGGAACATCTGGGATGGAGGCAGAGTCCATGGCTTCGACGAGAGAGGTGTGGTCTGTCGTGCTCAGTGTGCTGGCCTCACCGGGAAAAGTGGTGTGAAGAAGATGGAGACAAAGCCTGCAAGATATTCAGACATTCAGATATGCATGTATCCGGCTCGAAATGTTACTGGAGCGACTCAGAGGACGTGCCTTCTTTATAAGGGTTAGGCTTAGGGTTATGGTTAGGGTTAGGCTTAGGGTTATGGTTAGGGTTAGGCTTAGGGTTAACAATGGGACTGAAGTTAAATAAACTCATAGATGTACAGTGTGACTCAGGGGACTAGAGGAGAATATTGGCTCAGAAACAGAATTTTATACGCTGGGGGTTCAACTCCCAAACCAGGCATAATCGAAAAAAACTGGTTCATCCAGCTGTACGAATGAGTCTTACAAGGTTTACACATCTCTGTAGACTGGAAGGTCCACTAGAAGAGCAGTGTAGTAATAAAGAGTTTAATATTTCCATCCTTGACTAAGAAACTGTCTCCAAAATGTCAGAGGAGCCCCAGAGCTAAAGCTCACTCAGATGGCTCATTAGGATTCTGCAGGAGAGACTCGGACCTCAGATATGTGCAGCTGCAAATTAATCAGTAGATGAATGAACAGAAGCAATCTAGATCCATGACCCAGACTGGTGTACCAGAGCTGGAATCTTATCCATGAAGTCAGAGGATTCCCTTCTCATTGGATGGTATTATAAGCACCATATGTTTCACAGTGGCATGGAGAAATACCGTACATGCTGTTCATTGAGTGGTTCCTCAAAGCACTGTATGGATGCTTGGTTATGCCTCGCTGAGATGGAGGGAAAATATCGATTGCAGCACTGCTGCTCGTCAGAACTTTATCTGGAATAATCTGCAGTTCTTGTTCTGGATCTGGCGCCTTTCGCCCGTCAGAGACGCCCACGGGCCCGTCCTGAAGGTGCTGTGATAATCTCCGCGGTGCGTCTTACCCACTTAAAATTCTGCACCGCAGCGCACTTCTGTTCTTGCAAGATACCGATTCAATCCCGTGACAGGGCTGCACTCTAGGCTTGTCAGTAATAAAGATTACAATAAACCCACTGCGCTGAGTGGCTGAAAGTTTACAGTGTGCAGCCTTTAATGTGGTACGCTACCCGACAAATACATACTCAAAATAAAATATATAATGTACTGTTTATGATTATCACTGTGGATAAAGATGAGTGTGTAAAACAAGTAATATTGGGCGTAAACTATGTTGTTATCCTCAATTTCACTGAGAAAAGGATTTTCTTAAAAGAAAAAAAAATCGAAAACATAGATGTCTATTGTCTATTTTATTGAGTCTGCAAAAGCTTCTTAGGGTGACTTGGTGGCTCAGTGGGCTTCACTGCTGTTTCCCACCTCTGAAGCTGGCCTTCAGATCCTGCCTCTGCTCCCTGTGCACAGTCTCCCCGTGTTGTATGTTCTCCCCATGTTGTATGTTCTTCCAATGTTGTATGTTCCCCTCATGTTGTATGTTCTCATGTTGTATGTTCTCCCCATGTTGTATGTTCTCCTCATGTTGTAAGTTCTCCCAGTGTTGAATGGATTTCCTCCACATACCGCTTGCAGTCCAAAGACATGCAGTCAGGGTAATATGTCTTTAAATCTTCCTGTGTGTTGGGGGGGGGGGGGTGTTACCCCAAAAGTCTCGTATTTTGTTTGGTTACTTATGGTTAAGGTTAGGGCTGAGTAGGAGTTAACGTCTCCATGTTGTGAATAGAGTTTTCCCCATAGAAATGAATGGAGAGTCCCCACAAAGATAAAGATATAATTACAAACCTGCTTGTGTGTGTGTGTGTGTGTGTGTGTGTGTGTGTGTGTGTGTGTGTGTGTGTGTGTGTGTGTGTGTGATGAACTGGTACTCCATTCAGGGCGTCCCACTGTGCCTGCTGGGATAGACTCCAGGTGACCCTGACAGGATAAGCAGAGGAATGGAGAAAGCTTCTTAGAAATAAAATCAAAATAAACTTAATCTGTATTAAAATTCCACTTGCTTATGTTCAGCCTTGCCGGATTATTCCGTGGCCTTGGCTTCCTGTTTCACAGAGGAACATGTTCATGCAAATCACCCTGGGAAGAAGCAAATGAAACTTACAAAATAAACAAATGAATGGGAGCAGAAATGCAATGGCTGCACCCCCAAGCTCACCCCGACGTCCTTACGGAAACGGGAAACCGCATACAAGACTTCCCCCTTTCAGCCAGTGGATTTGAATTCTTTTATAGAAGCCCTGTGGTTTTATTTGAAGGCAGACCAGACAGGCATATACCATATAAAATCCATTACATCTTAGCTTTGTTTACACTCCCGTGGCACAAGACTCACAAAAGAGGTCTTCATATTCATAACCATGCAAATAACAAACTATTGAAATCTTAAAAAGGTCGCAGAAACACAATGCATAGTTTCTGCATTTTTCTAATTGAAATTGAAGAAAAAACATATTTTATTTCTTTAAATATAGTGAAGGGCACGGCCCCGCCTTTCAGTCGGAGCTCAAACAAACGGAACAATCAAAGCTGACAAGAAAAATACAGAATCTTGTTGGGACTGAGCCCAAGCCAAACCAAGCTGAGGTTCTATGACAGCCCTCTGTCACGGTTCCTGTCTCGCAAGCCGCTTGCTGACGCAGCACAGGTGGGGGAAAGTGGTCATTAATTTTCTGACAGGATGGGTTAAAATATCCATGTGAGCCACGCATCTGGCTTGGAGGTAACTGTGATTTATGCATGCTAGTTTTGAGCCCACTCGTTACCTAGAGAAATATCCAACCTGAGCTTATGAAAAAATCATAAATCATCCCTGTGCATTCAGCCGACTTAAAGAGACTTCAAAATAAATTATTCTGTGCATACTCCGATTTAATATATACTTAATACATTTTCCCTTCAGCTGCGCTGAATTCCGCAGGAGATCAGCACTGTGCTTCATACTGCAGGCTTTGCACAGAAAACAGGAGGGTATAATTCTACATGATAAGCTATGCCTCATTAATGGCGCCAAAGAATCTATCATTTTAATTGGAGGGTTAACATTAACAGCGTGAGGAATCTTCTTTGCAGCTAAATAATGGCTGTAACGAGAGCCTTTATGCACTTCTACACAGCTAGAGTAATCTTGTCTGGTGTCTGCTAAACCGTCAGCCCCTGAATGCAGATACAGGTCACATACGAGTACTCAGCCTTGACTGAACCTGCATTAGCAAAGGGCCTCACAGAATTGCACTCATTTATCAAAGCACCAAGTGGTGGAAATAAACATCAGAAGTCAATAAATGTTTGGGGAGCGTCTTTTTTTTCACCTTCCGCCGATTTACACCTTATATAGCCATCAATCCTTCATCTGTAACTGCTAATCCAGTGCAGGTTCCAGTCTGGGCTCCATCTCAGGATGCACAGGGCATCTTGGGCTGGGTTCCGGTCCAGCAGGGGCCTTGGTTTTGGTTTCATGATCGTTTGATTTCATGACCCTTTAAACACGGTGCTCCCAGAATATTGGTAGTAAATATCTCTAGTAGGGATGCACCTGGATGCCAGTGCAATGCTCTGATAATGCATTGTAAGCAGATTTTTTTTTCTGCCCAAAGTTTTGTGCTATTATTTGGAAAAAGTCAGCTCCATCACTGACATGTCTATATTTCTTCTAATCGATTCACGTCAATGTGGAGAGACACCAGATATAAACTCCCAATTCTGTTTGAAACACAGGACTTTGATTTCACTGACTAGTCATTTCATTTACTACCAATTATTTAAAAGATGTTGCTGTATTCTGTGGTCGACACACAAGAGGGAGCAGGCTGGCAGATGACCTTTCCTGGCCGGATGTCACTCTGGGAAACCCACATGGGGGGGGGGGGGGGCTTTGTCATGTTTCTTTCAAACTCCTGTACAAACCTGAACCCCTAAACCCATACATCACTCATCATTTTTAGCTGTATCTGTTAATTCTTTCCAATAAAAAGGTTGAAATAATGAACAAAAAATTATGCTTTATCTGTTTTTGCTGTTATGTTGTAGAGTAGTAACTCACATTTCCCTGGCAAACTACAGCAGCATTAACATCAACAAACACAAACGTGGTATCGCTGGAATTCAAGGTTATTCCATTCAAATGAGGGATATTTTCACAGTTTCTGATTGATCAATGTCCCCCTTGGTTAAGGTGCGGGGGGTTCAGGCAGTTCAAAAAGTTTAGTTAAGGCCCAACTATTGGAAGCGAATATTAGATTAGAAAATACAATTTTAACTTCCAGTATGAAGCACACAGACTTCCAGTCTTCTATCCAGATACAGCAACAGATAATTCTCTTGGTTGATACAGATACAGATTTAGATAGAGATATAGATACAGATACAGATTTAGATAATGACATCGATGTGCACCTCTAGTCCCTACTGTCCATACACAAATCTATGCCCTTATAATCCATCAAAGCACACACATACACACACTCTCTCTCTCTCTCACACACACACATAACTAACTGTGTGTTATTGGATTGCGGGAGGATGCCTGTGTGACACGAGAATATACAAACAGAGGGGGTGGGAATCGAACCCACAACCCTGCAGGTGTGGGCTAAGCTACACATTGCAGTGTGTGTATAAGTATGTATGTGCATCAGTAAATATAAGCTGAGTGTAAAGCAGTCATTCTCCCAGCTAGCTGTGTATGACGCCTTAGAGGTCCCCGCCCACACTCACGGACAGCAGCGGAATGGCTGACGACAGAGAGACAGCTTGGTCTGATGTGCTGCTCTCCTCCCCCACATCCAGGTGAGGATTTCGGCCACCTCCTCCAGCAGGTAACCGAACACAGAGGGTCCGCTTTACCTCACATTGTCGGTTTAAACGGCTCCCATCTGCCCCCCGTTAGCTCCTCACACTTTGACTGGCGTTTCATTCCGGACCCCTTGAAAGTTTCACGCAGAGATGCTGTCATGCTTTTAGCAGGAAGAATATAATTGGCGGAGCTCAGTCTGGCTGGAAGCCACCTTATCATCCTCCTTGTGTAAGGAGGTGGATCTGGGCCAAACGGGAGGACTGGTTATTACCATTATAAAGCTGAGGCCATCGCTTCTTTCAGCACAGCTGGGGTCCGGGTGAGCCTGCGGAGGACTCAGCAGCTGACATGTAGGGGCTGTGCGGCGTGACGGAGTCTCCGTGTCCTCAGAGCAGGGAGGAGAAGCGACAGGCCTGCAGGAGCGAGAGACGGGGAGAGAGAGAGATGGGGAGAGAGAGAGATGGGGAGAGAGATGCAGGGAGAGAGACACAGGGAGAGAGAGAGACGGGGAGAGAGAGAGACGCAGGAAGAGAGAGACGGGGAGAGAGAGAGACGCAGGAAGAGAGAGAGACGCAGGAAGAGAGAGACGGGGAGAGAGAGAGACGAGGAGAGAGAGACGCAGGGAGAGAGAGACAGGGAGAGAGAGACGCAGGGAGAGAGAGACGGGGAGAGAGAGACTCAGGAAGAGAGAGAGACGGGGAGAGAAAGAGATGCAGGAAGAGAGAGACGGGGAGAGAGAGAGACGCAGGGAGAGAGAGACACAGGGAGAGAGAGACTCAGGAAGAGAGAGAGACGGGGAGAGAGAGACGCAGGAAGAGAGAGAGACACCGATTCCCTCAGTTTGTTTGTCTGTGTGTCTGACGTCCCAACCTTCTCATCATTTATTTAAACCAAAAAAGTTACATAGTACTTCAGAGATTTCAAACTATATATCATATAAGCTGTTCACTCACTGCCCTCAAGTGGCTTATAGCTATATATAAATACGTGTGTGTGCGCGTGCGTGTGTTTGTGTGTGTGTGTGTGTCTGTGGATTAGTTTTATATTACATATTATTACATAATATACATATATTATATTACATTATTTTTATATTAAAAACCTGTTTTTCAGGTCCCCACAAAGATAAAAAAAAATACAATCAAAAAAGTAAAATGTCTTGTATTTTGTTTGGTTACTTATGGTTTAGGTTAGGGCTGGGTAGGGGTTAAGGTTGTTATAGTTGGAATTATGGTTTTTCCCATAGAAATGAATGGCCAGTCCCCACAAAGATAAGAATACAAATGTGCGTGTGTGTGTGTGTGTGTGTCCACCACGATGCCAGTTCAACACACATACAGTTTATTATTATATTATTATGGCAGATGTGTGTGTTTGTTTTATGTGTTATTGCAGCCTGAGCGTCTTGTCATACACACACTACTGTATTTTTTATCATGCAACTCTGTATAGACCATTTGATAAGAATGCTTAACCATATTGAACACAAAGGACTATTTAAATCCATAATTTACAATTTAAAAATATTTTTAAGTTAGATACTAATTGATTTGTTAATTAGTCCAGCCATCGTTTATGAATTTTTACTTTGTACGCATCATAATGGAAGGAAATTATCTGGGGAAGGGAGGGGCTTCAAGGGTATTTTCTAAGGTTACTGTCGAGAAGAGCTGACCCCTTCAGTCGTTCACACCTACGGTATAAGAGTACGCACATGTCTGCCAACAGGGGGCAGCATTCCCATGGTGACCAGACAGACAACAGGCTGGAAAAGCCTCCCCTTCAGTCTGCTTCGCAGGCCAAGTTCAACGTCTCGCACACTGCTCGACTGCGGCCAATCAGATCTCACGCCAGAGCGAAAGTAACACCACTGAGTTATTAACAGAGCAGGGATGGCTGCCATTGTCTGGAAGTTTCTCTCGCTCTCAGTTCACATCCAAACTCCATCAGCCGCTCAAATTTGCCCCGTGTTTCGGCGTTAGAAATCTCTCTGGAAACAAAACAGACGCGATGCATGAGCAGAGTCTCCTGACTCCTGTCTAATGTGAACTACCTTCACCTGCAGCTATATTCCCAGGTTCCATAAATGGGGATGGCTTGAGAGTTGTGAACACAATATAATATAAATAGGGTCAAATGCTCTTTGCCAGCGAAGGTTTATCTGGGTACCGATTCATTACCCAGTGATTCAAACTTTAATTATTTACCCATAATTCCCAAAGGTCGCGATGCTAGGTCATTTTATTCATTAATGTTTTTTCATGACATATTTCAAAACAGCTTGCTTAACAAGATAAACACAAAAAACTAAAAGTATTAACACAAATACAGACTTAGTTTGCAATATATAACGTAATACAAGGTCCTGAAGGCTTACATACCATCTACAGGAATCTTCAGAATATAGTGCTGATATTTAAACACTAGAAGACAACCCAGAAGCTTCCAGTGTTTGTGGGCTAATGATCTTTTCTTGTGGAGGACATTCTGTAGGCCTGGGTCAATTGTAGAAGCTCTTTCCACACCTGTGGGCCTGAGGAGAGACAGGTCTGTCATTCCAAGGTTTCTGTAGGTAGAACAGGCAGGCATCCAGATGTTGGCAAATCAGGAAAGCGTACCGTACAGTAGGGGGTGGTGATGTGTAGTTTAAGTTTGTAATGCAAGACAGCGCAGTTGCCAGGGCCAGCCTGCAGGCCAGTGACTGCAGGACAGTGACTGCAGGCCAGTGACACAGTGTGAACCCTGGCCGGTACAGGGGGAGCGAGGCGAGGGGCAAGGCCTTAGTGTTCAGGGAGTGACAGGCAAGGGGAAATCTGGAGGTGCAAGCCGCCATGTCAGCCAGCAAATAGAGAGAAACGCAGTAACACTGCCAGGCAGGACAGGGACGAATCCTCTCGATGTTTCACTGGAGAAGCCTGATAGGCGGGTTGTCGGACGCGCCGTGGTGGGAGAGATTGTCAGTCTGTATCCACCGGCAGGGGCGCCTGCGCGTCTCGTCAGGACAAACCGGCTCAGTAAGTCAGGGCTCTTATCTACGGCTGCGAGCAGGGAAGCTGAGGGCCGCTTCACGCCACACTGCACTCAGCCTCCATTCTCTGCCGGCAGGTGTGCGCCTCTGGCCCAGAATGCACTGCCTGCCACTGGGTCAGTCTTTTCATTTCATTTGGCACCGTGCGTGTGTCTGTCAGGGAACATGTACACACACGTACGTTTGCGTGTCCAGAAGAAAGACTTAGATGAAGTGAGGGAATGTATTATATACACCAAAAATGAAGGATTTCTGAACAAAATGATTTAAAACAAATTGTCAGAAATACTCATATTTCATACAAAAGACCAAAATTTAGAGCTTCTGTATTTCAGCTGATTTCTATACCATTGATTTTTTTTTGTGCTGCACATTTAGCTGACACTGTAACTTAACAGAATTTGAGATGTCTGGCATACATTGAGGGTTATTGTTTGGTGAAGAACAGCCATAATTAGTGGATTTCAAGCTTCAGACTTTGCTTTGAATAGCCGGGCCAGCCCAAAAACTGCTCTGTAAAGCTTTGAGATTTGAGTTTTCCTTTCCCCATTTGCCATACCTTAGATATGTCAAAGCTGTTTCCAGTTGGACCTGATCAGCTAAAGTCGCAGCAGCAAAGGCCTGAGGAGCGTATAGCAAGACATCTGCGACCGAGGATCCACTCAGCCTGCCATCTATTCAGGCTCTCACTCAGACCTGCAGACGAGCTTAAATGCGACATCTGTCAGAGTAGATGGGGAGGTGCAGAAAACTAACGTCAGGGGAAATGTCGAGGGGGAGGCAGGCGTGGGGAGTGTGTCGAGGGGGAGGCGGGCGTGGGGAGTGTGTCGAGGGGGAGGCGGGCGTGGGGAGTGTGCCCCAACAAGCGTGTCATTGTCAACATCTTCCAGTTAACTGGAAGCACACTCCCTCCCCCCGTGGACACACATCACGGGGGGTGCACTGTCAGGCTTTGCTGCCTTCCCCAGATCAAAGGAGATAAATGTCAGAGCACCGAGAGAACCTGCATCACAGGAATGGAAAAATACGTTTGGTGGAAACCAAAACACCCCCCCCCCCC
>JAODJU010000130.1:16616626-16627936 GCA_026776725.1 Gnathonemus echidnorhynchus | reverse complement strand
CGTCGGGTCCTGATCACACTGTCGGGGCTTATTTCTGCGATAACTACCAGCTGCCTGTACATTATCCCTTACATAATATATAATAGATAGTATCGCATTAATGAAAAGAATGAAAAGAAAGCTGCGCTATAACTGGTTTATAATTATTATTATTATTATTATTATGTATTATATAATCTATTAATCGTTTACAGTTAATAACCAGATTATAAAGCATTCATAAACCCTTCATAAGGGTTCTCTTACTATAAAGTGGTACCGTTTTATGTTTATATTTCCAGTGTTTATGTTCGGTTTATTGCCGTTTCATTTGCACTGCGACCAACAAGAGCGATATCTCGGCCCAGCCTATGGTCCGTGCATCAGAAATCTGAAGCTGACAATAAAAGAGACTTTGACTTGACTTTGTCTGTGTGCTACACTGTAGCGTCAGTGCGGAGCCGCAACCAGGACTGCCAGCTGTGGCCTTCTGTGAAGGTCCCGGCGTTCGGACCTGGCAGCATTGTGTAGCGTTCAGCTGACTGTGGTAATAGCGTGGGCTTCCCCGAGATGACAGTCCAGCTCTTTTCCCGGGAATGTTATTCCATGATGGAGCTGTTCCCCACCCACTTTTTCCTTTCCACTTGTCCTGCTCCGCACATCAATTATATGGTTAGAGAGGAGCCCCCATGGCGAAGCCCGCGTCAGCCGAACCGCGCGTCGAGCTGACAGACGCTTCCTCTCGCATCTGCCCGGACTTGTTCACGCTCCTGTATCCGATCGTTATCCCCGCATTTGCAGCATTCCTGCCTCTCCAGCACTTGTGACATGCCGCCATTCCCTGGAATGCGTCGCTTTCCGTCACGTTCGTTTCTTAGATTCATCCACCCCTTTCTTTTTTTTTCCTTCAAATTAAACACCAAAAAATGTTTTTGTGAGTTTAAAGGCGATGTTATTTTCAGACCCTAATTTCATTTAGTATTGACCAAACTCTAAATAATTACTTGTGTCCCTCATTACTTTCCAAAGCAGTTAAGTGTTACCTTACAATTCCTTAAGGAAACTGTTCAGGTTTGTTTCTTAAACCCTTTTGCTTGTAGTAGTTTACTCAAGGGTACAACAGCAATGCCTCAGCCCCTGTACCCCTGAGTTTCCTGTTTATATAACTCCCCCCCCCCCCCAGCAGTGATATGAATATCCTCGCTGATCTGATCATGTTACAAAACTGATAGAGGTCATTAACTTCATAGCAATGAAACAATTTTCACAAAGAGCTGAAAATTACAATATCAGTGTATTGGGAGCGTAGTTGTCTGAGGATGTCGGATATCTCAGCAAATGGAAGGAGACGCAGCCCCCCCCAGATGTGCATCATTACTGGGATTTGACTTCATTGTTGTTGCAGTCTTAACCCCACTGAAAGGTCTTGGACTTTCAGTTGAAGCAAACGTTCAATTATTTGGTGCCTGGATGTCTCTCGCTCTGCATTCTGCTGAGTCTTACTTTCAGATACGGTCGACGACTCCACTGGGGCAGTATTAGCTATGTAATTTTGTGGTTTGTGGATTGATGGACCATGTGATCTGATATCTGCTTTAAAGTACTGTCTTTACGTCAATAAGTGTTTATTTTGTTCGGTGCCCAGCAGGAGAAGCTGAACCGTTCCCTAAATTAGAGATAAGGCCGATTCAGAGCTCTCTGTCTGACTCCTGACCTCACTTATCAGGCATCGGCGAGGACGGTGAGTCCGACGGAGAACCACATATCGGCGAGTGGCGCCCCCTACCTGCAGAGGTGTGGAAAGGGGAGAAGATGCTGCCTCCCTGGGACGTTCCTTTGATCATAAGGTACTTTGGGTCTAACGTGTTGTTTGGGTCGGTGCCCAGAAGCCACACTGCGGACGCCCCATCAAGTCCATCAGCACCACGTTCCTCAGCAGCCCAATGAGCTCCACCACCGCTAATTAACTGGGCCCTGATCTGCGACTTTCTGCCCGAGCCAGTCTTTGCCAAGGTCCAATGGTTCACGAAAATCCAGCCAGCCACATGGAGGAGTTCACAGCAGGGTTTAGACCCCAGAAGGTGAACTGCTTTTGTGTCCCAAAATACAAGAGCAGCTACCAAAGCTTTACTTTATTTAGCAGGTGAAGCATTGGCACATTGGAAACGTATCGCTGTCAAGGATTCGGCGCGGCGTAAGTGCGGCTAGACCAAACCTCCAATAAAGACGCAGAACTTTTGTAATTCACTTTTGAGACAACGGTCTGCTGAGTGTATAAATAATGTAACAATGTAATGAATTATTCCCTCTCAGTTTAAACAGTACAAAGAAAGTTTTGGGGAGTGTTTTACATGTTTGTTTCTGCCGCACAGACTCTTGGGAAACATAGGATCATATTTCCCTAATGAGGAAGCCATTAGATCAACATTAATATCCTTTGTTAGGCTGACGTTCAGTCTATGCAGGTACACGCTCCCTGACAGCCGCTAGGCACAGCAGTCTAGGATTCGCTGACAGAGAGACATTTCCAACGTAAATACCAACCCAGCACCATATAAACTGCAGCTGCCTAACTGTGGAGTCTAGCAGGATATTATTCATGAGGGCATAATTACAAGATTTCACAAGTTTTACGTCATTATACATGGGAATTTTATTTAATTTTAATTAACCACGGGAGGGTTTGTTGGAGGTACTTATTGTCAGTTATGTATACAGTGTGAAGATTTCAACAGCTTTAACATTTCAGCTCAACAGTAAATCTGCATTCCTTTAACAAGAGAAAGTAGAGGAGAAACAGCAAGGAAAAGGTTCCGTAAGCTGGAATGGGATGATGTGGCCTATTTCCGGTACAGACGTTTGTAAAGCTCATACAGTACAGGAAGAATGTGCATCCGGACAGATGAAGTTCCGAGAAGCTTAAACATAGAGGCATAAGGACATTAGGAGAGGGGTGTTGACACTCCTAAAAATGTCACCCATATTAGAAATGGTTACTTATTTTTGTGTTGCATCTATCATAGATTATAAGCGTCAGTGAGCATTCAAGGCAATGACATCCATAACCACCTCTCTTACGATCCCTAAAAGCTAACTAGCTAGCTAACCAAACTAGCCCATTTGCTGGTAACTCTAAGCAAATACAGAAAGTGCAGACTGAGCTTTTCGAATCAGGAAAAGTTGGTGGATCTCTCGCCACTGGGGACAATAAAATGTGTAAATAAAAACATTTTCATTTCTCTTTTTTTGGACTCACCCCTAAAGTTGGGACCATTTATATTAGCTTAAATGCAAAGTGTCCGTATGAGGAGGCCTCAAAGCCTCCTGTGAAATACGAAACCTGCAGGTTGTGGATCATAAATGGCATTTTGTGAATCTAGCATGTGATCAAACACATCTGAGGTGACATATGAGTTACGCAGATGTTCTTTATCAGTCTTTCTCGCGCGCTTCGCTCCTTCTCCGACGCGCTGAAAGTGTCTCCCTTACCGCTGTCTGCTCCCTGTGTATTTATACATGGCATAGGCAGCTCTGTTTAAATAGATCTGAAATGGAAAATGGTCCTTAACCCGCGTGGCGGAGCTGAAACATGAAAGGAGATGATGCGTGATGGAGGCTTCAGGCCCTCAGCTTGACAGCACACGTTTTTTTTTCTTTGCGAGTAATTAATTTATTGAGGTTCAACGTGCCTGAGTTTAGCCATGAAAACTCAGGCTAATTACTCTGATTTATGGTCTGTTTAAGAGGCCATAATGTGTAGCGACAAATAGCTTGTTTTTAAGATAAAGGAGGTTTTAATATTTACGAAACACACCGCGGTGATAAACACTGGGGACACGCCAAGGCTGCGCTGTGACGCTTTCCAAAGGTGCTGTCTTCATCTTCATAGGTCTGCATGTTGAAGTCGTGGCAGGAACCCAGTGGGATCACAGCGCATCATAAAGGCTCTTTCTTTGCTTCTGTTCTGTGCAAAATCATTAAAAAAAATTAACACACAGCGGACCAAACCTCAGAATAGAGTCCGTGTTCTATCATATTATATAAATATCTCTCTTTCATAATGGTAAACTTTGGATGACATGTAAAGAAACACGGAGGAATTAAACACCACGCTTCCACTGTTTCAGTCACAGTGCTAATCTTCATGCCATTTTTAACAGCAAGATTTCACATTGCGCGATGAGATGCACAAAGTGTGCACAGAACTTTCAAAAGCAGATATCTAATACTTAAAAGCAAAACGATTTGTTAGAATATGGTTTACATACTATCCAGTCATAACATGTTGGGAAAAACCTCATGCATTTACATCAGCAGTCACTTTATTATTATTATTATTATTATTATTATTTAAAATAGATCATTGTGTTGGATCACACATTCCTTACTTGTAATAACTGTGTATCATATGTAAGCCTTGAATTGAGGTATTACCATAGGCCTTCAGGATCTTGAGTGATTATACGGAATCTTATAATGTGAAGGTTGTTGGTTCGTGTCCCACAGAGGGCGGTCCTGTTGTGCCCTTGGGTGAGGTGCGTGACCTCACCTCCGGTAAAGCGTCACACTGAGCTCATGCCGTGGGCTGAGTCGTTTAAGTCTGTCTGTTTACAGGTGTGAGCAGAGCGTGTAAATGTGTCATGGCGTGTGAGTAACGTCACGGCTCTGCTCAGAGGGTACGTAATAATGACAAACGGGGTCCATCGTCATGCTAGACAGGCAGGAGCCAGGAGCCTACATGCCTCAGATTTACATTCACGTCTATCATGTTCAGTGAACAATGTTCGACATCGTTTTTCTCAGATATAGGTCACATGCTTTCACATTTTAAGGACAGATCTGAGAGAAATTTGTCTCTATTCCACACTGACGCAATCTCTGCCACCGGCCCCTATTTGGCAGGGGAGTTAAAGCCAGAAGATGTTTTCCTCTCTCTTTGAGACATCACACGCCAATTAAAGCTTTCTCCAGAGGGAAGAGGCGGCGAGCCCTAGTCACCACAGCAGAAGGGAGATAAACCGGCAGATTTCTGGATTGGGGACAACCGGTAACTGGTGATGCTGTACCTCCCAGAGCGACGAGGATGAGCGTAAGGCTCGCTCTGCTCCGATTGGCAGCCTGAAGCTCTTCCACCAACATCTCCCCCACTCCCGCCTTGACTGGCGATGGGGTTCCGTTTTTAATTTCAGTTTATTACCCAGGAGGGCACGTCTGCCCAGCGGAGGGAATTCTGGGAGCGGCTGGCAGGTAGACGAGCTTCCCGTGGTGGAAGTGAGCTGCCAGGCCAGCCGTCCCGCACAGGAGGAACTACCCCAGAGAGACTCCCACCCTGGGCTTCAGAAAACGTCCAGAAATAAATCACTTTCTAACTCTGCAGGGGAACATGAGAAAGAATGACCTACGCCTCCAGTGCATAACAGACTGGGGCTTAAGATTTAGCCTCTTCTGGCGAGGGCTAAGCGATCAATAAGCAGCCATCTTTAATCAAGGCTCATGTAATTGCCACTATTGGGGAAGTAAATCCAGTCCCGCAGAGGGAGGTCAACCCAGCCGCTGTATCCATCTCCGGATTTTTTGGGACTCTGGTGCCTGTGAAGTTAGGCTGTGCAGAGAAGCTCCTGAATACAGAAACCCTGCCTGACAGAAAAGCAGGGGAACTTCAGGCATAAACCTAATAAAACGGGGAAGTCATCGGCACCAACAGTATCGTTCTTAGCCGGTGTGGCGCCCTAGGTGAGCATCACCGCCAGCGCCCCCCGCTTAAGGCAAAGTGAAATTTGCTGGCAGTTCGGCGCCTCTTCAGAAGTTGGCGCCCTTAGCATTTGCCTATATTGCCTATGCCTATGCCTATGGGCCGGCCCTGGGCACCAAGGTACTTCCCAGTAAGTTTCCAATATGATTTGTCTACTTGAACCATGAAGTAGACAAGATTAGCAAGAGGTTAGTCTTTAAGTTAAGGTTGAAAGGTGCTGGGGTGAGGTTAATGAGTGACACCTCATTGTATGCTAATCGCTGCGCAACCTTAGCAACGTATACATGTTACTAACATAAATACAGATTAATCATTTGCGCAGGACAGAAGTTCTGTTCCGGAATGTCAACGGACATTCTGTGATTCTTAAAAACAAAGCTAATATCAGCCCTAAACGTAGCATTTGCCAGCCTGGACTCTTTGTTAAAAATAGCCACCATGTGGCTGATAAGGAAGAATATCAGCCCCCCCCCCGCCGCCGCCTGCTCTGCCAGTCAGCTTTGGCAGCTAATATGTCCGGATGACGTGCACACGCCGCTTCCAGCTGACTCCAGATGCCACGAGGCGGCCTCGCTTATATAAACTGCCGGCTGTTATTAGTGAGCTGTCACTGAGGCAGCTGAGAGGCCCTGTTGAAGCCTCGCCGCCCCCCTGGCAGGTCCCACCACCCGAGTCCTGCTCCTCCCGGCTCGACCCGAGGGGCGCGGCAGCAAAGGGGGAGCCGTGCCGGCAGCCGGGGCCTGAGGAGGTCACTGGGGAGACGGCCGCCGGCCTGCATGACGCTCGGAATAAGATGGCCCCGCCCCTCGAGGTTACATACCGCAGGCTGTTGCCAGGACGTTCGGCCAAAAGTCCCGCAGTATCAAAGGAGCATCTCAGCCTCAAGATCTCAACTTACACTCCTTCACCCTCCCACCCTCTCTCTCTTTCTCCCTGTCTGGCTCACTCCCCCTTTTCCTCTGTCACTTCATCTGTTTCGCCAAAGCTTAGCTTCTTGTGATAACAGTTTCCATGGTTACTCCAGATGACGTGGATAATTGCTGCTGGCCGATATGGCTCATGCCTTTTTGCGCCACTCTGCAGTCACGTTTGAAGTTCCCATCAGAAATAAATCACAGCAGTTTAAGTCAGATTTTCGTCTCCCTGGCAGCAATAATGCACTTTACATAAAATTCCTAAATGTTTTAGGATTCAGACTTTAAAAGCATTAATTATTACCCATTTTCTCTAGATTGCATCACTCTGCTTCTAATGTTCACAAAAATTTCTTTAACTGCCTTCAGACTGGCTTCAACTTGGAAAATGCGATTCACTTCGTCACAGTGAAAACTGCGGTGTTGTGGTCCAGCCATACTTTCTAAATGGAGGACCTCTCTAAATCAGGACGAGTGATTCATCAGGCAGGACCCACAGGAGGAAATGGCGGACTCATCTCCGAGCTGCGTGAGAGCACAGCGCAGCTCCATAACCTAAAACCCTTCACGTGCAGCCGGGCATCTGCGGTTAGCTTAAAGGATTCCAGGTCCATCGGATCCGTTAGAGACACAAATAATGAAAATGAGGCAACCCGCGGGTGTCGATACGCCTCACATCTCCGACCTCAGACAGAACGGCCGGACTTCTGCGAACCGGGCCCGTCGCTGTCATCTTTGTGCTTTCTTCTGAAATGTCCATTTGTTGAAAAGAGATGTCAGGTTTGACAAGGGCTTTAGAAAGTAACCAGTGAATGAGAACGTAATGCAGAGCACAGACTTCCACTCAATGATCTTCAGTACCTCAGATGATATCTCACGCATACCTTCAAAAATACACACACACACACACACACACGCAAGTTGGTCTACCTATCTAAATGGGGATCGTCCATTCATTTCTATGGGAAAAACCCTAATCCCAATCATGACACCCTTAACCCCTACCCGGCCCTAACCTTAATCATAAGTAACCAAACAAAATACGAGGAAACTGGGAAAAAAAACGGGTATTCATCACGTTGTGGGGACCCCATAAGGTAAGGTATAGCCGCTCACACACTTTCACACACTCGGACTTAATACAACCTCTTGTCAAAATTATAAGACAAATCCAGGTGGCGACACTGTTTCTGTCACTACATGTATGTTGTGGAGACGTGTCCTGCGACGGCGTGTGAGGTGCCATGCTGCTTGGAAGGCACACAGTGGTAGCCCTGTCATGACCTCGACGGCGAGCTGCACGGCCAACGCTGACGGAGGCTTACAGATAGCGGTGCGCTTGAAACAGGACACCTCGGCTTTGAAGACCCAGTCTTAGGGATGAATAGCCACCTCTATTACAGCGGCCGCTCTTATTTTATCTCCTTTCTGACAACTTTGAGGGACTATTATATTTAATAAACATTTATTGCAGAGACATAAATCAATTTTGAGGGCCGAATCTCAGCTGAAACGGACTGTGAAGCGGCGGGACTGGGGGGAAAAAAAAGTTTGAAATGGATCTAATGAAACACATGTGCTCCACAGCAGAGGTCTCTGTCCTGAGGACGGGTGCTTTCCGCCCGGGGGGGGGC
Organism: Gnathonemus echidnorhynchus; assembly: GCA_026776725.1. NCBI lineage: Eukaryota > Metazoa > Chordata > Actinopteri > Osteoglossiformes > Mormyridae > Gnathonemus > Gnathonemus echidnorhynchus. Next base: position 16,619,657 of record JAODJU010000130.1, on the reverse strand, counting down.
AGGAAAACAGGAGGCTCTGCTCTAGTCATGGAGTGAGGGGCCCCGCTGTTTTCCCGCTATTAGTCTATTTTTACAGAGCTAAGCACTCTGCCAAGGCCTGCCCCCTCCTCAGTTATCAGCAGTGACATGTGCGTGGGACCTCTCGATTATCCTGTCCCCCCCAGACTGTACCACTCTCACACACAAGAGCCCCATGCATCTGTACTGCTATCAGTGTCTGTCTACCTGGGTAACTGATGGTTGTGTCATTAACTGTTATCTATACCAATACAAAATATATCTATACAATACAAAAAAAATCAAGTATCTGTGTTGAGGTTGCAAAAGTGCAGAGCCCCTGCTGGTGAAGCAGAGAAACTGCAAGGCTGAAATAGGTTTGCTGGACATGCACTACTGCAGTATTAAATGGCTTATTACAGCAATCCTGGGAGGTCATGTAGGAAAAAAAAGAAAATGTCAGTAGAAATTTGTTCTGAAAACAATGTCTCTGTCAGTATACAGTTGGCATGTCTATCACTGTCTAAAGAGCGACAGGGCACGTTAAACATGTACTCTTCTGAAGAGTCCCTGCTCTCCTCACCTACAGTGACACATTTAGGAGGAAAAGGCGGCCGAACTGTGGGCCTGGCTCGATATCAAGGGGCCCAAATGCAAGCTTCTGTGGACACTTTTACTATTTACCACAGTTTATTTGAAACAAATGCCCAATCATATATCTATGATGTCAGGCCTTAAACACACAGGACAAAATTAGGAAATGTGCTGTTAATCTGAAAATAATTCTTACTACTGATTATAATCACATATATTTTTGAAAACCGCACGGTTTTAAAAATGGTGTTCCTCATATGAGACTCTAACCCTTTCTGACTCTTTCCACTAAAATATAACAAGGGCTACTTTACATGCATTTCTGTAAACTGCAATTTATAAAATGTGTATTTTCCACAATGTGACTGAAAAAAAAACTCAGAGTTAAAAGTAAAAAAGGAAAATCAAATCCAGTCAAAGGGGCACATATTTAAATAAGCTAAAGAAAAGTCCTTTTTGTGGTGTTGAATCACGTAAATATCCTACATATTTAGGTTCATAGGAAAGTGGAATGGATTTAAGTCAAGATTAAATTAATAAATATCATTTTTATAATCAGCTTGCTCTAAGAAGCTTACGATGAACATTGGCTTTCATTAGTATGAATATTTTATGTCCCGAATTATACCAAGTAGCAGAATCTTACCGCGAGTCAGCAATCTTCTAATTTGAAAAAGATAATCAAAGGGTTTTAGCATAAATAAACCCAGAGCCACAAAATCACTACAGTGCATAAAAGTAGCAAAACATTTACTTACTATTAAAGAAACAAACACGGGGAGCTTTAATACTCACTTTTCGATGTTAAAACACGGTAGGATATGCTTATGGTTTTAATTAGCGTCACCAGAAAAAAATGTATATATATATATATATATATATTTATATATATTTTAGAGGCCAGTTTGCCAGTTTGCTCTAAATGTCTGTTGAATGTTTTGATAAAAGTCGACCTGCTGTATAACAACATTACGTTTGCGTGCCACAGGTCTATACTAAGGCATGACTTAATGCGAGCAGGTAGAATTGATGTGTAGAATTTATATAGCTGCTGAAACGAGAAAGACCAGCTAATGCTACAGTCAACATTGACATTGTAAAATTGCAACAGTCTTACACATGCCTTTAGAGCTCTGTCAACAAACAGGCGAAGCTGAGGAGCGATAGGGCAGTTGTTTTCGCAAAGAGGAAGGCCGGACGCTCACGCTACATAATTGAAGCTAATTGGAACAGCCTGGCTTGTGTGTTCATGTTCACAAAGTTAACTTACCCATAAAACAGCTGTTAGCCAGGAACAATGACGGTACAAGACGGGATTTGTTTTCTTGCAGGCAACTTGTAAGTCTGCAGCGTTAGCTGTGATCTTCTCTGTATCAATGATTTTACACCTTTCAAGCAATCTGGAAGCAAAGCGGAATCTTTCCATAGGTTTCTGTGAAGTCATTAATCACCGGTCCTGTCTACTCCTTTTCACAAATCACTGGAGGGTTGAAGTAGCAACTAACTGTATGTCTCTGGTTACCAAAGCCATGACTGCTCTGAGATACCCTCCTTAAATAAGACAAGAGGGCCTGGCATGTCTCTCACATTAATTACTGCCATTTTTTGAAGTCTAATTACTTCTAACTGGAAGAATATCTTTCATCTCTTAATAAGACATGTTTAATCATTATCATCCTCACTCCAGTTGTCTGACCTCATTTGACCTCATTTGAGTCCTCAACAGATGACATGGTCCAATTCATCCACCATCTGGTTTCGTGTTGGGATATTACCAGGAGGTGGGGCAAACTTTTGCACAGATGATGAGGATTTAATTTCAGGGCTGTGGTAGTTTCGCTAAACTGATTGAACTCAAAAGATTTGGGTTCAATAATATTCAGTCCATCTTACTTGTTGAAGTTAAATTGTGTCTATTTGTGACTTTTATGAACTTTATCTATAGTAGTAGTAAGGTTACTGTAACTAAACTGCCATTTCTGTAAAGAATTTTTTTTTTTTTTGAGTTAAACGGTCTCCAGACCACCTGGCTTCATTTTTCTACTCAACAGTGATAGTAAAGTCGTTCTAAAGTTTGTCTTTATCTGTGCCTGTTGAATCTGTAGGGTTGCTGTGGTGTGTTCTCATGTTATTGTGGAAGGGAAAACAAATAAATCAAAATAGAGCTACGTCAAGCACGTCAGCATATTTGGCCCTGAGCTCACTCGCTACAAGCTGCCATGTTTAGGTCAGATCAGCATCCGTGACGCAATCGGGGGGGGGGGCTCAGATACCCGGAGTGGGAATACAGCTTTACAAAGTCCCAGAAAGATGAACACTGTGTATGGTGTGGTGTGGTGTGGTATGGTGTGGTGTGGTGTGGTGTGGTGTGGTGTGGTGTGGTGTGGTGTTGTGTGGTGTGGTGTGGTGTGGTGTGGTGTGGTGTGGTGTGGTATGGTGT
>JAODJU010000130.1:16591247-16607142 GCA_026776725.1 Gnathonemus echidnorhynchus | reverse complement strand
ATCCAGTGAATACCCTGCCTGACTGGTGTCCCATCCAGTGAATACCCTGCCTGACTGGTGTCCCATCCAGTGAATACCCTGCCTGACTGGTGTCCCATCCAGTGAATACTCTGCCTGACTGGTGTCTTGGCCAGTCACTCCTGTAAGTGATATAGGGCAGCCACAAAGGTGCCAGTTTCTAAGAGGGTGCAGACCCTTTGCCATAGATAGGGGCACCAGCCGTGATGCTTGCCCAGACCACCACATCGGCTAGGACCAGCCCTGCGTCCAGTGGATACCCTGTTGGATGGGTGTCCCATCCACAGAATTGCCTGCCTTATTAACAATTATGTTTAGATGTCCTGAAAAAAGTATGATTCAATCCTGGAATAACACACCATGCTCTATGAAGACTATCCCTGTCCTAAATAACTTTTACCATGTGTTAAATGTACTTCACATGGCAACATTTTTAAAAATCACCATCAGTATCTACTTCTTTCTTTTTGTATTTGACATCATAAGTTTTACCTTGCGATGTGCGGTGAGGCCCTGCTGTGTTCTGGACTCCTGCCATCCTGTAATCATCACCACCCGCTTCCAGTTAAGAGACGTCAGAGAGACATGAGGGCCGTGTGGGAATCTCTGCTGATTGGAGAACTGCTGCTCATGTGACGTGGTGTCATTTTCTGATAAAGGCAACAGTATTGACATGGCACTTATTAATTTAGACATTTTGCTACATTTCACCATGATATGAAACAAAGTTTCAGTGCAGGACCCCAGTGAGACTATGCCAGGAAACACAGGATGCAAGGCTGGGCTGTTAATCTATAACATGCTGGAGCATCAATTTCCAGAGAATATTGCTCAAAAAACAAATAAATGTCCATTTGGTGTCTTTGTTTTACTGTGTACATTTTTCATCCTATGTTTAATTCCTTCAGATAAGTTTGCACAATGAGAACCCATCCCATAATATCCCCGGGGCATATGGACACAGACGTACTGTAGGACACAGGCACACCCAGGGGCTCCGTGCCGAGTCACACAGCATCCCTCAGGTAGCATCCAGGCGCCGTCTTTGGTGGCAGATGAAGCAGATGGTGAAGATCGGCCAGCGAGATGCAAGCCGGCCAAAGTGCCACAAGCGAAGCGATACCCCTGCTAGAACATCCCAGAAACCTCAGACCCCAACAACATGATCTCGTATACACGAGTGCCAGTAGTCTCCGTTGGTGGAGGTATTCAAGGTTCTTATAGCAGAAAACCAAACACATTTTTAAACTGTATAATGATCCCCTTGTGGGTTTAACATCCACCCCCTCCAACACCACACATACATAAGCCATATAAACTCAGATCGGAGGACGATTCTTAGACTTTCGCGTTCTGTTCGCAGGGTAAAAGCAACAGGGTTTTTTTTTCGGGGTAAGAAAGTGATGAGTTTTCATGGTTTAGTGAGTAACAACAGCTATAATCTGGCTTATGGAAATACAGCCACATACAATATGATTATGAATTATAGCAAACGCCTGCATAAATCATTAAAGCAATATCCAGAGGTTTTGGTAGAACACGTGTTATTCGTATTTTTACGAATACTCGCTAAGAAATGGGATAGCGCAAAACGAGTTGCTCTTCTCTTACGGGTAATACGGTAGCGAATTCCACTGCGTTTTTAAAGGAAGTCTCAGGCAATTAGCCGAGTGAGTAAAGAGAGTCGGACGGTGCGCGTACTCCCAATGACACGCTGAGATAAGTCCTGCTCTCGTCTGTGGCGATTCCTCTGCCATCTGCGACTGTTATAAACATGGGATTTGAGCTGGATCGCTTCAAGGGTGCCGTGGACCCAGATTTTAAATGCAACTTGTGTAACAAAGTTTTGGAGGATCCGCTGACGACTCCGTGCGGTCACGTCTTCTGCGCTGCCTGCGTGTTGCCTTGGGTCGTTCAGCAGAGCAGCTGCCCCGTCAAGTGCCAAAGGATCTCCACCAAGGAGCTGAACCACGTCCTGCCGCTGCGAAACCTCATTCTCAAGCTGGACATAAAGTGTGACAACCATGCCAGGGGCTGCGAGAAAGTGGTGAAGCTGCAACATCTTGCGGAGCACGCCGAGATGTGCGATTACTCGCCCGCTAAGTGCAGGAATAAGGGATGCAGCGAAGTGCTGAACCTGAAGGACATGGACTCTCACATGCGAGAGAGCTGCGACTACAGACCCGTAGGCATCTGCGAGAAGGGCTGCGGCTTGATGCTCACCCACAAGGAGCAGCGATCGGACGGCCACTGCTGCCTGAAGGCGCTTAAAGTCAGCAACGGTGCGCTTCAGGCCAAAGTGCTGAGTCTGGACAAGGAGGTGAAGAAGCAGGCTCTGAGGTCCAGCAAGCGGGAGAAGGCGCTGGTGGCGCAGCTCTCCGCCGTGCACAACGAGCTCCAGATGACAGCGCTCAAGTACCAGAAGAAGTTCACCGAGTACAGCGCCAGGATCGCCTCCCTCACCAAGAGCCTGTCTCCCCCCTATAAGGTGAGAGTCAGCCCCAGCCATTTAATGATGGATGTCTAGCACCCCGTTTAAACCCGATCAAACGCTGTTAAAGCAAAAAAAAAAATCGCATTTAAACTTTTTTTTATTTATTGACAATGTACTTCGCACACTGGAAACCCCGATTCGCCCCCCGCCGCAATTTTTTTTTTTAAAGATGCTTACTAAGTAACCTCAACTCGGACTTTTTCTTTAACCAGACTTGAAGTCTCCTGTGGTCGTTACTTAAGTTGTTTAATGGGATTTCCAATGCTGAAGGTCTTGGAAGGGCTGTTGGCTGGTCAGGAGATTTTTTTTTTCTCTTTCTCCTCCACTCCTCATCCTTTCTGGAGGCATGTCTGTCAGCTGCAGTGTGGGCCAGCTGGCACTTTGGGGGGGAGGGGAGGGCCAAATATTTACCGCTCCTCTGCACACAGCGGAGCCCGGAGCGCGAGTCACCTTTCGCCACCAAAACTCTGCCACTTTCTCACACTCGTGTGACGCTGCATCACCATCTTACCCCACTTTTATATTTAACTATGCATCACGAGGAGGTATTTCTCCTATACGAAATTAAATTAAAAAATAAAATGGCGCTAGACGGGAAAGTTTTATTTAATATATAAATACACCGTGTCTGCAGATTCCGATCTGATATGCTGCTGTTCTCCAAAGTCTGGCCGGAACATCCCTGAAGAGTATAATGACATTTCAATGTGTGATTCACATCATGTTCTGTTCTTCACTCCTTCGTTATGTTATTTGGACATTTAGCGCATTTTGTCTTTTTTTTTGCAGTGGACTGAAAGTGAGGCAGTAAATATTCTAGTAATAATCACCTAGGGAGCCATTGGTAGAAAAGTTCTCAAGCTCAGAAGCTTTACACAGACTACAATGGGGTGTGTGTGTGTTTCTGTGAAACTCCATGTAGCCTTATTCTCCTGCTGAGAGCAGCTTTAGCTGTATGTGATGAAGCAGATTTCTGTGACACCATAAATGGTTACTGGAAAGCATCTGCATGGCTGTTACTGGACTGTGGCTGTGAACTTGAGGACAGAAGGGACCCACAGCGCCGTTAGGGTATCTGGGTAACTTTTTAACTCTTAAAAGTAACTCTTTAACACGCCGATGATTTAAAGTAATAGCGACCAGGACCTGCTGCCTTAATGTCTCCCAGGATGCAATGCTTCACTTGAGCTGCTGCATGAGAGCAGCTTGAAGTTCTACCTTAATGGCAGGGAGCGTCTCTGAGAATCCCTGCCCAGTTTATCACATTTGCTGTTTACCCGTACACACACCCCCTTCCCCCAGATAATTCTCATGGAAACCATCCCCTGTCACAAGATATGGCACAAAGTCTCCTTTCATCAGAAACGTACCTCGCCAGTGGAGGGTTCTGTTTTGAGCTCTGCTCTCATTTAGATGTTTAAACCTGATTATTTAGGAACAGCTGTGTGTGGGTTGGTTTATGTGGATCCTTTGTCTGCAGGGTCCTGGTCTTTGTAAGATACAGGTGATGGACTGACACGTATGATAGTTATCTTCTGGTAGTTACCATCTACTGTGCTCTGCACTTTTCCTGAATAGAAACATGTCTACGTGCAACACTGCTTTTCTGCATATCTAATTGTCCTTTGGCTCTTTATTCATTATACACTGTTATACTGGTAATGGCCCAGTGGGTAACCACTCCACTGCACTTGTTGTATATAGCCAGTAAAACATCTTGAATCCTGAATCTCGTGACCACACTGTAGCCAGCCAGCAGAACAATTACCCTGCTTGCTATGCATTTCGTACTGAAGTCAGTGGTTTCTCAGAGAGACCTTATTTAAATGGTTTGGCTGAATGACCATTTGACCCATAACAGGACAGGCTATGTTTCAGCCTAATTAGGGTGGAGGACATTTTCAAAAATGAGATGTGGTGTATAGACGAACGTAGCAGTCCTTATACATATCTTTGTTTTCCTGGAAAGCATTTATGAGGGAATGATTCCTTAAATTAGCCTGTAAAAAAAGGAAACAACAGCTGGAAAAAAAAATCGTTATGTGGATGGTGTAGTTGCTTAGTGGTAGAAGTTTTCAAAGTTTTTTTTTTTTCCTTTCAAATTTAGTCAAGCAGTATGAATAGGATTTGTTTGGTGGGAGTCAGATTGAAAGATACAAGTGGAATTAACGCTTAGAGACAGGCGAGCCACCGGCCACCACGGGGTCCTGATGTGGTTAGACGCGGGTCCCTCACACTCGGGGCAGCCAGGTCACGTGTGAATATACGCTTGGGCGATTATGTCCTTGTGCACTCCTGCCTGCGTCTCAAAAACAGTTAAAGCCGCCGTTGAATTGGTGTCACGTTCCCTCATCACCATCGCTGCTGGAAGCAGGGTATTGTGGGTATGAGACGGCTCCTAACCTCAGTTTCATTGCCTTTTGTCACTTGTTGTCACCGAAGGGTGTGACTGACCATGATATGAGGGACCCCATTTTGTTGCCTGATATTCATTGGTTGCTTATTACTTCACTTTTAAAAATCTGTATTTTATTGGTTAGTGAGATCTGCGGTATTCATTTCACCCTCCACCAACTTGGCGTACTGCAAACGTTTCCTAAAAATATCTTCCATTTAGTTGTGAAACAGCGAAACATTTTTTTTTTTTCAATTTGCAATTGAAGAGGACAGAGACGTTTGAAGATGTTGGGTCTCGAATTTAAGTTGCAAGTTTCAAAAGGACCGAAGCAAACAAAATGTTTCACTGTGCCTTCAGAGACCAATGGAAACATTAAGTAGTTTGCTCTCTGTACGGATACAGATGAGTAACAAAGAAATGAGTGTGTTTTACACAGGAAAGGCTTAAGATACAAAGTTACTTCTTGGAATAGTTTACACAAAGTATCTACGTTATTTAAGTGGCTCTCCCCCAAGTCAGACTCCAGCTGGTATTCTGGTCCCTAACTGGGGATAAATAGCAGGATCAATCTGTGTCCACTTTCCACCAGAACTATATATTTGTTATTCTATTCCCGATGTCGCCTGTAGCCTCCTCTAACAGGCAGCAACGGCCTCTACACTCAGTCAGAGGAGCTGCTCAGCATGCACTACAGCATACCACTGATGCCATTTTTATATATAGTCATGGTACAGTATGACTTACATAGAGTGACAGCTGACATGCCCCCCCCCACATCGGGAGAATGGAGACTGAGCGCTGACAGCAGCCTCTTCCGCAGCCTCGCAGCTCTCCCTGCTTTCCTGCCAGCCTCACGCCTGCCGTCTGCGCTGTGCTGTTCTCTGCTGTGATTGGCTGCGAGCGCAGGGCTTCCTGTCTGACCCCGTTACAGTATTGCTGCTCCTGCCCCTCTTACTATTTGCCCTCTTTCTGTTTGCAGGGGGGAGAAACCATCAGCATCAAAGCCGTCCTGCATCGGGAGTCTGGCTCGCTGGGATTCAATATCGTCGGCGGCGGCAGGCCCTGTGGGGTAGGTGAAGGGTGAAGGTCTTCAACCACGGCTCTGTCATCTCCATCAGAGAGGGTTAGGGTCACTCCCACTGGGGTTAGGGCAGTGGTACTCAAACTGTGAGGCTCACCCCCCTGGTGAGCAATGAAGGAATTGTTGAGAGGGGGGTGTGCTGTTGAGAGGGAGAATGAAAAACATGGAAAGAGGTTTGAGGTGGGGGCTGACCCTATTTTGAAATGTCAACCTTTAGAAATATTAAAAATAATGTGAGGACATTATATGCCTGTGCATGTTATATGACACGCAAATGAAAAAAAATTAAAAGAAAGGAATTAAAATGACAGGTGCCAGGTCAGTGTGTGTGTGCGTGCGTGAGTGAGTGTGTGTGCGTGTGGGTGGGAGGGATCAGAACTGATATATCAGCCCTGGGGGGGGCGTGTCAAAAAACAAGTTTGAACACCACTGGCTTAGGGTTATTCTCCTGGGGGTGTGTCGGGGGGGGTATCCCAAGTCCGGCTCCCAACCAATTACAGCCGAGCAGGGATTTTAAAAGGCTCACAGTTTGTCTCTTTAACTCTATTATATTCGAACCGCCAAATGAAAATAAGTTTAACAAAGCTGAACTAATGTGCTCATTAATGAAAGCGGCAGACAGCACAGGATCACACACACTTCTCTAATATTACTTTCTTACAAGCTGTCACTGAGTAACATTAACGGCTCACCAGGGAAATTGGTTGGGTTTTTTTTTCACCAAATCCAAAAGAATTGTTTGTCTCCTCTGTCAAGAGACTGTCGCAGTTATGAAGGAATTTAAGGTGAAAAGACGTTATGAAACTAAGCATAGTGTTATCCGAGATTCTCCGGCTGCCAATGAGTAGACAAAGTGGAACAACTCCGAACTGTTTTAACGTCGCAGCGATGAGCCAAGGAGTCGAAAGAAAAATGATGTAGCAAAATTAATCGCTAAACATGCAAAACCATTATGTGAGGGTGTGTTTATTAGCGATTATGTAACGATGAGGGCAGGAAACGTCTGCCCAGAAAAGAAGCAAGAGTTTACACATGTTTTCCTCGCTTGTAACACTATTACATGGAGAACTGAGGAAATGTCTTCAGACATCAGAAGACAAGTGAGTGAAAGAGGGCACAACTTTTCCTTGGCCTGTGATGAAAGCAGGAATACAACAGACACTGCCCAGGTGCTAATTTTTCTGAGCGGAATTGATGATAACGTTAAAATTACAGAGGGACTAATTAACCTCAAAAATCTTAAGGAATCTCGTGGATTTATTTCAGTGCGTATCTTCTGCTATTCAGGGGGTGATAATACCATGGAATATCTGAGTGGAATGGCTATGGGGGGTGCACCTGTAAGGTTGGGGGGTGCTTTAGCCAGATTCCTATACAATGGGGGGGGGGGGGGGGGGGGGTGCTGTTAACATCCACTGCTTGATTCATCAAGTCCTGTGCGCAGTGTGATCACGTTGTGACACCAGTGCTGAAGACCAATAATTTAATTTCTGCAGAAGCCCAGTACCACTGCCAGTATCGACAGCTTCCTTCTGACACCAAGGCAGAGTATGGAGGTGTAATTTACCACAATGACATGAGATGGCTCAGTCTGGGGACTGCACTGCACATTTTTTCCACAAAGAGAGATGGGGCTTTTTGGCTGAAAATGGTAAAGTAAGGAAAGAACCTGCCTGGCTGTCAGAGTTGCCATTTTTCATAGACATGGCTAAGCGTCTGAATGTGATAAATGTTGGCATGCAATGGGAGGATGCAGCGGTGAGTCAGCTATACGCACATGGCGTGCGGCGCGGCCTCTGCAGCTCTCAGGTCTGCTGGCCCTTGAGCACGGCCCCTAACCCCCAGCTCCAAGGCTGTCATGGAGTCACCCCTCAGAACATGAGCCTGACACCTCCCATTTCCATGCACTGTGAGGAGCAATGGATTGTTATCTACAGAATGTAGGTGGGCAGGTTAGAAACGTGCAGCACCTCTTTCATCTCCCTCTGCTGAGTTTAATGGGCGTTTTAAAGGTTTCATTGTGCTCAGTAAGCTGCCTCTATCGCCCTCTTCCATATCAGCTGTCACTGGAGCTAATTGACCTGCGGTGCGACAACAAGCTACGCAGCCGACATCAGCATCCCTCTCTAACTGACTTTTCTCAGTAGCTGGATAACGAGAAATTCCCTTCGTTGTGAGCAACTAAAGGAGGCGGGACCAAGATATCTGACTGATTGGCTCTGCCTGCTCTAGTTGTTCGGACCCACCTCCTCTACCACCTGATTGGTTATCTCTCTGAACCAGTCATTATTCCTTCTGCCCTCAGAACATTTTTGTGTAAATTCCCATGAGCCTTGAGAGCGTTTAAGCTGTTTGCTCCTGTGTTCTTATTTGTGTTAATATTTTCTTCACTATTAGTTTCTAAATGTTTTGCCTTAGAAAATCTGAGAAACTGAACTGCTGAATTATGGCTGATTCCTAGATTTCCATCCCGCATGCTGTGTGTAATGTAAATAAATACAGAATGCAATGATTTGCAAATTATATAAACTCATATTTAATTGCAAATAGAACAAAGACAACATATCAAATGCATTTTGTTTTAAAGTCATCTTCAAGTTTCTTTGTTACTGCAGACACTTCAGTTTTAAATAGTGAGTGCAATTTGAAAATGATGAAACGTGTTATTCTCACAGGGTTGGGTTATGGTTATTCTCACAGGGTTGGGTTATGGTTATTCTCACAGGGTTGCGTTATGGTTATTGTCATGGTGTTGCGTTATTCTCATGGGGTTGGGTTATGGTTATTCTCACGGTGTTGGGTTATGGTTATTCTCACAGGGTTGCGTTATTCTTATGGGGTTGGGATATGGTTATTCTCACGGGGTTGGGTTATGGTTATTCTCAGAGGATTGGGTTATGGTTATTCTCAAAGCCTAATCAGAGCAGTCTTCTCGCCAGACCTGTACCCAGTCTTATATATAGATAGCATAAATCAAGACTTCATTGGCCTGGCACTTAGCTTTGGCTTAGTGGATTTGGTTTTTCAGATTAAAGGCTATAATTATCTTCTATGGTGTTGAATTAAAGATTGCAACTCTGGCCACAGCCCGTCCCAGTGCCTTGGAGGGAGCTCTTTGGTATCAGCAGGGATCTGCGTGAAACCGATGTTTTCTTGGTGTTAATTCCCCTTTGAATATCCCACCCCTTTTCTCGCTGCTCCAAATGAGAGCTGTGTACCCCAGTAACTGGCCAAACCCCAAACCTTGTAAGGCTGAAGGGGCTTCTGAATGTGATGATCTGCAATACCCAGGTTCAGAAATGGTGCACGGGGGCATGAGACCTTCTCCAACCTCAATCAGCCAATCATCTCACGTCCTTCTAAGGTTTATCTGTGGTGTTTACCTCATTGGGAGGGATCGGCCACTGGGGTGTCAGGGTATAATTTGCCGTTTTCTCCTTTGACTCAGGCTGAGGCACATGAAACTTTTACAAGAACAAAACTACCAAATAACCACAGCTTTTTAACATTATAAATTTTAATTCCTGTCGTTGTGGATTTGTGATTATTCCAGTTCTTTTTACAGAGTTGTTTACCAGGTTGGATCTGTAGATCTGATATTTTTGGGGGGGTTCTTTCTAGCATTTCATGACTTTGCAAGCAGATGTTCCTCCTGACATAAAAGCAAAGATAATTTTCAGAATTACAGAGAGTGACACTGGGTGGCTGCCGCCCTGCTTTCTGCTGATCGGCCGGACCGGGTGTTGGACGTCCTCATTCTTCAGCTGAAGGGTCCAAGTTGTCGGCGGCCTTTCAGGCTCTCGCCAGACCATGTCGTAACATTCCTGATGCACTGAAGGCATGTTTGGAAAAGAGCCGTGTTTTGGGGGTAGGGGTGGAGGGGGGACGCTAGCCCGAAAGTCCGATCGTATCTTCTGAGGTTTACATACAAGTGCACCAAGCAGAGTTTTACATTAATATGTGGGGTTGGTTCAGACAGCACGGTGGAGAAAAGTCAGGTGCATGGAGAACTGCTGTAGAGAGTGAGTTCTGGGACTGGAGGGTGCAGAGACTGCACCGGTAGGGCAGGCCGGCTGGAACTTAGCGAGCCGTTTCATGCACTAGATCACAGTCAGAGTGACAGACATGCAACAACTGTCCCCCCTCCCTCTCCCCTTCCCCCACGTCTGGCTGAGGTTAGCCGCTCGGCCATGTCCTTCCTGGAGACCTGAGAAATGCTTCTCCTGGCGTGGACGTCTTGGCAGTGAAGCTACATTCACCATATTTAATGTGTACCTGTGGCCGGCCCATCGTGATTTTTAGGTGCTGAACCGCTCCAGTCAGCGTTGCGCCCAGTTGGAGATGAAGACGCGTCGTCATTCATGTGCAGGAGTGCCTAGTGGGGTTGTGTTGCTCCACTCATTCACGTTCCCTTCGGACACGTTTAGGCTTGTTCTGCTGAGCTCTGTGTTTCTAAGCAATTGTTCTAATTTTCTAAATTTCACTGTCTTTCTTCTCCCGTGTAGGACGAGGGCAGCTCCAACGAGGGTATCTTTGTATCCAAGATTGTGGAAAATGGCCCCGTGGACAAAGAGGGAGGACTTCAGATCCACGACCGGATCATGGAGGTACGGAGGAAATCTTTTCCGGCTTGCACCCCATTTGGGGGGGGTCTCGCCATAAATTTGCAGTTACAGCCAAAACCCTCTGTCAGTTCTGCCGTCACCCTCTGAGGAATGTTTTGGGCAGAAATGTTTGTTTATTGAAGGAATTAAATCTGCTTATACTGCTCAGCTAAATGAGTGCCTTAGTTTTGCTTGAGACAGGAAGTGAGGTCACAGGTCTCTCAGCAAACTACATTATTCCCAGTTAAAACATCCGCCCCCTTGTTGTTTGATTTCAGATGTCTTTGTATTGTAGCTATTTCAGAGACTGGGCACTGTGCACCACTGCAGGCTGTCAAATGCCTTCTGAGGTGCACAAAGCTGTTTTAATAATTCCGAGTCTTAATGAATTGGCCGGCTGAATATCTCACGCTTGTTAAGGTGGAAGCGCATTGTCGTTAAATGCCAGGGTCAGGGATGTCACCCACGCCGCCATTCAGGATGAATCAGGGACAGGCCAGCAGTGGAAATGCCGCGCCGCACAATGCGCACTTCTTCCCTCTGGTTTCCATTGAATGCTCTTCTAAAAATATCCATGAGTGAGGTAGCGGTCAGGAACGGGTGGGCTTGAAGGGTGAATGTAAATAAAATAATGACAGCCCTGTTCGCCATTAATAATTAGCTGTGAGGAGTCGTATATCGTATGTCGTTTATGTGGTCAGTGGGGCAGTGTGCTGGCTCAGCGAGTCCTCCGCTCCAAGCTGTGTGTGTGGGATGGGGGGGGGGGTGTATCACGGTTTAGGCGAATCGGGGTCTCTGAGCGTGACCCTACACCCAGCTGGCGTCCCTGCCAGGATGCCGCCTGCCTCATCCCCAGTGCTGTTAGGTTCACCTCTGCGTTGCCGTGGTTACAGGCGTTCTTCAGTTCCAGCAACGGCGATCCTTCCAGTTTATCCCTGGTTTGGAGGTTCTGTAGCCTTGACTGATGGAGGAGGTGCAGGATATCAAACCGTGGTTTATTTGGCCCATGGAAGGAGGAGAATACGCCACTGTTCCTGAAGGGACACCAAGGGCGTCTGGGTCTGAGAGGGATGTGGAGTTTTGGGCTAGCCTTGACCCCGGGGACGGGACCTCATATGTTTAAGCCTCATGGTGAATATTATCTGTAGTTTATTAGACGTGTCACTATTTTAAAGCCAGAATTGAATGTTAAGATGAAGATTGTTATAGGAAAGGCAACTTGAAGTTTGTGTGTGTGTGTGTGTGTGTGTGTGTGTGTGTGAGAGAGAGAGCGCGCCCTTTGTGTGCTACACATCCGAACCACCCCACCCCGCCCCACAATCCTGTACGAGAAAGTAGATGGAAAGAATTCTCCAAAAAGATGATCTTTTCCATTTGCTGTCCAAATGAAGAATAAAGGTTTGTTAAGGGAGGGGCTATGACCCCCTGAACTAAAATATTTATTCAGTTCTGCTGGTTGCCTGGGTGGCCGGGCAGTTCCTAACCGCCCTACTTAAGGAATAATTTTCAATAAAAAAAGGTAAGAAAAAGTGTGACTCTGTGACTCAGTGACTCAGTGTGCCATGCAGCCACCAGCACTTTGCCTGCGGCATTTTCCTGTGTGTTTTTGGTTTCAGGCGGAAAGTGCAGCTGGGGGGGGCTTCTCAAGCCAATGCCCCCGGCTTGTCCCTGTGTTCAGTCAGCAGGTTCTCCAGGCCTGCTGACCTTCTCTGCCACATTCCCGGCGTCGGGAGGCTTCCCGAGTCCCCAGGGAGGGGACCAGAGCCCGTGTGTGTCCACATAGGTGCCATGCCTCATCGAGTGAGGTCAAGTAGGAGAAGGTGCTGTGTATCAGATGGTCAGCGTGTCACCCTCCTGGCTGTCATTGGTTAGTTTCTGCTGCATGCTTTGCCTCATAGAGTCCCTGCTTTGCAGATGAGTCACGTATATATAACAGGAAACTGATGAGGGATCAGATCTGGTACCGCAGGTGTAGGAGATTCGGATCACACAGAAACCGTTGTCATAGCCTTTAGCAAGACCGTAACCTGACTTTTAATAGATCAGATTTCTCCAAAGTACATGCTTTACAGATAACATATAAAAGCTGGAAAACCAGTAAGGAAAAAGGAATCTTCAAAAGTTCCTTTGGAGGAACCCAGAACACTGGTCTTGAGCGTGTTTCTGGGCTAAAAGGGTCCTGCAGGGCTATTCTAGGTTAGCACAGACCTACATGTAGACCCGTACACTACCTCAGCAGAACAGAACCACAGAATTCTGGCTGCTTTACTTCTGCGGTGCTACGATTCGGGCTAAATCGATGAGTGAGGGAATGAATGGCTCGTTGTCCTCTAGAGAGAGTCCCTCATTAAATCCAAGGAGGCGTTTGGATTTCCACTCACCCAAAATCTGATGTTTTTTTTTTTCAGAGCTCGAAATCCTTGGGCGTGTTTACACATACGCTCTGTGTGACCTTCTCGTGTGAAATCAAAGGAAAGTTTATTTTACCTCAGGCTCTGCATGTTTGTTTTTAAAGAAGAACAGCTGTACTAATGTAGGGATCTACAAAATCAACTTCTTTGGGAGCCTTAACTGTTCGGCTACTTAAATGGCAGCACTGGTGAAACGTTATCTTAGACAACAAAGAGCATTTAAATGGTTTTTGTACTCTGGGTTGTGGGGTGTGGGGGGGGCACAAGGCACATATAAGCACACAAAAAATGCAATTTAAAGACATCAATTGGCCTGATTGCACCTCAGTGTATCCATGTAGAAAACCCCGCCGCCACACGCAGAGAAATGGCACTAGTACGGGATTCGAACCCGCAACCTTTTAGGTGTGAGTGAAGAGCGCTCCCCACTGAAGGTCTCTGCCCCCCCCCCCCCATAGCCTGACACCTGTGCTTCTGCCACGGTGACAGAGCTGGGCCTCAGTGACGAGGCTGCGGTGGGTTTTTTCGTCTCGACGGACCGATGAAACCGTGTAACGATCACCTTGCGACGCCTGAGCAGTTACCTTTCGTTAACGGCCGTTTTAATACGCAAATGGAGAGTTAAACGCCATAGGGACTCAAACCCTGTTTGATCCGTAACATAACATCAGCAAACGTAACCTATCATTAAAGTTCACTCCGCTGAGACGTTAACCACTATAATTTTATGTCAGGACATCCTCTGTGTACGGCTAGCGGCAGACGATTGACGAAAAGATGATTTCCTTAATTTCGCTGATCTAATGCTCAGGCAAAGTGAAGGAAGACGCGTCATCTGGGTCCTGAGAGTGAAGGGGTGAAGAAAGAGTGCAGGAGGAGCACGGGAGGGAAAAGGAGGCTGAGGATTAGAAGTAGCTACATGGTCCAAGAATTACGTGAGCAGTTTATGATGCCGTTAGCAAGCTGCTGAAAATATTGACCATAATACTTAATTAGATTCCTTTTATTAGGTTAATTATGCTCATTTTCTGGGGTGAAGAGTGGAAGATGTTATAAATCGCTGGAACTTTTTACTCTTATAATGGCGTCTTTAAGACCGCGCCGTGATCGACAAATTCACAGTGACTGAAATCAGACTAACACTACTAATCTGTAGACCGACTGCGGTGAATTCTGGCACATATACTGTGTAAAAACAAACAAAAAAAAAAAATTAAAAATTAAAACCCAAATGCAGAGAGGTGTGTCGAGAGATGCAAAATGATCAAGTTTAAGGAATGCTTGTCTCCTTGATTGTTTAGATATAAATCTAACGCAGCACCGCCAATAGTGAGAGAAGACAAGGTGTCACCCCAGGGCGTCTGGAGAGTCAGGACAGTCGCCAGGAAATGATGCCGTCGTTGTGAAATCTCGGTAAATACCGGCAAACTGCCAAGACGGGGTAGCTTGCATGCTGAAGTAAAGGTTAGCGCACCATTTAGCCGCGACTGCAGTTCCCAAGGACGCAACCTCATCCTACCGCAAGTACGGGACCCCCAGCGTGCTAGCCTAGCGGCCCACAGCCCCGGCCCCCCAGCTGGAGGCTGCGGATGGGCGCTGATGGAGGGAGGGAGGGAGGCAGGCCGCGGGTTTGCATGTTGACAAGCGCTAATTCCTTTTGAAGTGAGCCTAGCAGCGTCGCCCCTCACCGCCCCCTTCTCCTTGGGGGGGCCCTGTATAATGATCTGCTGTGTGCTTTTTTATGTGGATCGCTGCCCTCCCCCCACCCCGGCTTTTCTTCTAAGATTCGTCGGACAAGGATTCCTGCTAAAATAAGACGCGCTCCCAAATGAGCTGCTCCGTCACACTAGCGGGGACTCCAGGCTGTCTGCAGGTTCCACTAGCGGGGACTCCAGGCTGTCTGCAGGTTCCACTAGCGGGGACTCCAGGCTGTCTGCAGGTTCCACTAGCGGGGACTCCAGGCTGTCTGCAGGTTTCTCTGTGGTGCCACACGCCGGTGTTGGGGTGGGACTGGACCCCGATGGAGGCTCATTAGAACGTCGGTCTTTTACGTGGTCGCTAACGGGGGGTGTCATTAACCCGGCCTGATCTGCTGCAGTGAGTAGCTCCCGGATGCCGCGTTTCACCTCAGTACAGCCAGCCTGCTCCTGCATGGTAACATGCTGCGTTTCACCTTCTTCCTTATCCAAGCGGTCGGCTTTGGTTTTTTGGTTGTGTCCCGTTCCGAGGTCCCGTGCCGACTCATATTCTCGATTTTATTAACGACGCGCCACCGGGCACGCTGCTCTCGACGGCTCACGTGACTCCCCTCCGGCTCTGTAAGGACAGACTTGGCAGTCATTCCCGCACGAGGATCACATGCTGATGAAATTGACGGCGGGGGAAAGTAGCCCATTCAGAGTGGCTTTATTGGATTTCATCCTGCGCGCAGGATGGGCTCCTCGGGCTTGGCCGCGCGGAACATTCCGGATTCACTTGGGCGACATCGGCTCGAGCGGGTGAGCTGGTGTTCAGTGGCGGTGACTAGCAGCTGGTGTGGGACCCCATGTCGTGGAGGATTGCAAAGGCCATGACTTAGTGGGGGGGCTCTCAGCCGGTGACGCCGCCTCGCCTCGCCTCGCCTCAGCCTCGACACGGGACGCATTCTTGTTGATACCCCATCGTTAAATCCCGTCGTAGACGGGTACCGTCAAGTGAGGCGATCGGGGCCACGCACACTCAGGTTTCATTCCAACTGCTATCCACAGCCGCCCCCTGTGCCCCCCTTAATGAACTCTCTCAATTAAGCACTAATAGGCTGATTAACGGACCCTTGGCTGCGATATATAATGACCTGCCGTTTCATGCCCCCCCCCCCCCCCCCCCCCCCCCCCCCCCCCCCCCCCCCCC
>JAODJU010000130.1:16572437-16591147 GCA_026776725.1 Gnathonemus echidnorhynchus | reverse complement strand
CCCCCCCCTCCCGGCATGACGGAGCAGTCCCCCTCGCCGCCGCCGCTCTCCATCTCAGGCAGGCCTCGAATCCCCAAGCTGCGTCTCTTAGCTGCTACAGTCTCTGTCTTTTGTTTATTTTTATTAATAAGAGACGCAGTTTACAGATGAGATGCCAAATCAATTTTGGGAGCCAGGAGCCTGCAGAACGCTCTTGGTCTTATGAATTAGCTAATAACGTCAAGGTGTGGCCTTTTAATTGTGCAGGGACCACTTGTTTGCTGAAAGGTCGTTTGTCACAGAGCTTTTATATACATATATATACACACACACACACACAGACATATGCATAGGTGCTTGTGTGTATATGTATCTACTGAGAAAGAGTTTATGCGTGTGGTTTTGTAACAGTTATTACATGTTTTTATTAGTATGCTATTTGTGGAGCTGACTTCCCTGTGATTAAAGCAGGAACTTAAGTTAATTTCATTGGGATTTTTATGAAGATATTACACGTGTGTGACAAACTGAGGCACATCCGGCTTTAATTAGCTCGTTGCTACTAATTTGCCTGGAGTCTGTGGTTGCAGTCATTTCCTTCTGGGGTCACCTTTAAGCAAATCTGGCCAGGAAGCATCTTATTTAATGATATTTTATGGAGTTTAACAGACTGTCCTGGTTGCTGTACTTTTGCTGTTGTATCCTGCAGCTCAGCATGAGGGGGGAAAGGGCCCCCCTCCCCTCGGGCCGTCAGCGTGTGCAA
Source organism: Gnathonemus echidnorhynchus (assembly GCA_026776725.1). Lineage (NCBI taxonomy): Eukaryota > Metazoa > Chordata > Actinopteri > Osteoglossiformes > Mormyridae > Gnathonemus > Gnathonemus echidnorhynchus. The sequence continues at coordinate 16,590,405 of JAODJU010000130.1, read as the reverse complement.
ACTCCTCGCACAGTGACTGCAGCATTTGCATGCTCAGCCCTGGACGTGTGAGGCTGCAGTTATGCAAACGGACTCACGTCACCATCCAAAAATCCCACTTTAAACTCCCAGTCTGATGGTCATCCCCTTAAACATGGGTCACTGTCGTGCAGCCTAGTGGACATCAGGCAGTGTGTGTATTTTAATCCGCAGCTTAGAAAGGTTGTGCAAACATGTTCCTGTTAACGTTATGACTCAGTGTACAGCTGACTCAAAGGATAAGATTGGCCGACAAGGGTGAGACCACCAGCTTGGGGGAGGAGGGGGGGTCACTGTGAAGATGCTTTAACCCCCTGACTAGAGTGTTGGAGCTTCAGGTGCCCCCCCCCGGCGTGATTAAAGCCCTTTGCTGCGGGGCTGGTATTGTCACGCTCTCGGCCGTTTCGCTGTGGAATCTGGGTGCTGTGATGTTCCGGCAGGGAATGTGCTTCCAGCACTTGTGACGGAATAGCCTGCCTAAGACCCGAGGAATTATTCCCAAACTCCTCTGCTTCTCTTGCCGGCTACCGAATTAATCCGGGTGGATTAACCCCTTCTGTCCCAGCCGGTCATTTCAGTGGGGCTGGCTGGAGTTATTGCTGTCATGAGTAACCAGGAGATGACTGTTGTCTTCATTGTGAAGCAGCACACAATAAATCCGGTTTTTAGTCGGAGCACTGGTCAGGGTCTTAAAAACACGCTTAAAAAATAATTGCAGCCGCTACATGTTATAGTTTATTAGGAGACATTTTGTACCATGTCATTTCCTTCAGAAAGCAGCTCGGCCAGTAGTGTGCTTTGACAGCTGATAATGTGCTTTTTGGTTACGATGTAGGATTTTCATTACTGCTCCCTGCATTTTGACCACATTTTTGGGATGAGGAGAGGAGCACGACTTCCCTCAGCTGCGACAGCGGCATGGAGGTCAGATGCATGCGAAGCACTCATGGAGACTCATGCAGCCAGCAGAGCGAAAACAAAACCTGAAACCTGATAGGAGGAACTCTGGCTTCCCGCGAATTGCCTGGGACCGCTGGGCTCGTCGCCGCCTCGGTCCACTGCGGGGAGCTTCAAAGGGGAGCCCGCATCGGCCCGCTAAATAGGCCAAAATAGCTGAACAGCCTGCCGGGCCGCGGCTCGTTTGATTGGCCGAGCCGCTGCGGGCTGCCGGGCCGCGGCTCGTTTGATTGGCCGAGCCTCTGCGGGCTGCCGGGTGACCGCCACCTTCAGAGAGCCAGACAATGGGCGTGTTGACGTGCTTTTCAGGGAAGCCTGATCAAAGTGGATGGCATCTGGAAGATATGAGGGCTAGTTAACAGAATTAATTATCACTAAGGCTGTCCTGGGGTTACTACCTTCCCTGCCGTAAAAATATGGGCTTGGCTGTTTCTCGGGGGTGACAGGAGCTGATTGTTCAGACCCCTGAAGTTGCTTCAAAAATTTCACCATTAACCACTGAACTGTGACGACATACCAAGCTGACATACTGATAGACTGTAACGGTGCCTGAAATGTTACCCTCATATACACTATACATATACACTGGGCAGTGGTGGCTTGATGGTTAGGGACGCGCACTTGTAATTGAAAGATTGCAGGTTCGAATCCCCCACCAGCAAGTCATCACTGAGATACCCTGAGCAAGGTACCGCCCCCAAGCACTGCTCCCCGGGCGCTGAATTAGCTGCCCCCTGCTATGTCACGAAAGTCACATATGGGTTAAATGCAGAGGACACATTTCGTTGTTGCGCACTGTGTGCTGTGTTAACAATGACCAATGATCACCAAATTCTACATTTACTCATATACACTACATTTACAATTTATTTATCTAGCAGATGCTTTTGTCCAAAGTAACCTACAGTTGAGGGAGCAGGGTCAGCCAGGGTCAGGTCCTGGAGTCACTGGGCTTAAGGGCCACACTCAACGGTCAGATCACTCTGCCGACTCAGGGATTTGAACCAGCTGTATAATATTCACGCACACACCCTTGTGTAATAGTATAATCAATTTGCTTGGTCTCTGTTAAGAACCATGCAAAGCCAATATCAATAGCAGTGTGTATATTACTTACCCTCTTCTCTGATTTTTTTAGCCTTTCATATTCAAGTAGGACTCGTGCTTGGTAGCCAAATGAGCGTGTCAGATCCATGTATTCTTCAGTGTTATTTCAGTAACATTTCAGTAACATTTCAGCTACAAAACATTTCAGTTACCTTCATGTTACTTGATTGGCAGATTGAGAGTATCCATTTAAAATTTTTCAGATTGAAGCACCATGCAGGTGAGTCAATTTGGCAAAACTGGCAATGACTCCACACTGCACAGAGAGGCCATCGTTCAGACACTCTACCAGCCCCCTGAACCACGGGGTCACCGGTGACGCCGGAAGCTTCCGGGAATGGGGCCGACCTCCGCAGCCGAGCGCGTCACGTGCCGGGCCTGACGGGCAACGTTAAATAAACCTCCTCACATCTGCGGCCGGCATCGAGTTACTGAACCGGCTGGCTGGACAACAGCTGCTCCTTTATGGAGTGTTTAGGGACCCCCGGCCCCCCCTCCCATGCTCCTGCCTTCTCTGTGTTTCTGTCCCTCAGGTGCCTCACAATGTCACCGTCACTCCAGTGTCACCCCGCCTGCATCAGACTACAATCAGACTCAGGCTTGAGTACCACACTATAGCACCACACGCTGGGGGGGCTGGGGGGTCAGGAGTCCACGACCTCCGAGTGTGAGTGCCGGATTGCAGCACGGACCCCACACACCTGCCCGAACGGGGCTGGGATCCCCTTCTTCACGCTGGGAGGTATCAGCAGGGCTCAGGCGGTTTCCCTGTGACTCCACCCTTCCTGTCTCACACCCGAACCTGGGACCCTGGAAAGGTGGGGGTGGGGGCACCAGGAGGAGTCGGGACACACAGACCTCAAGGCCTGCTGCGCTATATCAGGCCAGCAGCTGCTCTCTCACCAGCAAGGCATGCTGGGATGCCGGCCTTCGCTTTGGGCCGAACACAAAGCCTGTATTTTCAGTCCTCAGTCCCTCTTTCAGCCCAGACAGGAGTTTATTTAACTTTTTTTTTTCTTCTTCAATGGAAAAGAAAAAGTGAATGAATAAGTGCTTCCTGAATGTGTGTTGACCCCCCCCCCCCCCACTTCCCGATGAAACAATGGTCCCGTGGAGTTGAGCACGGCCCGCCACACGTGACCCGGCGTCTCGAGCTATGGCAGCTGGCTGGGGTCCCCAGTGTCGTGTGCCCGTCCCCCAAATTCCCTGACGGGGGGCAGTGTAACACGAGCCCCCCACAGCTGTCCCACCCAAACATCCAGGCGCGTTTTTATCTGATTCTGGAGGCCCGTGGAGACGGCTGGCCGGCTCCGGACCCAGCCAGTGTCGGAGAGGCTGGATTCGGCCCTCTGACGGGTTTGTTGAGGAGCGATGAGGAGGCTTTAGACAGAACCGAAAGTATTTTTTATCTGCATGTTCCCATAGTTGGATTAATCCTTTTACGTATATTATGTTAATTCATTCCGTTAAATTACTTTCAGTTCCAATAAATTTGAATATTTTTGCCCCAGCGGAATATCTTCAGAGCTCCTTGCTTTGTGTGAAGCCACGGAAATGTGAAGCACATGTTCGCCTGCGTTGGCGACTCAGAGCTATGCGTGTGGGGGGGGGGGAGTAAGGCCCCCTGTCGCCTGGCTTCACCTCGGCGCCCGTACGCTCTGGGATCGCGGCCGCCCGGACACGCCCTCCCCCCAGACCGACACGCCAAAACCCCCCCGTCCTCCTAAAAACACACGCCTCTTTCATCTGGGGAAAACGGATCGTGCTGCAGACGGCAGTGCCATCCGTAGGGAACGTTCCGGGCCGCCGATAATTCCACATTCCAGGAATTTTCTCAGCTTTTCCTTTTTTTCCTTCCCTGGTTCTTCTACAGAACAGCTTGAGGTTTCCTCGTCCTCACCAGCAGCAGACTTATGATTTTGTGTATTTTTTAATTTAAATTCTCATTAGAATCTCCCTTTGGTCTGTAACCGCAGACATCAGACATTAATTTGTCTCAAACCAATTGTATGGCTTTATTGTTACCTATTTGTAACAACTATTGTTAGAAACTAGTGTTTTCCTGTGTTGCAGTGCCTTCTCCCCAGTATACCTATGGAGGTTTGGTCCACTGGGAGCCTAGCTGTCACTCATTTGCATGTCAGACTCGTGTTCACACGACCTCGTTCGCCTGACTGCGCAGCCCCACCTGCGATGTTTGGCTGCGTCTCGGAGGTCAGGCAGCGGCCGCGTATCTGACTGCGGTGCTTTAACGCAAAGCAAACCCAGCCAGTGCTCTCTCTCTGTTGGCATACCTTCAGAGGGACGCCTATCGCTAGCTGACTGATGGCGTCCACACGTCCCGCGACCCCCCTCGGGACGTTTGCTCCCCAGCAGTATCAGTCACGCAGCCGTGGGCTTCAGTCAATATTTATACAAGCCTGTGTATCCTCTGAGGGCCAGCAGGCCTCCTGTCCGAAGAGCTGCTTAGGTCTGACCCCTCTCTGACCCCAGTGTCAGGAGCTGGAAGAAGGTTGCGATACTGGGTGCTGACAACAGGGGGCGCCATCCTCGAATCTGCTGTCCGCCCTCCCCCTGACTCCAATAAAGCTACAGTGTGCCATGCTGAACAGAAGAGGTTAAAAGCATGACAGGTGGTTAATATTCCTGACCTTCATTAAGGCCGGTTTAGCCCCACCCCCTTACGATGCTCCCGCCATGGTAATCGGTTTGATATCATTGTCTTGTGATGTCATCTAAGAGAGAGTGCAGTTACAATGCTTAGCTAAAGTATTGAAAAAATTTGGATTCATTTTTGTTAAGTTCTATTTACAATTAAAATAAATATCTTTTTAAAAAATCTAAGTTTTAAATACTTTCTTTTTTATAATCAGCACAGTTTCCAAACCCGAAAGAAATCACATAGTAGACTGGCAGCAACAACAATGTGCAGTTGAATCAAATATAAAGCACAGAATGGAGATTGACTCGTCTCTAAAACCAGCCTGCTGGACAGAACAGTAGGTGGTCTGTGCAGACTGCGAGCTTGAGAGGTGCCACTGCGAATCGCGCAGCCTGCACAGGGCCCACGCCAGCCTGGGGGAGGGACTCACAAACACTTCACCAACTGATGGCTGTCTTCCGGGTCCCAGTTTCAAATCCATTTTTTTTTTGTTTTGAAGACTTCTTTCCGGCTATCCCCGGTGACCCGTCTCATCCCCGGGTGGCTTTCGAACCTTGTGCGTACCGTCAGAAAAATAACAGAATGTGATAGTTGGGGTGTAGCTTCAGTGACAGAAAGCCGTTTCCATCACCCGGCACCTGGGCTTTGATTAGGTCCCCTGTCGAGCACAGCATCGCCCCCTGCTGTTCCTCTCCTGCACCCCCTGCTGAGGTTTGGGGCGTGACTGCGGTGTGTGTGCCTACACTTCTTTAATTGCTTAACTCAGATTTATAGGGGAATTCTCCCTGAATCTTTTTATTAGTTTTTTTTTGTCGTTTTTCATCACCAGGGGATTTCGTACACACCCAACGGAAACCGAATTACAGAACAGAGAAGAGAAGCAGCTCTTTGTTTCATGAAAAATGTCACCTTCTGATGTCAGGCTTTGTTCTGGAAGTCTGTGGAGAGTCGGATGTCATTGTCACCTGTGTTTTTTCTGATTTTCCTATTAGCATTGATATGAATCCTTGTGTTGCTGCCCTGCACCCGCGGTGACTAGCTCTGCTTCGTTTTTAATTCTGCATTTACACATAAAACGCCTATTTAAAAATAACTAAACATTTGCTTTGTATTAAGCATCTACATACTTGGAGGTGAATTAAACTCTCCATGATTTTCCTCAGATTATCAGATCTGTGTTTCACGTGGTGCGTGTTTCAGTAACTGAGTGTGACCTCTCTCAGCAGATAAGCCAAATGAGTCTTTCTTTCGCATTAGCATAGCGGATTAGCATGTTTTCCATGTTCATTTGTGAAATAAGCCCTACTGTTTGCCTGTTCTGACCGACTCCTCTGGATCCTGAGATTTCACAATGAAACGCTCTGAAATAGGACACTGTTCACTTTTTACGTAACAGCTCCACTTAAGCTCTCATATTCCTGATCTCCTTCTGCAGCTGTGAGTTTAGGGTGTTCAGTGTTGCTAAACCCATGTTTCCGGGCTGCGATGTGTGTTTTGACAGAGAAGTTTCTCAGAGTCTGTTTCTTATTTTCCTCTGAATTGTTGATGCCATGCAGAGATTTGTTTGTGTGATTGTGAAAAGACTGTGATATTGTGTTACCCTACCTGTTACTTAATTAAATATATTTGATTAGGTGCAGATTACTGCCCTGATAACGCATTTTGAACGTTTCAGTGAGATGTTGTTCAGAGCTTCTGAGTGTGGTTCTTCTCAGGAAGCTGATGTTTCTGCAGGAAGGTGTGTGGACAGTGAGGTTTTTCCCCAGACGCAGATTCCAGCCGGCTAATGAAGGCAGAGATGCGTTGCGCTAAAGGCTGTATTGCAGTTTTGCGTCGAGCCAACGCCGTGACCGAGACTGAGGGGGCTGTGCTGTCCTGAGCAGTTATACTTGTGTTCTGGTGTCTATATCGCTCAGCAATCACTCCGTCAAAACGCTAAGTTATACATAGTTTTGGATGTTGCATTTATTGTGATATTATTCAGTTGTTGAATCGAGAAATTGAAACAGGAAAAAAACAAATATTTAACAAAGTATCCATTTATCAAGTCCTTGTTATATTTGTGCTGCTCTAAAACATCCTGTACACAAATTTGGAAAAATGTCAAGCTACAAAGTCACTTTTTATCCATTTTCTCTTCTAACGTTAACTAGTGTCTGTACGATTTCTACTTTTTTTAGTCTTATGATGTATGAATAACCTTAACAGTGGTAAGTGAATTTGATGTTCTCAGTGTTTTGCAGGCCTGTCGCTTCGATCCCTAGGTGGATTATTTACTGCGAGATATAAATAGTGCTACAGTTTCAATAGTGATATACAACAAAAAAACCTGGGATGTGCACTTTTTTCAGCCATTTAAAAAAAAAAAAAAAAAAAAAGTGGGAGCCGGAAGCAGGGAGCAGGGAGCTGGGAGCTGGGAGCCGGGAATTGGGAGCTGGGAGCCGGGAATTGGGAGCAAGGAGCTGGGAGCCGGGAGCAGACTCCTGCTGGCCCCCCTGAATGGGCGCTCTGTCGCTCTCAGATTAGCGGTCACACCGGCATCTCTGATCCCATGCCCTCCGTGGCCCCTTTCAGAAGCCAGGTTGCTTTACCTTTCACAGCTGACTGATCCTACCCCCTTACTGACCCCCCCACACCACGCTGAGCTGGGAGCAGGGAGCCACGTGACTCTCTAACTCAATTAGCCTCTTTTTGTTTGGGGGCTGCTGTTTATATCTCCCCAAAGTGCCCCCCCCCCATAACAGCGCATTCCTGAGATTTGGCTCTAGCGGCAGGGTAGCGGCACTCCAGCGTCAAAGGTGCTCTGCTGAAGACAGGCACACGTTCGGGCGCTAGGCTGGCGTGAGCTAACGTCTGGGCACATGCTGTAAACCCGGCGAGACCCGCGGCCGGTCAGAGATGGGGGCCGCCGCTGTTACCGAGGGCGACAGGCATCTCGGCATGTTCGCGGTACGAAGCGCAGACTGGCCCCGGGCTGATTGTACCAAGCAGCAGTGCTAAACCTCTTTCTTCTCCTCTCCTAGCAACAGCACTGATCTGCTCTCCTCCCCACTGCACTCCATCCTTCTGCTGTCCTCTCCTCCAGTCTCCTCACATATGGAATCCTCTCCATAAATCTGCTCTCCTCTCCTCTGCCCTCCTTTCTCTTGCCTCCACTCTCCTCTCGTGTTCTCTTCTTTCCTCTCATGTTATCTCCTGTCTTTTGCTTTCCTCTGCCTCTTCTCCTCTACTCTTCTCTCTTCTCCTGCTCTATTCTCTTATGTCCTTTCCTCCTCTATTCTCTGCTCTCTTCTTCTCCTCTCTCCTCTGCTCTCCTTTCCTCCTCTATCCTCCTCTCTTCCTGCTCTCTTCTTCTCCTCTCCTGGCCTCTGCTCTCCTCGTTTCCATCTGCGTTCGGCCAGCGATCCAAGCTGCCGTATTTATTTATGGAGCACTTTGTTTTCTCAGGACTCCAGCTTAACTTTGAAGTTCCACCCAGAAGGTAAATGGTCGACCTGCAGATCAGCAAGCAGGAAAGATGAAGCCACATTTAACCATTTCCTCGTCCTCACCAGCTGTAGCATCAGCACGTGACCGATGTTGAGATTGACCCTTTGTAGTGACCGTAAGAGAAGGCTTTGGACAGCCGGGACTGAGAAGTTAGGACATGACATCCCTCTCTGGACAATGATTGGATGTTGTGTTTAAACGTGTAGTATCAAAGTTTTGCATAAAAACCTCAATGCACATTTCTATCAAGTCATTATGCTGTAATTTCGTGCATAATTGCACACAGTGAATAGCTGTGTTACATCATTGTGAAACTACACAGAATGCATTTCTGTGGTGTGTGTTTAGGATTTATCCACCATAATCTAGATGTACAGGGTGCGTTATGATTCTGAGCACAGCAAAGCTTTGGGTGACATTCAGGGTGCAAAGCTCTTCTGTCCCATGGCCTTGGGTAATCCAGGCCATGTAGAGCGCCATCACACCACTATTTAATCTGCCTTGCTTTGGTATTTCTATACACTCTATCCTCTATACTTTTTACGATTTCTATATTCCCCAGTAGGTTACCATACACAACTGTGTGGGCTGTCTCCGCACAGTACTTCTGAATCATCCCTTGTTCTATTTTATCTCTACACAAGGCCTTTCTATCTCACCTTACTGAAGAGTGGAATTTCTATTTCCCAGCATTCAGTCACTGTCCTGTCTAGGTTGTGTTTATTCTGCATTTCTATGTATGTCTGGCTGCTTGCCGCACCCACGTAACGCAGTGTGACTTCGCTGCTCTTTTTTGTCTCCCTTCTCCGCTGCAGCTCGCATGGCTAAGCGCATGTTGAACAGACTGTATTCTGTCCTCTCCTCCCACGCAGCGGCGCGTTCGTATTGCGACGCTCTCTGTCTTACTTCAGACAGATTCCGTCCGGCTGTTAATTACTCTGCGCTGTGATGGAGATCAAAGCAGGATCTCTGAATGCGCCAATGATTGTTATGTATGATCCTGTATGCATGTCTGTTATACATAGAGTATATAAATGAACAGTCTTGAGACTTGAGACAGTCTTAATTCTGCAAACTGTACAGGGGGTGCCTTTTGGGGGGAGGGGGGTGGTTTAGGTTTAGGGTTGGGGGGGCCTGGAGCCTTAAGTTGTTTCCTCTTTGACTTAAATGAGTCGAGATGCGGGGCTTCTTTGATTTGCAAGCGGCCCTTTAAAGAGGTGGCCTGCAGATTTGCTTCCTGTCGGCATGCTTGGCTTATAATTGCAATAATTTGCCATATTAAAGGAGGAGGGGGGCGACAAGACGGGCCGCAATTGGTGGCAGGGCCCGGTTCTGTCCCGCACGCAGACACACATCCCAGCTGCTGTTAGCGGGGCTCGTAAATACGTCAGTCTCCGAGCCGCTTAATCGCACACGTCAGATGCTCCACTGGCACGGTGACTCATTTTAACGCTGGTATCTGAGTGTCCTGAGAAAGTGCCATTCCTGGGCCCCCCCACCCCAGTCTTTTTTGGCAGCTTCACGTCCTTTGATGTCTTGCATATTATCTCTTAATCAGTGACTGAGAGGGAGAAACCAAGGCGGGGGGGGGGGGGTTTGGGAGCAAACCACACTTGGGTCAGGGGGGCTGTTTTGAAAGCGTGTCGACTTCGCCTGAAAGGAGAGTGCAAACGGGGAGTAGGAGATGGGGAGACGGGGAGCTGAGATGGGGAGACGGGGAGCTGGGTGCGAATCATGTGGGGAGGGGCGGGGCTTCATGGGGGGAGTCTGACTGTCTACACAAAGCCACTTCACGCCATCCCATCACTAAGCACATGCACACACACACATTTGCATTCATATCTTTGTGGGGACTGTCTATTCATTTCTATGGGCATAACCCCAATCCCAACATGATGTCCTTAACTAATACCCAGCACTAACCTTAACCATAAGTTACCAAACAAAATATGAGACTTTATGCATTTTTACCTTTTTGATTGCAGCCACAGATTTTTACAAAATTGAATTTTCCCCTGAGGACATTTGGTCCCCACAATGTAATATCACAATGATGCACATACACATACACACACACACACACACACACACTTGTCATCACAGTGTATCTGTAATAATGATGATAATGTGATCCCTGGATGACAGGAATGACCAAATTGAAGACCTTTCTTTTTGTCAGTTTTAGAATCCCTGAGTAATTGTTTGGTAAGTGTTCATGTAAAATTCAGCTATAAGTTCTGAGATTCAGGTTTGTTATAAAGCTTGTATGTAGTTCAGCATAATGTCTGCCTGTTTATCCTGAGAATAAGGAACAGGCTTTAATGTCTGGTGTCACGTTACGTTTCCAGTGTTTTTACACACTCATGTTCAATGGCAGACATTTAAATTTAATCAAACAAGCAAACTTTTGTTAAAGTCACTTAGAGTGACAAACGTGGTGTTTGGGTGTTGATATGGAAACGGCCTGCGGGTGTCGTGATGAGAGAGTGTTGTGTGCTGTCGCTGTATCTATTAGCCACCCTGGCTGTCATCAGGGGGTCCCGCGCACCCCAGCCTCATTCGGCTGTCCTCCTTTGCACTTGGCACAGCTGGGCCTCAAATGGCTGCCTTAATCTGAGCCGACTGTCTACTCCTCACTGTGGCCCACGAGGTGCAGAACCACCTCGGAAAAGCCCGGGCCTCCCGTACGATGCCCTCACAAACCCGAGCATCCGTCTCCGTCACCGTCACCGTCTCCGTCTCCGTCACCGTCACCGTGCCCGGTCTGCTCTCGTCACCCAGCGAAAGGCTCTTGGAGTCCAGACTGGCTTTATTTTCTGTGGACTTTGGGCGACGGAAAAATGTTGTTTCTGAACCAGGATTCAAACCTCCCTTCTGAAGCCACGTGGCCTCGCTTCCGGGGGGGGAGTTGTCTGTCTGCTGACGTCAGACTCCTTGCCGGGGGCGGGGGGGGGGGGTTTGTCTATCTGCTGACGCCAGACTCCCTGTCCCACGCTGGTTTCATTTAGCAGAGTCTCGGGTTTGATGGCTTATTAATGCTTCAAAACCAGTCGGGGTTGTCATCACCGGCAGCAGCCCTGAACTGGTCAGACTGTCCTCCCCAGCTTGGCCCAGGGGTCTGTTTCACCCCCCCCCCCCCCCCACAACCGCAGGCCCGTCTGTTTTAGCCGACCGGCCATCAGCCATTTAAAAGCAGACCTTACTCAGTCTGTAAGCCTTGCGAGTTCCTTCAGATAAATGCCTAGGCGTCTCCGGTCTGCGCTTCCAGGATACGTGAGCAGAGATAACGGTGATCCCTGAACACGGCGCCCACCAGACACACAGCTGCCCTCCTCAAAGAGGGTCGTCCTTTTTCCCCCGGAATTCATAAATCTGTCATGTTAGTCGCAGCCACGGCGATTTGCCGGTACGTGCTTCACTATCCCATCTACAGAGATGGAACCTTCTGTTCTATTACTTGAGAAAGAGGCACGTCTTTCGTAATTATGGTCTTGAATGTATTTATGGTGTACGAAATAGTTTTTAGTTTTTTCTTCATTTTATGTCCTGACTGGCTGATTTACCGATTGGCTGATTGGCCTCCTCGTGAGGAATGGATGCGCTTGGCTTGCTGGAGGAGTGACTTATGGTCCTGGCTGCTGTCCTGCCCCCAGCTGGAGCTGCGCCGTCCGCGCTGGATCGCCTCTCGGCTAATGGGGAAAGCAGCCTCCTTCCGAGGGGGTACGTCCACAGACGCGCTTTAGATTTAGGCGAGCATGTGCATTCCTCCAGCGAGATCTCATCGTCGCGGTTGGGGGGGCTCGACTACGCTCGATTTACCCTCCACCGTTTTGAGGATGCGCCCTTAAATCTCGGCTCTCTGTGAGCTTAGCGTCGGCGCTGAAATGATCCACCGTTGTTTTCCCTGCCAGGTTATCCGTGAAATCGCCCTTGAGCCCCCTGTTTACATGCTTGCGTGTGTGTGTTTTGCGTTTTAACATGCCGGCTCTTGTCCTCGACGCCGAGAGCGTCGACGGGCCCTCCTGGCTCTTAGCATTAGCCGCCGTTAGCCTGTCTAAAATAGCCCAGATGCTGGCGTCTGCAGCCGCTCAGCTTCTCGCTGGCACTTCACGTCCTGCCTGCTCATCGTCATGCCTCCGTTTGGGAGCCTTTGCTGTCTGATTTCGTCCTTGTGCTGTTCGGGGCCCTACGGCACTTGGCCCCTCCATTTTTTCACACTCCAGTGACTGTCTTATTACTGCAGTGTTGTCACTGGATGCCAGTGTAACTGGCTCACACTGATGGCTCTTTCACCTCATTTCATGTTTCGGTGAAGCCTAACTCCCCCCGCCCCGTCTCTGTCGCCCTCAGTCTCTTCCCCCCCACTCCTTTCTATGCTTTAAGGGGGGGCTTATGGTCTTCGTGGGTCATTAAAATGGCCACATGGGACCGAGTGCTGTCACACACACCGGGGCGCCCCTGAATCCGGGCTGGGGGGTCTTTTCTGGGCAGTCAAGTAGCCCTGCACAAACAGTATTATAAAGGAGAATGTGAGAAATGTTAAAAATGAGACAATGAGAATTCCTACTCTGGTTATATATGAATGCATGAATATTAATGGATATTTGCAGGTTCTTTTCACTTTTCCATCGGGCATTTTCTGCTGAGACTTTCTAAGTAGGAGGAATTTCTAAGGGGGGGGGGAGCTGGGAGCACTTAGGCCACCTGGGGCCATGTGCCTGCGGACACTCTGTGGCTACACTCTCCCCCACCCCCCCCGGCCCCAAACCTCCAGCGCACGGCGCAGGGTTTCCATCATACCCAGGCGTGGGGGGAGGGCACTTCTGCTACGGAAGTTTCTTTTTTTCCAGAGAGACTGGAAATGTGAAGGGGGCCGTTGGTCTGGGAGTTGCGGGGGCCGTCCTCCAGATAAACGCTCCATATTCCATGAGCAGGCTATGGACGTCACCCCCGCCTCTGCCTCTCCCCACACATAAGAATGTTCCCGCCACCCTAAAGTTGCTGAGCACATCTCTAAACATGCCCCGGGACATGCATGCCACAGGGGGGGCCCCAAGGAGACGCACAGGCGAGGCTCTCAGCACCCATTGGCTATCAGGCTTACTCATCTTGGCAGACTGGCATCACATGACATCAGCTATTTACAGCTCAAGGGAATTGGTCATATTTTGGCCATGCCCTCAGATATGCCACGCCCCTCTATGTAAGGTCCCGCCCACTACGGTTTATGTTGTCGAGCCTGTGTAGTTGTGTGCTCTCAGAATGCCGGCCCCACCCATGCCCGTAAGGCCCCGCCCCCTCACCAGAACTCTTACACGCCCCTGCATGGCCCTGCCCCCTTCCCCTCCCTGGGAGGAGCCCCATATCCTGGCTGTGGAGACCAGACCCTGGAGCTGACTGCACCCTGTTGTTTTTGGCAGCAGTATAGCACAGACGCTCACAGAGGTGCCTGACCGCCCCCCCAGTTTTTCTCCATCTTCTCATACGCTTGTGAATAGACCCCCCCCCCCAGCCTCATAACAGCCCTTCTGTTGTGCCAAAAGGTAAGAGTCCTTCACTGAGCATTCGAGGGATGTCTGGTCGATGACCTCTTAGCAAACTGGTGTCATATAGGAAAACTCACGGATTCTTAATCCATCAGCTGCTCCTGGCACTGATCTCAGGCCACCGTCTCTCTCGGCATATATTTTACTGTCAGTGAGGCATCTCCAGATGCATTTTAAATAAAGAGAAACAGGACAGCTTTGCAGAATAGTCCAGACGCTCATTCCTTCCTTTCTAACCCATATTCTCCTAATAGCACATTACTTTTTAATTTCATCCTCCAAAGTGTCCAGTCCTTCTGTATGATCCGCTGAGTATTTGGGGGGAAAAAATTTGTAGTAAGTCTGTTTTTTTGGATTGCAGAATAAAGTCAGTCTTGTTGGACTAGATAATATTCTCACTGTGCTGATGACGTCCATGGATGATGGTCACATAGTCAGCCTGCCGATGATAATCCAGAACCTGTGAAAACAGGCAGAGTTGCTGTTAAACCCGAGCTCAGTTCCCTCTGGAAGGATCGGCGTTGCTCAGGGTGACTCAGCTGCTGCGTGTGCAGCCCAGCTGTTCGTAATGTGTCCGTAATCGTCAGAGGAGCCACGTCCGTAGCATAGGCTAGATCCCCGCGGTCTGAGGCACTTAAAGACGCTGCAGTAGTGTGAATCAGATAGGAATGCGGGTGCTAATTGGCAGCGAAGCGTACGTACATTTAATAGATGAGCTCAATGCACTCGTGCGCTGTCCCTGTGAAATGTGCACTGTGCCTCTGTGGGGGAGGGAAAGGGGCGTGCAGGCGGGCTGAGATCATCCGTAACCCCGAACGAGTCCCACAGCACGGAGGAAAGGAGGTCGGAAAGTACGGGCTCCACATTTCAGCGCCGATCCAGCGGCATCTGGACGGCTGATTTTCGAAACCTTCGGCCTGCGCCGACATTCCGGGCCTCTGAAGCCGTTTGTTTTCGCTGGTTACCTACAGCGGCGCTCCCCCGAGACTCCGTGCCAGGCTGGTGCTACTTGGGGTTTCTCGTTTCTGTAGGTGTGCAGTGCGCTCTTACTGTCCCTGAGTACTTACCCCTGTTTCTGAACAGACGGGCCTTGTGAGAAGGCCCCCGTGGATGGAAGCACGCTTCCCCTGCAGGTCTGCCTTCGCTCGCCTTGCGGTCTGACGGCCCCCATTAGCTGGCTGAACACACAATGGCTTCCCCAGTTTTATCTTTAATCAAATCCAGCATGCGAGTCTCACGTCTTCCTTAAAACTGGCCAGTCGTTGCCTTGTGATCAGAGGCTGTCAGAGGAGATTAATAATTTTTTTTAAACCTGGTCCCCCAGGATCCCCACTGGCGATGAAAGGCCAGTAAAACCACAGTGGGACAGAAGTGGGCGCAGTAAATTGTAAATGCGTTACGTAGGCTGTGGCAACTTCTGACGGTCAGAGCGCTATACAGAGGGAGGCCAGCAACAGCTGTGTGACTGCACGGAGAATGTAGGCCTTTTGAGGATATGGCGTCCGAAATTCACCTAGATGATGCTACACTGCTAACCCTCGCTGCTAATCTTTCCCGCTAACTCTCACTGCTAACTCTCTCCGCTGTCCCTCACCACTATCCCTCGTCACTAACCCTCACTGCTAACTCTCTCCGCTGTCCCTCACCACTATCCCTCGTCACTAACCCTCACTGCTAACTCTCTCCGCTGTCCCTCACCACTATCCCTCATCACTAACCTTTGCTGCTAACCCTTGCAGCTAACCCTTGCAGCTAACCTTTCCCGCTAACTCTCACCACTAACTCTCTCCACTAACCCTCACTGCTAACCCTCACTGCTATCCCTCACCATTATCCCTCATCACTAACATTTGCTGCTAACCCTTGCAGCTAACCTTTCCCGCTAACTCTCACCGCTAACTCTCACCGCTAACCCTCTCCACTAACCCTTACTGCTAACCTTCGCAGCTATCTCTCACTGCTAATGCCCGTTGTTAGTAGCTGATCTGAGATCAGGTGCACCTCAGGGTCCCACAGCAGTGTATTTCATGCAGCCTCATCGCCATCATGTCACCGGGATGACACTGAATCAGCTGATGGCGAATAAGGCCTAGTAATCCCTCAGGGGTCCCCTGCCCTGTCCCCTGGGCTTCCTGCATGAACTTCCAGGCTCACTGTGACCCAGTATTGAAACAGACATGATGGATGGATGGATGGATGGATGAGAATCATGCATAGTTTGTTAATAGACACACTGTATCTTGAGCAATTCTGAGAGCAGCAAGTTAAATAGAAAAAAAGTAGTTAAAAATCTAATTCATTATTTGTATTTGTATGCCTTGCTTCTGCTGTTATGAGGCAGTGTTACAGAGTGCGTGTTTAAGAACAGAGTTCTTAAAATAAACTACACATGCGGCTGGCGTAAAATCATAGAAATTTGTCCCAAATTGATTGCGAGACGATTCAGCCTGTGTAAGCACGTTGCAGCACAGGCCGCGAGAGCTGCAGTAACCTGGCACCCGGCGCCCCGTGGCGATCTCGGTAGCGCAGTTTTGGCTCGCATGCTGCCTCTTAGTTTGCACGCACCTGCGCGCCGTTTGCTGACGCGTGCTATATTTACAACCGCGGACGGGTGTGCGTCTCCCTCGCTGGGGGCCTCCACGCGGCCTTGTCGACGGCGCTCAGGCCACCGCTGCGGCTTTGCCTTTAGCGCCACCTTCTGAGCCATTGAGGAGAAAATTCCCTATGCAGCCAGCAGGTGGTGTGGCGGTTTAGGGCCTTAGCTTAGGAGCTAACACAGCCTGGCAGTACGCCCGTCGGATGTGAGCCCTGCCTTCACATGAATTTAACGCCACTTTGTCTTCCTTTCTTTCCAGGTAAGACTCTGATCGCGCCTCTAAAGCCTGTGCGAGCTGCTGTGTAAGTACAGAATGATTCCCGAGGCCCCTCCCCTCACGTGCTGTGTATGACATCCCCCCTGGGGGGCCCCGTGTTGTGACAGGGCCTTGAAAGAGACCTGAGTTCATTTGTGTTTCTGTTTGTTTTCTTTTGGGAGCATGCGGATAGTCCCAAATTGCCACCTGGCTTTGTTCACCGCTGGCTCTGTGTATGCGCTGAGCGAGATCCCCCGGGGAGGTGTTGTTGTGACAGTACCCTGAAAGCGAGAGCTTGCGGATGGCCCCCCCGTCATGGTCCCCGGGGCGGTATGACACCCTGATCCACCTTGCTAGTCCGGTCAGCGGCACACAGCGATGGCTATCTTTAGCCAGCTTTGCTAACAGGACAAAGGGGGCACTCACTACATTCGGGCTGTTCGCCTTCTCGACTGAATGCTCATTTACATAATCCACATAGAGGAAGAACGTCGGGGGTGCCTTTGTCACTAGGGGGCGCCATACTGAAAGACTGTCCTGTGGCGACATGTCCAGACAAGGCCTACAGGGGGAGTTCAGCCCTTTCAGGTTCTCCAGGTGGGGAGCAGACGCCGCTGTCCGACTTCTGGAAAGTTCCCAGGGTTAGCTGGCGCCCCCACCCCCTCAGTCAGGGCTGTTTCCGGGGATTATGGCCAGACGTGCGGGCGGTAATTGGCAGCAGCTGATAAAGCCAACCCTGCAGGTCCGGAGCTGTCCGTCAAGACGACAGACACATAAGGGGCAGGGCGGGGTGGTGGTGGGGGGGGGCTTCTCACCATCTTGGTTCTGAAGAGCAGCAAGGAATCTTGACTGACACTTGGAGCAGCGGGAACACGGCCGGACATGACCGGCTGTTTGGCCCGGGAACCGGACTGAGCCGGTTCAGGCCTGGTCTGTCCCCAGCGTGCCGATATCTCATTTGAAGTTCACACATTACACACCTCACTGTGGTTATATATGTGCCCTCAGAGGGCTCCCATCCTTCAGAAGGTCACCATGCTGTTTCCCAGACTGCTCTTCACTGGACCCAAGCTGCAGATCATACCACTCTTTTCCTTTGTTTCCTAATTGATTTCCACAGACAACCCAAGATATATGGGCAGCTAATTATACATCAGCTACATGGTTATTATCAGCTTAAACATCAGCTACATGGTTATCATCAGCTTATACATCAGCTACTTGGTTATCATCAGCTTAAACATCAGCTACTTGGTTATCATCAGCTTAAACATCAGCTACATGGTTATCATCAGCTTATACATCAGCTACTTGGTTATCATCAGCTTAAACATCAG
>JAODJU010000130.1:16536605-16563338 GCA_026776725.1 Gnathonemus echidnorhynchus | reverse complement strand
CTTTTGGTTACAGGGCGAGGTCACGCTTCTCTGGACCACATTCTCATGTTGGCCCAGCTGGCAGGCTTTCAGGAAAGTGCCAGAGAGGCGGCCCGTCCGCCAGAAGCTGGCCATCGTCTGCTTATTGCTGCAGGTAGCACAAGACCGTCTGTCTGAGGGGGCGGGGCCTGTGACTGCGGACTGTGTAGTTCCAGGGACGGGATCCTGCCGCCTCTCGCGAAGGTGCTCTCTCCCCCCTGTAAGATTCGTGGTCTCCCTGAGAAAACCACACAGCGTTCCATGGCCCCATGATTTATGTTTCGGCAATGGAGCTGCACTGGGTTGGGTCCCGTAACCACACTCGTACGGCTTTAACCATCTTTCAGTCTTTATTACTCAGCATCTTTAAATAACGTCTTTCCTCAACGCAGATGTCACTTTTGGGTGAACGCTAACTAAACGAAATTGTCGTAGCAATAAAAATTACATGTTAGGCAATTTGATATGTATTATACTATATTTGCTAGCCTTGGTGGCAGAGAGAGGCAGAGGGTGGAGGGTAAGGAGGAGGAGAGAGAGAGAGTAGAGTGAGGCGGGCACAGGACGCGGCGAGGGGGGGTAAGCTTGACGCCGGCTGGGGAGGTGCAGGGCAGTCAGACAGGCTAACGGCAGAGCAGCTGCTCTCTCCGCTGCTCGTGGGTGTCTCTCAATACCAGGAACCCCTTGGCGAGAGCGGCCTGGCTAACTTGCCTCCCAGGAACGAACTTTGGGTGCAATGAATCATGGGATTGGTCTCGTTTGGTGAGGATGCAGCTGAAGTATCATTGATATTTGGGGCAAGAACGACATCCGGGGATTTATACCATCCTCTGTACTTCTGTTCTTGAGTATTGGAACTGGTCTTTAGCAGTGGAAGATGGTGTAAAACGGGTACATGAGAACCTGCAGGTACGGTCAAGTAGGTATATTGAGCAAAATCCCATGTGTCTCAGTTTGGTCAGAATTTTGGGGGCAAGATCCCCGTCTCCTCTCTACCTCAGTATATGTTTAACTGCCAAAGAATAGGCATTAATTAAAGTGTATAGACTGAGGAAGAGTGTATTTGTGACATGATTCTGGATGCATGGGAAGGATATTCTAGGACGGCACAATAAATATATAGCAGCACATTAAATATATAAGTAAATTATATCAGATTATTTTCTCACTGGTTGTTGCTCATTTGAAATCCGTTATTTCTGCTAAGCCTTAATTCTGTTAACTGCAGTAATAATGTCTGCCAATGGGTGGCAGTATAATACCAGAAACGCTAATCAGCTTCTTAACCTACTGATACTGATAGATTAAATCATATCTTCCTAAACCATTTACCCAGCACAGGCACTGTAGTCTGTCTCTGGAAGCACAGGGCAGGGGGGCACTCTGGAGGGGATGCCAGTCCATCACCTGACACACTGAGGCACGCTCTCACACTAGGGGCGATTTAGAGTCACCAGTGCAAACATGAAGATGACTTATAAACTTCAGTGGCAGACAGCTGGAGGTGTGTTAGCCACTCAGTTTCTGAGGCTGCGTGGTCAGTTACAGCACTGTATAACGCTGCAGCTTCCTCATTTAAGAACGTTTTTGCACACATTTAAAAGAATGAATTGACACAGTACACAATGGATACTTTCAATTTCACGTGGAAAAGTCCAGATGTGTGTTTTTCCAGATTAAAGCTTTCCTGTGAGAGGCGACGGGTGCTGTTCTTAATGAGCCGGAACTTCTGACCAGTCACAGACTCTGCTCCCAGGCTGCCTGTTCATGTGTCTGCAGTTAGCGGTTTTCACACCTGCATACATGTGTAGGGATGGATCTTCATTCAAACGATCCAGCTTAAGTTAAGGTTCCCACAGCCAGACACGTTTTGGAAGGAGGGACATTTTTGTCTTACTCCCAGGCCCTGTCCTGTCTTCCACGGCTCCCGGCTGCCGTTCCTGCTCCGTTAAGAGCCCTCGGCTCTCGTGGCACCGTCACGCCGATCTGCGGCCTCGGGGTCACGCGACGCTTCTGCTTCAGACGCTAAGCCGATTAGCACGGAGCTTATGAAGCCTCCAATTACAGCAGCCCCATTTCTCAACGGAACTGTTTTTGAAGAGGTCTGGCCGTTCGTGCCGTGGGGGGAATCTCAGACCTCAGCTCAGGAGTGACCGAGGCCCAAATGAGATGTTCAGCGCTCCTATACCATGGTTCTTCATCTGTAGAGAAGAACCAAAGATCACATGAGCAACATTAGCGAGGGACACGCGTTCTCTGTGGTTCAGGCCGAGTTTGTCACTGGGCACCAGTTTGTTCTCACCACCTGGGTGTGGGAGGCTGCCATTCCTGTCACGAGGGTTCAGGTCCTCATGCCCTCAGGTCCTCATGCCCTCAGGTCCTCATGCCCTCATGCCCTCAGACCCTCATGCCCTCAGACCCTCATGCCCTTATGCCCACAGGTCCTCATGCCCTTATGCCCTCAGACCCTCATGCCCTCAGGTTCTCATGCCCTCAGGCCCTTATGCCCTCAGGTTCTCATGCCCTCAGGTTCTCATGCCCTCAGGCCCTTATGCCCTCATTCCCTCATGCCCTGCTCCATCAGCTGCTGGTGTGTCTCATTATCAGAGTGTGTGCAAGCAGTAGTGTTAATGCACCTGATCTACACAATCATTGCACATCAGAAGTGGCATATTATGCTTCACAGAGTCTGCTAATCGCACCCCCCCCCCAGTCGGCTTGCTTAATGTGGATTGCTGCTCTGTTATTTAATTGGAGCCTTCGTTGAGAGGGGGTGTAGCAGGGAAATGAGTCAGAAAGTGGAAAAAGCTTTCAGTCAAGTGAGGCTCACCTGTTTGGGAAGAAACGGCTGATCTGCACCACGTCTACGGCTTGGAAGTCCCCTGCCATGTCTTTCACAGCACTTTTTTCAAAAAATTATAACCATAAAATAATATTCAGCAATTTTATAGAAATCCTTTACTTACCTTTTGCAAGAACAGTCCAGTTCTGAAGAGGTTTTAGGTGAGCAACTTTTCTGCAGGAAGAAGAAACGTATTAATTAAGTCCATGTTTGTAGGACGAAATAAATTTCTCAGGCTCTCATACCCAATACATTATTTATGAATAAGCTGTTCCTAATATGAAGCATAAATCAGTCATTTCACCATTATTCTTTGGTGCACACCTACATAAGACTTGGAACTAAGACTGGGTTCAGGTGAATATACTCTCTAATCCCAAAGATGGACAGAAGATGAAGCAGAATGTGCTCAATAAGCACCTCTTCCTGTCGGGCAGCATGGAATGATGCAGAATTCGCTGGATCTTGATGAGTGTGATGGTAAGAGTGTAGATTTCCCTGCAAAAACTGTAATCCTGGCGCTGTTTCACCGTGGAAGTACAGGTTAACTTACACATCACTCTTACACATCGCTCTTACACATCACTTCCAACCTGAAACCTGCGGCTCCTCTCGGTAGCCTGAGTATTCTGGGGTAGGTGTTTCTGAGCCTGCGCTTGGGTGTTTGCTGAAGCGTGCATTTGTTTGGACTTCGCATTGACTTTGCAATGATTTTCTGTACCCAGCAAATATACAGTAGATGTTTCTCTTGTTATATCTCCGCATTTCAGTGTTTACACATGGATAACGATTAATGTCAGTCCCATAAATAGATTTTACTTACTGCTTATTTTAGAGTATTTATTTGGGTAATTTAAGGCAGTTTTTTCTTAAAATGTGTGAGCTGGAGAACACCACCCAGCCGCCCCTCCCACCTCTGAGCCCTTTATTCGTCTGAAAGCGTGCAGGACTTGATTGGCACATAATGGTCCCTCACATTTGTCATCAATCAATAAGAATGGATTTTTTTTCAGCGGTGAGGAACAATCATCGATTTCTCTCATTAGCGAGATTGCGGAATACTTCCATCGAGTGAGCGGAGAGTGGAGGGCAAACGTTCACAGTGCCGGGATTCGCCAGGAACTGCGTGCCTTCAGCCAGTAGTGGACTGGTAGGGATTTTCGCCCACATGCGAAAGGGCTGTTTGTGTACTCGGCATTCACGGAATGATCGTCCAGGGGGTGTGGGCGAAAAAAAAGAGCAGGATTTCTCTACTACGTCGGTACCTTGTATGGGTTGTCCAATAGGAATGTCACTTACCTCTCTTCCTGCTAGACAGTTTTCCTGTTGGCTTAAATTATCCAGCTACCTGGGGGATCCTGCTTTATGGAAAACCCCCCTGGAATAGCAGGACATACCAAGGCTCTGGCCCAGAATCTTGTGCTATTTGCTGTGTAAGTTTAACACCGACCCCCAAGGGTCGAACCCGTGACCAGCAGGACCCTCACCCCGGTCCATCTCAGAGATGCCTCCCGAAAAGCCGGAAGGTCGCCATGTCCCGGCTCTGAGTGACAGGTACAGGCTAACGCTCCCCAGCCGCCCGGCTCCCAGGAGGGACTTCAGGATCGCCGCTGTCACTCATCCTGTGCTGCGGGACAATGGAGGGGCCAAAACGTGCTGCTGCTCTGTCCCGTTATTGAATTACAGCGGAGGATGTCCTTTCACGCCTCGTGGGGTCATTCAAAACATGTCACAATGAGCTTGGGATGCCAGGAGGCAGAGCAGTGCACTCTGGGGGATGTAAGGTGACCACCAGCAAGCGATCAAAGTACCAGCTGAAATGACCCTGAGAATTGGAGAACGGGAGAAAGGGGGGATGGGGGAAAGGTGGAACGGGAGAAAGGGGGGATGGGAGAAAGGGGGGATGGGATTTGTGGTTTGAAGGGGTCTCTCATATAAACCCAACTATGAGATGATTTCAGCCAAGACTGCTGGCCTTTAGTATAACTCCAGACATCATCTCTGCTGAAGTCACAGGCCTTCATCCATCTGTCCATCCATCCATCCATTTTCCAGCCACTTATGCTAATCAAGAGCCGCTGGGCTGTGTGGTAGAGTGCGGAACACGGCACGTTCACTCGCACTCTTTCATGTTGTCATATCACCCCCCGCTGGTGCTAATGGGGGCCAAAATAATACAAAGGGGCCATTTCAAGCTGTTTGGAGCATAAATAAAGCAGGAGCCCCCCTCCCCGGCCCCCGCCGAGAGCGGCATTCATCTATATAATTATACAGCGAAAACCTTCCAGTGGTCCTGGCTCCGTTAAGGGCTTCTGAGTGTGGGCCTGATTGGCTTATGGCTTCAATTTGCTAATTGCTGTTTGGGGTCATTAACAGAGTCAAAGATGTGTCTGGGTAAAATGGCAGAAGCTAATTTAGAAAGACCTGCGGTTGACCTTCGCTGTCCAGCTGCATGAAGGTAACCTGCCCTCAGCTATCTGCAGTATTCTTGGGCAGTGTTTAACGGTTAAGATTTCTTACATTCTTCTCTCATGCTCTGTCAGGTCGCTACACATCAGTCTTCTTCAAAATTTTCACCCAAAAAAAACACAATATTCAGTATTCTGATGTTCTTGGTTAGAATAAGTGTGTTCTGAGTGACTTTGCTGTATTTTCTCGTCTAAATGTCGCACGCCACTTGTTTAATATGAGCTAGCAGGCCGATTTGGCTCACGCTCCCAACAAGCTGCCATCAGGAGACAGTAACACGTCTGTCAGTCGTTTCTTTTTCCTTTTCCTTCCCTGATCACGTACCTCATCCTGTTTAAAGCCCCTCGCTTGCATGGATTCTTTGCCGCGTAGCTACATCTCTGCTGCTGTTGTATAATCAGGGCTCCAACTCCTCTCTCTGTCCCTCTGTGGCAGAGGCTGTCCTCTTTAGTCTGGGGGGGGTTGGTTGTCCTTTGTAATGACAGCATGTGTGGCACAGTCCCGTGCAAATTAACTTTCAATTGGAGGAAAATTACAGGCCTCCACCCCCCCCAAATGCCTGGCCCTGGAAATGCTGGGAGAGAGATGGGGGGGGGGGGGGGCTTGTTATCTTCAAACAAACATGCCGTCTTCCGCTGATGCCGTGCTGCTGAAAATAGCACTTAAGGACAAATATGCTTTGGCTAATAATATGGCTCACGCTGTACTGTACACACCTTAATCATCAAGCCTTTACTTTGTGTCCATTTTCTCATTTTGGGAGCTGGTGGACATTTTTAAAACTATACACACACAGAGTTCTCACATGAAAATAGACACACACCCCGGCTCTCCGAACAAAGTACAGCTGTTAAGTTCCTTTGTTATTCACACACACACACTACAAATTAAGGAGATCAGGACTTTGTAAGAATGTGTATGAATGTGTGTGTTTGCGGTTTTCAAAGCCTGTGAGTGTGTTTTTAAATTCAGAAACGTGAATTCAGGGTTTGTCAGGCTCCTCATCCACGTAACCCTTTTTGTGTGCTTAAACATGGGCAAGTTCAGCATTCAAAGCTGAATAATGCCGACTGTTACAAATTTATTTTTCATCGGCGCTAAACAGATTAGCCGCCTCCTCTCAGCGCTCGGGAGTCCGGGGGCAAGCAGAAGGGACGTCATGATGAATTGGACTTTGATACGCCTGAGGATGGTTATTGAAGGTTCTTATCGCCATAATGAGTTTTGCATTGTCTTAGGCAGATCTGTCCTGGGCAGGAGTGCTCTGAAGGTGAGGGAGCAGATGGCTAGCAGACAGCCGGGATGGTTCTGCTGGTTCTGGATGGGTCTGCCTCCATGTCACCAGAACCCTGCTCCACACATAGACGAGCAGCCCACTCACTTGGGAGTCAAAAACGCTTCTCGTTGTCGCTTTCTGATGACGCTTCTCGTTGTCGCTTTCTGATGACACGGGCGTGTCTTGCCCAAGCAGGTCAGTGTATCAGAATGACAGACCCGGGGGCCCGGGGGCCAGCAAGGGGAGTTTTATGGGCTTTATGGTGGGTTTTTCTACTCACTGTGTCTCTAGGAGCCCAAGACTGCTTCTGAGGGGTTCTGTTTAATTGCCAGAAAAACGGAGGGAATCTCAGACCTCAAGAGACAGCCTGTTAGTCATTTTCTACCTTATATAAATGAGTAATCATAGTCGAAGAGTCCGGAGTACTCTGCCGGAGTATTTTGAGTACTCTGCCGGAGTATTCTGTAGATTGTCAAAGATATAATAGGCATCAAAAGGCAAGGGAGGGTCTGGTTCTAACTCCATGGTTACTATGGGCACAGTGCTTACGTTTTTAACCGTGTGTTTGACTTCCTGTGATTCTCCCTCTATTGTCTAATTGCATGTTTCCAGTTGCAATGAAAATGAGCACCATTAGGCTGTAGATCGATCATTCTCCTCCAAATATCCACCCAAATTTGTTTTTCTCTAATTCACTTTAAGAGGGCAATCCATATGTTCTCCTTCAGGTGACAGTGCCATCCATCCATCCATCCACAGACCCACCTACCCACCTGCCCGTTAGACCAATGGTCACCAATACCCCTCCTGTATGCTCTCATCTCCAAAGGTGCTGTGATGTAATGAGGTGCATTCTGGGTAAATGGGGAGGGCCCCAGTAAGTCACGCCGAGAGACTCTCAGCCTTAAGGGTATGTGATGTCGGCCCCATCAGAGGTGACTGAATTACATCAGCCGCTCTGGATCGAAATGTCTTTTGGTGTGAGCACACTGTCAGTGCCGAGAGCACCGTAACAAGACGAGCAGGGGCGGATTAACTTATCTTGGGGCCCGCGGCTGACATCAGCATGGACACGCAGGTGATGCCGATGTAACGATTTTTCTAATTCTCCAGAAGCTGGGGCCCCAGGCTGTAGCCCCTGAGTGAATCTGCCCCCGAGGACAGATCTAGGAGGCAGACGCCACAGTGAGGTGCCCGGTCCTCCAGCTGGCACCCGAGGGCAGAGAAGTAGCTCGACCCCGGTAATATCCAGCCTATTAACTCTGTTGACAACCGACATGAGTTACCTGCAGGTGGAATGTCATGGCATTTAGATAATGAAGCGTAAATATTTTTTTGTGCCTTTATGGATGTGCACCTTTCTATCTTGTATTGTAGGTTAGATGAGGGCTTTAGCTTTGCCCTATTATTTCTCCTAATTCCACTTTCAGCCATTAACAGGCTGGCAGTCAGCCAACGCCAAAGACATAGTAAGTCTGTCAGGAGAGTCCTGACGCCTATTTACTACAGCCACGTTCATTAGCGGTCACCGTCGCCGCTAATTTATTCATATTTAAATCCATCTTTATGCTTTATGTCACATCTCGCTTGCTCTGTCATCACAGGCTGCCTGAAAGTCATTCGTCTGTTACGTTAATCCATCGGTCTCCAGGCAAAATGCGCTGTTTTCCTACTCGACACGCAGTGCCCAGTTTACTCCTCAAACACAGATGTACCCAGTACACCGGAATGTAATATTGTCAGATTTACGGCGTTCAGCTGCGATCGATCGCATTCTGCCACCGAGGGCAGCACAAGAGATCAGATGAGCACATTGTGTGTGTGATGCATATGGTGCATTGTGGGGACCAAATGTAATAAAAACCTGTTATTTTGATATTGTGAGGACTACCTTTTGGTCCCCAGAAGGGGGATCTCAATTTTATAAAGACCTGTGACTGCAATCAAAAAACTAAAAATGGCAAAAGTCTCATATTTTGTTTGGTTTGTGTGTCTGTGTGTCTATGTCTTTGTGTCTGTGTGTCTGGTATGTGCTTCCGTGTACATGCGTGTGCCTGTCCATGAGAGCTTTATCATGCCACACGCATCACTCCTTCATCCTCCCCTAACCTCATGAGGGCTCTACCCTAAGCTCGCCTTCAGCCGCCCCGCGTGGTTATTGGGTCACGCTCTCCAGCACACACATCTGTTCTGCTCCGCCGTCCCATGCGGACATGACAGCTCCCGAGTACTCCGAGTGCCCCCCCCCTTCTGCAGATGGGCTCGTTAATGTGTTTAAGTGACAGATATGCCATTATTAGCCTCTTCCCCCCAATTAAACCGTTACAGCCATTGTCGTCATTTTTCTCCTCTCGCTTAATTCCCATGGCCTGTGTGTCTGTTGCACTCCGTGTAAATAAAAGCTCGTACGCGACAGCTGCCTGATGCGCTACGAGCGAAGCGGGCCCACGGCCCACGGCCGGCGCTGAGCCCCGAGCCCCCACCCGCCTGCTCTCTATAGAGAGGTGGCAGCAGTGACCCCGTCAAACCATTATGGTGGTTGAATGGACTGAGCCTCCACCCCTATCCCCTCGCGGATTTCCCCTGTGAATCTCACGCACAGTCATGTCCACATTCTCCATAGATCAAGGTGAACCGCAGCAGGGATCAGCGACCCAGCGATGATGACAGTGACTCGCCGGGGATGGTGGGGACACAGCCTGGGACACAGCATGACCCCATATCACTCAGTCACCTGGTCCTCAGCTTATGAGAACTTGGGCACCCGGTTCAACCTCATTCAGTTTTGCTGCCACAGTGCGCCCAAGCAGTCACTCTCAGGACTGACCAATTAGCAGCCTGCTTTGATTGGCTCCGCCCCCTTGAGTGTGAAACCTGAGACATCCCTACATTACACACCGTACAATAATAAAACTCAGCTCCCTGACATTTTCCCCACTGGGAAGTGGGGGGGGGGGGGTCAGCGTTCATTAACACCTTATGGTCATGACAGCCGGCCTAGCAGGGAGATTTAAGGGCCAGAAACACAGCCTCCATTCAGAGGTGCTAAATTCCTTCCTTGTATGAAGGCAGCTCTTTAATACCAGCTAAACCCAGTGAGATAAATCCGCGCTGTTGGTGTCGTCTAAAGAACATTAAATCTGTATGTCTGCTTTCTGAAACTCATTCGGCGTCTTTAAAGGACAGAAACAGAACGCGGTCTGAGTCCTGTAAGCCTGAGCAGGCTGCTTCTCTTGCTCATAGACACACTCACGCACACACACACAGTTGGGTAAGCATATCTTTATGGGGACCGCTCATTCCTTTCTATGGGAGAAATGCTAACGCTAACTATGACAACCTTAACCCCTACCCAGCCCTAACCGTAACCATAAATAGCCAAACAAAATACAAGAGCTTTTGCATTTTTAGTTTTTTCATTGCAGTCACAGATTTTTATGAAATTGATTGTTTATTAAATTGAAATGTGTCCCTATAAGGTAAGATATACCTGCTCGCATGCACACACACGTGGGCAGGACAGGCTGGTTCAGTGTTAGTGGCATGTGAAACGCCCAGTCGAGCCATTAAGAGACGGGTTGCTGTTAGGCTCCAGCTGCGGCCGGGGGCTGGGGGCGGGGGGCGGGGGGCTGGGGGGGTGTCACAAAGTCTGGTTCATGAATATGAATGATCCTGCAGTGTTTGCAGCTTGACACTGTGGCTCATTAGGTATCGGGGGTGGATCCTGGCAGGACTGTTCAGACCGGGCACCTTACATCCTTGCTCACCGTCTGGCCGTATCTGTTCTGCGCGTCTCTTCCGGACCTCTGATCAGACTGCCATTTACAGACTGCCTGCAGAAAGTTTCGAGGTCACAGACCTGTCTGGGACAGGATGCTCGGTCGACACAGAAACGAGGAATGAATTTTTAAAAATGGGAATTCTCAGTCCTGCTCTTGTTTGTTGTCTCTGGTGTCATGGTGCCTTCGCTGCCTTTTCGCAGCGGTGGGGGTGGAGACTGGGGGTGGGTGCTGGGAGAGGCAGGAAGGTGCCCACCTGCATGTAAAGATGTCACACCAAGACACAGCTAGGGACATCGGAAAGGTTTTTGTAATTACTTTCGACTTGACTTCACCTCTTATATCATGCTGTCCAGTTTCGGGGTGTTTTGTTAGACAACGGCCATAACGAGTTTTTCTTTGTCATTGACTATTGAGCTAGGATTCATGACATTTACTAGGCTATAAAGCGAGGGACCACATGGCGTATTGAATGTCTCAGAACATAAACACTTTATAATACTGGAAACACTTATTATTGCACTCTAATTTCTAAGAGTATATACCTTAAGCTACCTGCACTTTATATACTGTCACTCAGTAGTTAGAATGTGTTTTTGTTGTGCCTGTGCACTTTACTGTTTGTCCTATCCGGTCATGTCTTGTCGTGTCTTGTCTGCGCATGGGACAGTGAGGAACGTAATTTCGATTTCTTTGTATGTCTAGTACATGTGAAGAAATTGACAATAAAGCTGACTTTGACTTTGTATGCGTTTGACATGCTGTGAGGGAAACGGCGGAAACCTCACTGATCAGTGAGCGGTGAACATCCGGGGTGACATCATGCGTAGAGTCAGAGGTGGGTTACCCAAGCATCCAAGCGTGGCTTCTGTCAAATTCAATATGACTCAAATGTCAGTCGATAATCTTAGGGTACATCTTCTCTCCAGTCGTAATTGACACGTCGAGTGACATCACTCAGGGTCAGCGATCCCCCCTCCCGCCCAGTGTGTGCAGGGGCTGGGGGGGTCCCCAGACAGACCAGGGCTGAGTAGATGTCAAACGAGAATAAGCTTAGCTGACTGGTCTCTGTGAGGTTGGGCGGCGCTCGGGGATTCCCTCTGATTGCCAGGAAAACTCAAAGGACTGCTTACAAAATGGATACATCAGTCCTTATTAAGACATCACTATACACATGGCCTGTGATCTGCCTGACAGGGAAATACTGGCACGCTTGAGAATACGTGTGAAATGTCTATTTCTGTGTGCAATATCATTTTAATTTCTAATTCAGCATGGTCCTCAATGAAACGCTATCCGCAGCCTCTCTATGATGTTAATGCCGTTCTCGTTTTGGGTCTTATGACCAAGAAATGTAAAGTTTTACCGAACAAAGAATGACAGCAAACAGCCGGCGAGCGTGCTGACCACAGCACGGTGATGATTTCTAATTACTGAAACTTCGTCTGGCTGCAGTGGACAATTATGCACCTCTTTGGAGCAGCCCTTCATGAATATTCAATGGGAGGGAGGGGATATGCTCATTAATATTCATGAGCAAGAATATATAAGCGGCTGGGTGACACCGCGAGTTTGAATGAAGCGGAGAGGGGAGCTGAGAGAGAGAGAGAGAGAGAGAGTGGGAGGCTGGGAGAGGGAGAGCAGTAAGCGAGAGGCCAGCTGAGTGCCCGAGTCCGTGGGGTCTGGGGGCGCTACAGCCAGCAGCCTCCATGTGAGTCTGCCCCCCCAAAACAAGCCGTGCACTTCTGCTACGAGGGAACCCCAGACAGCAAGTGCTCTGGGGTGCCCCCCCCCACAGAGAGGGCAACACCGCGACGCGGCGACGCTCTTCAGACATGGGATGTAGCCTGTGCACCCTGCGCAAGCCGGATGAGCAGTACAAACTGCTCTATGAAGTCTGTCAGGTAACGGGCCGCGGGACATCGACCGCAGGGGGCGCATGGCAGGGGCGCATGGCAGGGGCGCATGGCGCTCCGAGGAGCAGGGCAGAGAGTGCCGGCAGGTTTGGCAGGGGGGCCTTCGCTATGCCTCTTACTTCCTGCATGGAATTAAATTCTGCTAACGGGTGTAAAATCGACAGATCCGCGGTCTGTAGTTTGTCCGGCTGGCTGGGCTCAAGGTTTCCGTTCCTGGTGTAGTTTGGTGAGAGTTTGCATCTGGCTGTTGTGAGCTGAGGACTGTTCCTCTGGATGGGGCGTCATAGTAGAGTCACATGCTGCGGGGGCAAGAAGACAGGAGGTAACATCGCCTCACATGGGGGTGTTGGTCAGGGGGGCATGTTGGCCCCACTGCCCTCATTTCGGGGTGAAGGAGTCCTGTATATGCACTGTATCTGCACTGTATCTGCAGTGTCCTGAGGTTTCTGCTTCACATCTGGCCACTTGTGTAGCATGCTTTCGTTTCTTTTATTTTTTTTTTATTTGATCTTGTAGGGGATCACACAGATCCACTAATTGTCCACAGCTATCAGACTGACTATCGGAATTCAGTACAGTTAAAGATGAAAGGGACTTTAGGCTAAATGAATGGTTTCCAGTTTCATTTCCGAATGTGACGTCTGGGGGTGTGCACTGTGGTTAGGGTTTGGGTTGTGGGTATGTGGCTTTGTGTGTGTGCATTGCCCGTTAAAGGGACAGAATTAAAAGAGAAGTACTTTTATTATGAAATACTTCAGCTGACCCTTCACGTCATGCTGGTCCACAGCCATGTGTCATGTGTCCTCAGATGAAGTGTGACGTCTGTGTGTTATCTTGTGAATGTAACACGTGATTAGAATTAGAAACAAAAAAAACACTGTTATCCGTTACTTTTATCCATTGACATATTTTTGGCAGACTAAGCAGAGGATACTCTTTTGGTTGCTTGATACCTGGTCTGCGAAGCGTCGATGTTCAGAGGTAAATCCCTGTGACAGGAGAGTGGGGGGCACTCTGTGACGGATCCCTGTTTCCGGCCCTCCCACCCCTTTACCACCAAACAGCAGTGGGTCTGTCGGAGTCACTCTAATTCCCCAGCACGGCCTCGCCGTCCCTGGGTTAAAGAGTAAAAACAGAGTGTAACATGTGCAGCAGGATCTCATTCTCCGCCGCTGTCAGAGGGCTGAGTCTCTCCAGCAGGGTGGAGGTCAGCTGCTGTGCTTTACAGGCCTGGTGCCGCACTACCGTGCTGGACGTTTTAAGGGGGCTTAATGAGCAGGGGCTGCGTACGGCGCAGTCATTAGCGCTGCAGAAAGGAAGCCCGCGTTCCCGCTTCCTCAGACATGGCCACGGTGGCGTGGGGGGGTCATTGTTGCCACAGCAAAGCACCGCGCTCTGATCACGCGTGTTCTGTCAAAATGACATAAAAGGTCTGCCCTGTTTTTTGACTGGGGCATGTTTTGTATCGCCAGATGGGTTGTGCATCTCTCCACACTCGACTCGTGATTAGGGACAGGAGAGCATCAAAGGGCTCCCCATCCCTTCCTCTCTTCTCATTTTTCTTTCCCTGACAAGTGTTGGACGGGAGCCAGGGGAGAGCGAGACCCATTGTCTGCTGCCTCTCTGGCTGCCGGCAGATCTGTCCCGCTATCTGTCAATTACCGCTGATTGGCGGGCTGTTAACCGACAGAAGCATGCTGGCCGCTTTGTGCCACCCTTTCCTGCTGCTAGGATCATGAATCCAACCAGTCAGGGGGAATCAAGGAAGACAGAGACTCTGCTGTACTGCCAGGATGGCCACCTAACCAGGCAGGGGGAGTCGGGGTAGAGAGATACTCTGCTGTACTGCCAGGATCACTAACCCGACCAGGCAGGGGGAGTCGGGGTAGAGAGAGACTCTCCCCCTCAGTTATCATAAAACTCTCTTGCTTGCTGCTAAGACCATAGCGGTGCACAGAGATGGGATTGAGACAGACACCACAATGGTGATTTGACTTGTGTCATCATGAATCAGAAGCAATAATGTGTTTCTTGGTCTTAAAGTCATTATGTTGTCTATTTCTTAAATTATAGGTTGGCTTTGATTCATCATGTTTCATACTTTGACCAAAATGAGAGTTGGGCCTTAATATTTGCTTTTCATCGAAACTGATTCCAGTTTTCCTTGCAAAGGCAAACATGAGTTTATTTGAAGTAGCCTCAAAAACTATGAGGTTATTTCAAATTAGATTCTGTGTGCCCTCTGCAGAAATCAGTACCTCTGTTTGAAAGCCTTAGGGTCATCGAGGTAGCTTGAGCAGTCAAAGTTTGGCAGGGTTTCCTCTGTTGCGAGAGCAAAATGTTGATCCCTTGTCCATTAGAAATGGTCTACTTTAATTAAGAGGATAACGAGGTCTCTGCGTTTTTTGTTGTTTGCCATGGTAGCTCCGTGAAAATGCTTTGCCAGCGTTGGTGTTGGGCATCACTGAAATGGCCCCGTCGAAAATGGTTCCCGCTGGTCAGGAGTTCGACCATCTCTTGGGCTTAGTCCTGGGAACACGCTGCTCTGGTGATTGACGTTTTAAACATGAGGGTAACCTGCAGTTATTACTTAAAGTTCTACATTATGCCGGGTCCATGGGGTCTTACCCACACCTCTGCATATCATTTTACTACCTGCTAGTGCTCAAAACTAGATGTTGTTGGACATTGTTGTCAGGAGAACAGTTGGCCTACTTCCTGGTCCCTACTTTTATTGAGACACAGTCCAGTCCTCGAGGACCTGCAGACGGTCTACGTTTTTGCTCCCTCCCAGCCCCCTACCAGACAGTCGACATTTTTGCAAAAATCACAGGAAGGCATTTGTTCTGTCAAAACCAGAGAAGACTCGGTCGTTCGGATTTCTGTTAGGAGGGCTCATCCCCGGTGTCTCTCCATTTGACTCCGGAAGGTATGGCCACATGCAGAGATAAAACCCCACCTCTGGACAGGCAACCTCCTGAGATCCCTGAGAGAAAGATCAAGGGGTGCTTCTAATCACCCCACAACGTGTCAGTGTACATTCTGAGAAGAAGAAGCAGTTTTAACCAAGGTGTGCTCTTCTGGAGCGTCATTACTAAATTTGCTTTGGTAGTTTGGGTTTTGTAGTGGAAAGACACACAACTTTGAGAGTAACCAGGAGAGCAGGAGTACCCAGAGCAAACCGCACAAACTCCACATGTGCAGAGCCAGAGGTGGAAATCGAACCCACAACCCCAAAGGTGTGAGGGTCCAGTGCAACGATGAGGAAAAGGACAGAACGGGGCAGCCCCCACTTGGCCGTGGAGCAGGCAGGACCTAATGGGGCTTGACAGAGGCATTCTGTGAGGACAAAGCGTCTCGTGCTGGGGAGGGCAGCGAGCGGGACGCGGACCCTGCCCTGTGTGCCGGCACATCTGCTTAACACTGCGGCGGGTGGGCGGGGGCGTGGGCGGCTTTCTGACCTCGGGGGGCAGCTGGGTGGAAGGGTGGCGTCTGGGGAGAGTCCAGCTATGATACGGGATGGCCTGCATTGACGGGGGCTCCTCTCTCCTGCCTGCTTCGCCCCCTACGCTGGGATTTTCCTCAGCAAACACGCAGTGCCTGAATTAGAGAAGCTCCTGAACCTCCTCAGATACTCCATCCATCTTCCATAACCTCTTATGCCGTGTTTGTATACTGTAGTCAGTCGCTTACATCTGACAGTAACCCTGAATTCTGTTCACATTCCTCTAGTTCAGCATGAATTTCAAACTCTTGCGAGACAGATGTAACTGTTACATAACTGTTCGCAGATCACATTGTGCATTCACTGTTTAGAAACCAGTGTGGAGGCCAACAGTGGATTGCGGCTAAAGTAACACAAAGAAACCGGCGTATTCCGAAAATCCTGCGATCACAAAGCATCCTGCTTGTGATGTTCCAGCAAATCTTTTACGAAAGGCTCGTTTTAAAGATGAAACT
The DNA here is from genome assembly GCA_026776725.1 of Gnathonemus echidnorhynchus. Lineage (NCBI taxonomy): Eukaryota > Metazoa > Chordata > Actinopteri > Osteoglossiformes > Mormyridae > Gnathonemus > Gnathonemus echidnorhynchus. The sequence goes on along the minus strand of JAODJU010000130.1, from coordinate 16,547,078 downwards.
ATCTTCCATACTCGTTTGTTCCTGGAGCCGCCCCACGTGCAGGTGCCGTCACTATGACCCCAGGTGCCAGTCACAGTGGTCTCACAGGCTCGATGGGTGGTACCTGAGACTTGCCGGTCCTGCATAATTACAGTATCAGTACCCTGTGGTTGTGGTTCACTTCAAGCAATCGGTAGGAACGTATGGGTGGGGTTGAGAGAGGTTAACAGGTTCTGAAGGTTTTGAATTATGCCATTCTTTCCTGAGGGGGGGGTGCCCCTCTGACTGGTGGAGGGAGATTGGACAACCCAGTTCAGGACACCACAGTGACAGCACAAGTGGTGGGTTACAGACTCCACAGCTTGTCAATCCTTTCTATGATTGACCCGACGTCTCTGTCTTGGGGTCCATCTGAACTCCGAACCCCCAGAGAAAGTGTTCCTCACCCGCCGAAAGCGAGCAGGAACAGCCCAATCCCTAACTTTGACTGGAGCTTTTAAATTCACCAGTTCAGCAGGGTGAGAGCAGGATTATTGGGTCAGGAAGCCCATTCCTGCCTTGCTGCTGCAGAGCACTGTTGACAGTTGCTGCTTTCACTCAGGTAGCTGTGTGATTGCTAATCACCTCACATTTAAGCTCTATTCTAGTGAGATGCGTATGTGAGAGGGGTTCATTTTCATGCAGTGTATGTTGAGAGGACTATCACACTTACATTCTTTCAGTGAACACCTGAAGGACTTCTTACTGAGACGATGCAAGCCTGTGGGAAGTAATAGGGGCATTTGTATCGATTTCCTGTGCCTGACAGCAATGCCCCACGCTTGAACAAGATTAGCAGCTGGCGAATAATGAAGTCCTTTTCGCAGCCATCCGCGCTTGTTAGGTGCCCCTGTTCTGTTGGGCTGTCTTCAGACAGCACATCTCAGTGAATGAGGGACCTTCTGCAAAGTGGCTTTGCGAGCTGGGAAACTGTTTCCTTTTAGTCTGAATGAAGTGAAGCATTTACGTGGGGAGCACTCTTTACTGGGCTCAGTTGTGTTTGAATGGTTAAATGTGGAATAAAAGAAGGATTAAGTTTGGCTCTGAGCAGAACTGACCGCCGTTTAGAGTCCACCAATCACGGCAGCCATCCAGGCGTCGGGAAGGAAGCCGTCAAGCCTCCGTGTCTCATAGCGAGCGGCGTTCTTCCCTGTCTGTCCCCAGTGTCCCTTTCTCTCCTTGCAGACTTTGAAGCTCTTGCTTAAGAGGTGTATTGGACCATAAAGGAAGCTTCACGGAGAGCTTGCGAGACCCACGTCGCTCTCACGAGGGCTGTTTTGTAAGCCGCCTTGGTTGGTGAGATCACCGCTCAGCGAATTTCCAAAGCTTTGGCGCCTCTGGAGTGACCCAGGGAAGGGTTTCTGCTCCGAAGCTCAGGTTACCTCACAGAGCAGACGATGGGAAGGTACCATCATACTCACCAGAAGGGCCACTATGTCAGCTCTACCATAGGCCTGTGTCAGATAAATGAAGATGCCAGTGCCTGGCTGGGTGGGTGAGGACTCTCTCTGTGCTCGTGGTCAGAAGGTTGACATCCTGCCGTTGGCAGATTGATGTCATACTCAGTCCCTAAACCCTAATCGCTCCAGGGACTGACTGACCCCACTCTCTCAATTGTACATCACTTTGGACAAAAGAAACTTCCAAGTAAATGTAATGTTTAGTGTGTTTAGCTTGGGAGTTCTTGTTTCACCATGCAGGTTTCGTGAATCCCACGGCTGTTCTCTGCTTTCTATGATAAGCGGTCAAGCCTTCTGTAGGGCTCGCGGTTTAGCTGTGAGAAGCGCTTTCCCCGGCCTGACATGTCGGCCTTCCTGGGAGGCAGCCAGCGGTCGCATGCAGCGGTCGCATGCAGGCTGATCCCGGTCCTTCTGCTGCAGGGTGGAGCCGCAATCAGCAGCATTTGCATTCTGGGGGGTGGCCAGACTTACAGCCACACTTCAGAGCTGCTCATTACCACCAGCACAATGGCTGCAATTTTCACCACTGGAGTGAGCCGTAGGGTGAGCTGTATGGTGAACTCTGACGGGGGTGACCGGGGGGGAGCTGGGGTGAGTGAAGTACACCCCTCCCCCCCCTGTCCTGTCTAAGGCCAGAACAGAACCTTTTTCTTCTTCTCTTGAGCAGGAATCCACATTTATGAGCATGGTGATCCAGGCTTGGTACCTTAATTAAATCACCAGTGGGGTCTGGTAGGTACTCAGGAAGGACATCAGCGCTCGGTGCAGCCATCATTTCCAGCAAAAGCCCACAGCTGAGGCAGGATGGATGGATGGATGGATGGATCCGGAAGGAAATTTATGACATTTAAAGCACATTACTGTACCTGATGGAGTCCCTCTGCGCTCTGCCCTCACAAGGCGGCCTGTGGTATCTGCAGCCGCTCTTGTGCCGACCAGCCGCCGGGCCGTACTCAGGGACACGGCGATAAATTCATCTGGTCAAAGTCTTCAAGCCGGTTTGATTTAGTTTGAGTCTTTGTAATAAATTCACCGTCACGCTGCATAATTTTACATGATCTGTTGTACCTACAGTACAAAATGCAAGATCTTCAAAAATCAATTCCATCACTTTGATTAAGCAAACCAAATGTGGACTTTTATAATGAATAACACATCCATCAACATGCTGATTCTTATGCTGGAGGGCAGGGGTGGGGAGCCTGTCCCATGGAGGGCCGGGGCGGGTCTTTGGGATTGCCTCTTAAACAGCCAATAATAAACCAGCGGTTGTCAACTGCAGTCCTGAGGACCCACTGTGATTGGCTGATCGAGAGGCCATCCCAAAGACCCGCACCGGATCCTCCATGGAACAGCCTCCCCACCCCTGCTGCAGGGTTAATCAGTCCCTGACTCTAACCTTTTCACTCACTTGCAGAAAGTAAAACTGTCAATTATCTTGACTCCTCCAATGTTATATATAGTCGTTCAAGTCAATATTCTGTACTTAAAACACAGGCATTTATAATGGGTGAACTGTCTGTCTCACGGGCACCTGTAAAAATGATATGCTAAATTATCAGCATGTGACTGAAAGTCCCTCTGCCACTAATGTTCCTATTTCTTATTAAATCAGTTAGCTATGTGTCATACAGACCCCTCGAGCAAACGGCGTAAGAGAAAAAAGAATTACAGCAGTGATGCCCAGTCTGCTCCTCGGGGACCTGCAGGCCGAGAGCTGGGAGGGAGCAAAAACATGGACTGTCTGAGGGCCCCCAAGGACCGGATTGGGAAACACTGGATTACAGCGTTATAATACGTGTTGGTCATTGTTATCTCCTGAGACTGGCCAGGTGCTGGAGATCATCCTCAGGGTTAGCACCACCCCCGTCGTGGCCATTGGAGCCTGGAACTTTTGTTTTGCGGTCGCCGCCTCTGAGACTCTGAGGTCACCGCGAAGGTCACCGTCGGCCGCTTGCGGGGCAGAATGTGGTTTAGCAGAACGCTCCCTCTGGGCTGCGGCAAAGACTGAGTCTGTCGTGTGACTTAGAACCTGATCCTTTCCTTTCTGTCTACAGCTGTCAGGACTTTGGATTCACTCCTGTCATTTTGAGATCCAGGTTCTCATGCACTTTGCGATTTGTGAATTTCTGCTGCAAGTGTTAAGTTTTTACTCCTATTCGTTGAGTTTTGAGGTTTCTGAAGTTGAACCCATTTTTGATGATCCAATTATCCTTTAGGCTGGGATTAGCTGTAATCCCTTTTTTGGTTATTAGTGAGCATATAACCTCCTCCAAGCTGCAAAGTGCAATTTTCCTTCCTCTTTCAGCATGTTCTGTTAATGTTGATACTGTATCGGCAAAGACTGAATCACGCCAGTGACCAAGTCAGAAGACCCTCAGTCCTGCCCCTAATTTACGAAGCCGTATCCGTATTTTTAAAATGCAATGAATATAAATGACTATAAGCATCAGACTCTAAATTCTGCAGCAGATGTAATGATTGAGTCGGTGGCACTAAAATTCCTGCTGGGTAACTTAATAATTATCACTCAGAGGGTCCTACAGCGGAAATGATGAAAACACAGCTAGAGGAGACAGTCCAACGAAATAACACAGTTTTCAGGCTCCTGACTTTCATCCGCGTGCGGCCTGCATGAGTGCGTGTACATGCGTCTGTGTGCGTGTACAGATTCAACAAAATGTGTTGGGACATCAAGAAGTGGAAGGTTAGGTTTAGGGTTAAGGTTAAGGTTCAGGTTAGGAAGTGTAAATCAACAGGGACCCCTTGTTCTCAGTGTGTAGAGCAGGTTTGAGCATCCATGCACTAAATTCAACGGCACCTGACATTTTAATCTTAAAAAGTCACAGCGGAGCATATCTGAAGAGCTTGCGAATAGGGCGTTTTGTTCAGCTGGTCTTGTGCTGAGCATCTCAGAGAATCACGTGGAAGAGCCGAGTAACTTAATTAGATTCCTCCCTGTAACATAGTGTCTGGCCTTCCACAAATTAATCCTTACAGGTTAACACGCAGAACTCAGACGATCTCCGAGGGGGAGCCACATTTCAGCAGCGACGAATTACTTAGCTAAATGAGGGCATCTCATTTTGGTTTGTCTAACGACCTTTATTAATCACAGTCAGGCTCAGTCTAATTAACGTCCCATTCTGCTTAGCCTTGCTTTGACCCTGTAAACGAGGGAGAGACATTTACAGGTTATCATACATCACCGCTAGAATTTAATATCCCCGTCTGCTAGAAGTTAATAGGATATTGCAGCTGCAAGAGGTCTTGTGATTTTTATCTTTTTTTGCCAGTTCGAAGATGGTTTTAGTTCAGCACCATTACAGACTGGAGCAGCCAGTTACCAGCCTCTCTCATCCCAGCTGGGAAACTCACCTGAAGCTGTGGATCATGGTAGCTACACACAGGGGTGCCGTTAAAGATTTGGGGCTATAAACATATCATGTCGGCCCCCAACCTAGACCAATCATATTATGTTCCAATTTTTTTGTCCCTTGGGGGCTCATTGAATTGTCATAACTGCCCCCCCACCCCCCCACGGCACCCCTGCCTACACATGCACAGGTGTTTGGTGTTTGTTTGGGCTCCTCCAAGTTGTGGTAGGGTTACCCCATCTCGCTCTCCGTGACGCACAGACACACATACATGTGAGATCAAGCTTGCGGGTCACAGCACAGGGTTGGCCAGCATGCTGGGCCCCTGGAGCTGGGGGTTAGGGGCCTTGCTCAGGGACCCACAGACATCTGATTATTCTGCTGAGGCCGGGGTTTGAACCGGCACCCTTCTGATCACAAGCACAGGGGCTCAGTCTGCTGAGCCAATCACTGCCCCCTAAAGCGTGTAACAGGTCGGAGCTGGGCTCTAGCCTCAAACCCCCAACAGAGGAGATGCTCGGTTTGTACCCACCCAATTAGCGCATTCAGCCAGGTGACCGCCTTCCAGATACCCTTAGGAGGGGGTCGTCCAGAGAGTTGTACACAATCTGCTCAAAGGAAAGAAGAGAATCTCTACCTGAATGGACTGTCAGTATTCACTCTTTCTTCTTGCTTGCCTCATATATATATATATACATGGTGGTGTTCCCTGTGTGAGCAGTAGGGGGCAGCATTTCAATCGTGTCTGGGATCCTGAAGGGGACTCTCAGCTCAAGGTCCTCCAAAGGCACCCAGTCGTCTGCATGCACAGTCTCACCTGGGATTAATGAATAATTCCACATGCCTCCTGGATAATGAAAGCTACAGGGAGGCTGTCATCTTCTCTGCGTTGTGTGGCGAGCAGCTCTCACCGCCGCCCATCTTTTCATTAATGTGCTTCCTGTGATGAACGGCCATTTGGAATGTAGAGTGTCAGAGGCGGCGATAACGGGGGAAAAGAACAGTGTAAAGTTTTATAGAGGTCAGCGCGGGGGGGCTGTGTGCTTTAAGGACACCTTCGCCGTCAGGTCTGACCTTTCCAACATGGCCACCTCGCTCAGAGCAGCAGAACGGCCTTTTTATGGAAACCAGTAGTAGTGTCTGTGTGTGGGGCCACATCCCAAAGGGTTTTATGAGACATTTGAATGTGGGACACTCTTCATACCTACCCCGCCCCACCCTGGTCCCATCGCCTGTCTCTGGTCCCATCGCCCCTCCCTGGTCCCATCGCCTCTCCCTGGTCCCATCGCCCCTCCCTGGTCCCGCCTCTCCCTGGTCCCATCGCCCCTCCCTGGTCCCGCCCACATCGCCGGCTAACCGCTTGCTTCTCCTCTCCCCCCTCCAGGTCAATGGGAAGGACCTGTCTAAAGCCTCCCATGAGCAGGCGGTGGAGGCCTTCCGCACGGCCAGCGAGCCTATCGTGGTGCAGGTGCTACGTCGCGCTCCGCGTCCCAAGGCCGTGGCCCCGCCCCTGGACGCCCAGGTGGCAGACAGCGGCACGCAGACGGATATCACCTTCCAGCACATCATGGCCCTCAGCAAGCAGCCCGCAGCCTCACCGGTGGGGGTGTTGGAGCAGTATCTGCTGCCAGAGGAGTGAGTAACTCCACCTGTGCGTTCTCGTGCGATGTCCACAAGTGGCTGAAAGCTCACAACTTAACAGTCCAGGGAACATGTTAGCCACAGAACTGCTCTCGGGTTGTTAGTACAAATCCCGCCTCCTCTGTGTGTGTCATGTTTGCATGTTCTCTGTGAGGTTTTTCTCCTGCAGTTCAAAGACATGCATTTAGCTTAATTTGTGTCTCTACTACCCGTAGCATATGACTGTGTCCAGGGTGAGGGTGTACCCCTGCCCTGTGCTGCCTGTGTAGCGTATGACTGTGTCCAGGGTGAGGGTGTACCCCTGCCCTGTGCTGCCTGGGATGGGGGCCAGACCCCTCATGACTAAAGCGGTGGAGTAACTGCTTATCATTCATAATCTCTGTTATGTCCGAAGTAGAAGAAAGTCAGGGACAAAATGATCTTGTTATAAATAAAGGGGAATATGTAAATGAAGAAGAACCATGCATGCTGTGAATCGTGGTTGATAGTTTGATGTTTTTATAGTATTTGATAGTAGCTTATTTGAATATCTGCAGTCGTTTGTCAGTGGCTGTTTAAATTGAGTGTCCCCAGAAAGGTTAGAACCGCTAATGTCTGCATAGCGGATGACATTTTGAAATGTAGAAATTTATGCTAATACACGTTCATATACTTAGCCTAATGGTCGAGTTGTTGGTAATAATAAGACTTGGGTACTATAAGAAATGTGTGTAGCGTATGTAGTGTATAAATGAGTTGGAATTACATTGTAAAGAATCTTCCATCTCCTTCCGTGGCCCGTGTCCCTCCCGGGTGCCAGTTAGCAGCTTGGCGCCTGGGAGGTGCCGGTACTCAGCCCTGTCGCATCCCACCGGGTGCTAATGAGAGCGCTCCTCTATGCCCATCTGCCAGTCGGCCGGCTCTGCCACAGGCACCGTCTTCTCGAGACGGGCAGGAGGCCGTCAGGCAGGAATGGCACAGCGCAGCCGAAGAATAACGCTTCACACTCTGGGCTGGAAGCCTGTTTGGGGTCGGAGCCTCAGAGGGGGTATAAATATCCCTAAGCACATAGCACATAGGTGAGAAATAAGCCATGTGACATGCCTTTTTTGGAGATACAACACAGACTCCCCTCTTCAAGGTATTTTTGGTTGGATATCCACTAAATCGTAGTTGTTGCTGTTCTTTTTGGTTGGTACAATAAAGTACAATGTTTGCCATGAATGAATCACGGTCTTCAGATCAGGCCTCTCCTTCCAAAACAAGAAACACTCTGGTCTAACTGAAACCCCTTTGGCCTCGCTAGGCACCTTCCAGAAGTTCTCAAACTTTTCTAAAAGGTCTACGTCAGATTTTTGTTGAAAGTCAGAGGTCCGCAACAAATTTTCAATAACAAAACAGCCTTTTATGAGTTTTAATGAATTCACAATAACTTTCTATACCAACATCGATATTTAGCTATGATAGGAACTTAACATGAAGACTGGTTTAAAGCTCACTGATCATTTCAGCTCTCTGTCATTGAGGGGGGCTGGGCGGGTGATTAAGATGAGTTGTGTGTGTAGTTTGGTGGTTGTACGTAGTATTTTTGTATTTCAAACCACATTAAGCCTTTTGACGTTAACCATATTGATTCATAAGGTGCATCATCGCCTGGGTTGGGATAAACTTGCTTTGCGATCTGCGCTTTGAGAACCCCGTCATATTCTGTACTCTGTGAGGCCTGTAGCCTGGCCTGCGGTTGGCTTTCTAGTGAAAAGACTCATGCATTTTGGCTTATTCTCAAATAAAAAAATAAAATTTATAATAATAATACAGAGAAAACACACAGATGGCAATGTGACTCAAAGCAAACAGCTGGAATTATCTGTCTGTCTAAACAGTGTAAATATCTGAAGGAGAATGGCATCCAGTGAAGGTTTGTTAATAATAATAATGACACTTCGTTGATCCCTCGTGGGAAGATTCTCTTCTCGCCTACCCCATGTCGCTCTCCATGACACACAGACGCATATGTAGGTGAGAGCGAGCTTGGCAGCGAAGGGCAGCCACCCGCAGCGGCCCCCATGGAAATGGGGGTTAGGGTCTCGCTCAAGGACCCACGGGCTCAAACTGGCAACCTTCCGATTACGGTTACAGAGGCTTAGCCTGGCATTGTGGGCATTGGATATGTGGATATTAGCAAAGTGCTGCCAACGCGGAATATGTGTGCGAATATGAATTTTGACTATGTGCATTTGAATACGATGCCCCCCGTGAGTGGGCCTTAGGCACATTAAGTACTGAAAGTCACACGGCAGAGGGAATCACTCGCAGTAAACCAGGGGCAGGTCCACATCTATCCTGCTGGATTTATGGGCAATAAAAGACTCTTTACATGTAGGACTCGTAACACTGACTTAAAGGAGCCTTTAAATATTCTCTAATTTATGCCCTGCAATGTTCCATTGTTTTTCCAGACACTCGCCGAGGCATGAATTCTTCGACGCCGGCGACTTCCTCGAAGGCATGCGACAGGAAATGGATCGAGAGGAGCTGGAGTATGAGGTAACGTTCCCCGGGGTCGCTGCGGATATGACCGTCTGGAGCGCGGCATGCGGGCCCAGCGTATCTGTTCTTGTTGACCAAACCAGGCTTCTTCATCGTTGTGTGGAGGCTGTGACCTGTGGTCCAATCAGATTGCTTGTTTGTTCTGCACACTGAGCAGATGCTAGACGGTAATGTCATTATTTATTATTGGCAAAGACTAATATGTCTTTCTCTGGTGCACTGGCTGCTCCTCAACACGCATCATACAAAGAAGATAATGGTACGACTGGGATAATGGAAGACTGATGCCTTTCATGATGTATATTACTGCCGCCTACGTTGGGCCATAATATCGCAGTAAAATAAAAAATGATGAGGTCACCCATTACAACAGGCCTCATCTGCAATATTAATCGCCTTGGCTTTGACAGGCAAACGGCTGAGGGCAGCGAGGTCAAAGGTCACCCAGGCAGCTGAATGCAAGACTAGCTCCCCCTGGCTAGGCAGTAGGCCAAGGTGCCTCTTCACAGAGATCTTCGGAGACAAAGGTCAATTGTTCAATCAACAATAGGACCTCAAAGTCATATGGATGCTTTGTTGGGATGGATAAACATTCCGTGTTACACCTGAACTGGAGGTGCTACTGTCTTTGAGGCGTTTGCTGTCTGGGTGACTGGGATTCACATCAAAGCCTGTCCCAGCTCTCCTGATTACAGGGAACTTCTCGAGTGACTTCTGCAGGCTTTGCCAGAAGGTGCCTTATTTTCGAAGACGGGCCCCGCTAAATGACCGTAATGCCGTGTGATTTCCCCCAAATGCAAGCCTTTTATGTACGATTTCTGATGGCACTGGAGTGAGGATAAACAACGTGTGATGAGCCCCTCCCCCGGGACAGAGGGAACGCCATATCTGTTACACCATCTGATAGATTGCAGGTGTCGAGCGTGAAAAGTGAGACACGGCTGCTTGGCAGATGTTTCACCAAGATCTGAATAAATTTTTCATATTTCATTCTGTCTCAGTTGGCTCTGCTATCGATTGTTCACTGTTTCCAGTTGTCCTGTGGGACAGTCACTTCTCATTGTTTACAACAATACACTATGGCAGTTCTGCGTGAAGTATATCTATCTCACCACAAAGATTGCTGGTATCGCTGAGTCCTTTTGCCCCATAAAATAAATACTATAATATAGAGACATTTTGTATTTTATTCTGGTGTCTCCTTTCAGGAAGTGGATTTGTATAGAATAAATAGCCAGGACAAGTTGGGACTGACCGTTTGCTACAGGACTGACGATGAAGACGAAACCGGGATCTATGTGAGCGAGGTAGGCATCCCGAAAGCTAGCAGCTCACAAAGTACAAAGAAAAGTGTTTATGTATCGCCTCTGTATTTAACCCTCTCAAGGCAGGCATTGCTGATTTGCAACAGTTAAAAACTAACTACCTTATTACCCCACATACATATT
>JAODJU010000130.1:16486370-16509871 GCA_026776725.1 Gnathonemus echidnorhynchus | reverse complement strand
GCATTACTCTTGGTGAGCGGTATTATTAGCATTACTCTTGGTGAGCAGTCTTACTAGCATTACTCTTGGTGAGCAGTCTTACTAGCATTACTCTTGGTGAGCAGTCTTACTAGCATTACTCTTGGTGAGCGGTATTATTAGCATTACTCTTGGTGAGCGGTATTATTAGCATTACTCTTGGTGAGCAGTCTTACTAGCATTACTCTTGGTGAGCAGTATTATTAGCATTACTCTTGGTGAGCAGTTTTACTAGCATTACTCTTGGTGAGCAGTTTTACTAGCATTACTCTTGGTGAGCAGTATTACTAGCATTACTCTTGGTGAGCAGTTTTACTAGCATTACTCTTGGTGAGCGGTATTACTAGTATCACTCTTGAGACCACAAATTTAGAGTTGTGGCCACAAGCAGACATGGAGGCTGATCGCAGGAGTGAAATCAGGGGACCAGCGACAGCATATTTAAGCACCAATAATCTCAAACTGAGGAAACCTAAATACGACAACGGCACACTGCCCCACTTATGGGCGAAGAAGCTTCCTGAAATTTGGCTCCAGTAGGTTCTGAGGGGCAGCATGTCAGACTGATCTGCTGCTTTCTTCGGGGCCCACAGATGGCCCTCAGCAGCCTCGCACCTTCTCCACCGCTGTCTGTGAGCAACTCACACAAGCGCTGGATACTAAATGGAAAAGCACATGAGAAATGTAATGTCAGTATATGTGAAGGAAATAAGTAAAGCTATAACGTGTATTAATACCAAATTCTCATTTTAAATACAATACCAACGTAAAGCCTCATTACGCAGTTAAATTCCTTTTCACGTCAGTAGATGGCGATATTGTGTCGATACATGTCAGGTTTGTAATTTCAACTTAAAGTGCATTTTTGAAATGGTTAAATGTCAGCATTTGAGGACCCCCTTCTTACAATTATGAGAGAAAATGGCTCACATGTCTGCTGCATTTAGCCCTTGGACCCATTCGCTTACCTTCAGAATCACCGTCTTCCTGCCGTCTGAAGGGAGCGCTGCACTGTGGTGGGGCTGCTCCTCTCCCAAGCTGAAGCCCTCCTGTAACCCATCACGTTTTCTGGATTTTTCTGGTTTTTAATTCCCACAACATGAAATCAATTTGGCCACCCAAATCCAAAGTAATTAATACTAATAATCAACAGGACAAGTAACATTTATTTTCAGGCTTCTGAGAAAGGCCCCCTAAAGATATGTTTTCCTTCCTAATATGAACTATTGATTTAATGAATTTCCACCTGGGAACAATAAGGCATGTATTCATTTCTCTCTGTCTAGAAAATGACTCAGAATTATTAACTTACTGCAATAAATTGAAAATCTGCTGACAAAAATCTGACAGAGAATCGCACCCTGACAAGATACTCTATCCTGTAAAGATGGAGCAGGACAGCTGGTTTGAATTGGAACATTGGTACGTCAGCTGGTTTGGAAGGCGATGCTCACTGAATTAATATGTCGAAAGAGAAATAAGTACCAGCACAAAGTTCACCACGAGATTCATGTAATTAAAAATACAGCCTACAGCTCAATGTAATATGACACTATCACCAAATATTTACACACTATTTTAGAATCGAAAATTGAACAAGTGTGGGTCTACGATTCCACTCTTCTGGTAATTACATTCACCTGTATATTCACCCTAGTGATTGATGCATTAATTTTCTGATTAAACTTTCAGTTCTGAAGCGATACCTGGGGGGTATTTCGTGCTGGGATTTGACATATAAGGAGGGGCGGGCTAACTTCTCTGGGACGCCGAGGCTGATGGGGGTCAGGAAGCCGAAAGACATACGAGGGACATCTAGCGGGATGATATCAGAGACATGGAAGATGTAATGTTTGTGTCATTCTTTGTTAGCTGACTTTACGCTGGTTCGCCTGGCAGTCAGGCAGTCCATAGCCTACCACTAAAGTCCAGTGTGAAAAGAGGTTCTTTCAAAAACAAACATTTTCCACAGAAATTTACCCACAAATTTAACATATGGGTCATACTATACCTGCTTCTGAAATTTTCATGCAAATAACCAGCTAATTATGTTTCAGCATGCTGCTTTAGAATTACGTTATGATGGCCTGTAAAACCACGACTCACTGACACATGATCAGACTGAAAGCGTTTCAGGAGCAGCTGGCTCAGGCATGGCTGCTAGTTCAGCGTGCTGGTAATAGTCAACATGCTGCACTTATGAGCACGCTGGCATAAAGGGTGAACCTCTGAGGCCAGGGGAGTCACAGACAGACAGGCACAGGGAGACAGAGAATCACAGACAGGCAGAGAGGCACAGAGAGATACAGACATGCACAGAGAGACAGGCAGACACATACACACAGGCACAAACAGGCAAAAATGACACTTGCACAGGACACACAAACATACAGTGAGGGACAGAGACACACACACACACACACACACACACACAGACATACAGTGAAGGACAGACAGACACATAATAATAATAATAATAATACATATAAACAAACAAGCAAACAACAGCCTCTGGGTTTCACACCATGGGACGACCCCTTTCATTCCCCACTCATTCATCTCTCCTGTCCTGGCAGCCTGACACAGGAACTGGGACAGAAGTGGCCGCACATTACATCAGCGACATGCATGACCGTGGCCGGCGCTTCCTCCATCCATGCTCTGACAGCCCCAGGTTTTATGCCACGCTTGGATCTCTATAGCAGTGCCTTGTGGGGATTATTGCCCTGGAAAATAAGATCATCATGAGAGCCTGATCCAGTAAAATGGCCTGACATTCCTTGGCGTGCGGTGTTTCTATTGTTTTGTCCATCCCCTTTATTTATATATATATATATATATAGGGGGTGATATATATATATACACACACACACACACTCCTACAAATAAATGGTGTTGATTAAGTGACTTCTGGAAGAAGCAGGTGGAGGGGGAATCGTAGAAGATCGTGCTCCGCATGGAGGACCGAGAAGCGGCACGTCAGACGTGCGAGGCAGACGTGCGAGGCGTTCCTAGGCAACAGCGAAGGGGAGCCTCGGCCAGGCAGCCTGCCACAGCTGATGGGTCTTCAGGGGAACGCGGACGGCACGAGGCTCGCCAGCGTCAAAGCCAGCAGAGAGGAGGCGGCTCGGTCAGCTGTCGATGATATGGGAGCCGCGCTAATGAGAGGCTTCGGGGCGCGGAGAAAATGAAATGATTATGGGCTGCCGGCGAGGAGCGAGGGGAAGACGAAGAAGAGACAGAGCATACAGTCATTTAAAAAAACAGAAAAGAAAGAAAATACTGAATCTATGCTTGTGTTTGGCTAAATACGGAAGCAGAAAACCTCCATCGCTGGTTCACTTTCATACATAATGACAAAAAGAAAAACGAAACAAGGTCGTTTTGTTAAAAAGTATGAGACAAAGAGTTTCCTGGCGCTAACTTTTGTAAAGATTCCTTAAAAAGGTGCGGTGTGGCAAAAACAAAAACTTTCATACTCAGAAAAAAAATACTGTCGAGCTTCCATGCATATTTATTAGAAATTTGTCATGCAGAAAAAAAACAAACAATTATAAAAGATTTTTTTTTTTTTTTATACACAACGCTCTCCTTGGGAGCTGTAAACCGTAAGTGCTTTTCTTTATTTAATATAAGAAAGTAAACATCACATACTTCAATAAAGCCAATTTTGAGACACATTTTCCAGCACTGAGCCCCCGGCCGCCGTCCTGTGTCTGTCGGCTTTTTGGAACCGCAGGCATCTGTGTCCACAAGTGACCTAAAGACTGCGATTATAGACGAGAGACTTTCAGCAATTCTCTAGCTCCTCAGAGAAATGATTTATGGAAACTGCAATGGAATTATAGTTTTTTCTTTAGCTGCATCTCGTGACAATTTCTTCCATCGTGAAAGTGATATAGTAAACGACATATTGGAGGTGTAACAGACACCCTCTCACAATGTTATTCAACTGTCACACACAAATAACACAGTGAGTTTCTCACACACTGTTACTACTGAGGCTGCCTCACGCACTGTTACTGCTGAGGCTGCCTCACACACTGTTACTGCTGAGGCTGCCTCACACATGTGCTCACACAACCTTGGCAAAAAATGAAGCAGGACATTCAGAAGTTTATTTTAATACGGCACTTGGCAATTAGTCACCCCGTTGGCTGATAAAAACTTTGCGTTTGCAGTCACGAGGACGGTCTGCGGCACGAAAGACCGTTATCCCAGCACTCAGGAAAAGTCTCTCTTCTGATGGGCTTGACAGACCTTGAACATAAGTGTGGTTTTTCCACCAAGCAGACATTAACGTTGCAACATTAATCTTAGCTTCAGCGAGGCGGAGAGGAACCTCAGCTGAAATCTCTTAAGAGGCTTCGGTGTTACTGGAGACTCTCGCTGTAGGTCCCTTAACCCGCATTCCGACAGGAAACCCCTTCACCATAATACACCAGCGAAACCTTCAGTGGGAAATCCCTTAAAATCCTTCCAGTATTTGTGAGGTGCAACGCAGGATGAATATCATTGCTTGTTCCTCTTCTTCCTGTTCTGCATGCTGCTCCTAATAAATTAGAAGCATGTGTATAATACCTCCTTCACTAATTTGGCCTGTGAACTGGAGCTTGAACCATCTACGAAGGATTGATGAGATTCAGGATCAGGATATTTGGCCCGACATACACGCCTGGTCACGCAACGTCAATATTTTTGCTCAAATTTCAGGAGGAATAAATGTTCAGAGGATGCTTGAAATAACAGAAGCCAAATCCATAAGAAGCTCAGTGCTGAAAGAGTATAAGGCAGCACTGCAGCTAACGCTGCGAATCAAACCGCAGCTGAAATCCTGCAGATCACACGTCCTCCAGGAAGGTGAGCATGCAGGTTCTGAAACAATCAACACCTTCATACTTTTAAACATTTTTTAAATTACTGCCTTGATGTAAAATGTAAAAAAAAAAACTATAATCACTGGCATCCTTTCCAGTTTCCTCTGCTGCTACGAAGCCAAGGAAGAACTTCTTTGACATTCTCAGGAAGTGTATCTGTAAACAGACATCAAGCCCCGCCCACAGCCCACCGTGTGGTATCATCAACACTGAAGGGCTGAGATCTCACTGCCCGTCCTGGAGAGCAGCAGCGGGAGGAGCGGCTTGTCAGCAGTCAGGCATCTCTTTCTTTCTCTCCATGTTTCCTTTTTGGATAGTTGCAGTTGAAGTTCCTTCTTTTCGTCGTCATTAACCTCGAATGTCCTCTAAAGACTCCTTTTATCCCAGGACATTAGGGGTGCTGCGGTCTCATGTGACGGATGACTCTCCGCTCGTATGCAGTCCTCATCGTCTTCTCCACCTGTTTGAGGAACACTTGGGGTATGCGGCCACAGAGCGTGTTCACCGTGTCCAGGAACTTCATCTGCAGTGGGTATAACAGCGACTGGAACAAATTGTCCTCAAATGGATACTGAGAAAAAAAAAACAAGAGAACGTCACACAAAATTTCTGAAGGACACCGTCCTCAGACAATCAGACGTTTTCTCGTACTGCATCCCTGCCTTTGCAGAGCCGTATCAGTCCTTTCATTTCTGACAATAGCGGCATTTTGTCTGTAGGGCGTGAGAGCTTACGTTGTGTATGGCGTCATATACCGCCCTGAAGGCAGGCTGCTTGTCGTCGTGGTACACGCCCCGGTTGCCATGGAGAATAGACACCCCCTCCACTTCAGCCCCTTTGCAGTTGCTGCCGTACATGCAGTGGTCTGGCCGGTAGTTCCACTGGCAGGGGAACATGTAGAGGCACTCTGGGAAAAGCCAGGGGGGTCAGCGTCAGGCCGGCATCACGCAGCAGGCCTCTGACAGCATCAGCAACGGCTAATGTTAACATTACATTGCTGAGAGAGCCAGATTTCAATTAAACAATCCACAAAGGACTGTCAATTACCCGTGTAAATTATGCATGAGTAATGAATTTTCTGGTCTACAGGTACAGGACTGTTACTCTGATTAGTCAGTTATTTGTTAAGAATGCCCCACAGGTCAGTCATGTTAATTGAAATTTACCCCCTAATTTAAAAATCACTTAAATAATTAGACTCTGTTTTCCACAACAAAAAAAAAAAATACAAAACTCCAGGAGAGGCAGGACAGAATGAAAAATGGGATTGTGATTTAATTTAACCAACACACTTCAGGCCTGTTTTCCATGCATTCCAGTTTTCCTGATCTATTTGGGCCACAGTCCAAGGGAATTGGACACACTGGGGGAAGCAGACTGACCTCGGACCACATCAGCGGTACAGAAAATGGATGGATGGTCATTTGACGAAGTGTGTCAGTAACTATACGATTTATCGCTGGAACCGCCAGTGTTTTTGTCGACCTCCTTTAGCCGCCAATAGGATGTACTTCTCCGTATCGGACCTTTCGTTTTCCTAACGGGCCGTCACGTTACAAACATGTTCATCCATCAAGAAAATGATGGGACAGTCAGTAATCCTGGCAGGTGCAGAGTTACTGTCACCCCAGAAAAAACCCATAATACAGTCCCATTGTTTATGTCATATGTTTTTGTGCTCATTGATGTAAGTATTAAGATTGTGAAATTAATCTAAGTCTCAAAAATATAAGCCTTGTCTTAACATAAATAGCAAAAGAATTGATCACTTCAATCAGTTTTACAAATGGAAAGGGGCAGTTTTAATATCTCATAAAGATATAAAAACTGTTTTCTCATATTTGTTTTAGAATTGTTGGAGCAACATCGCAAACGACATGAGAGGCCACGTGACAAGCCGGAAACAGCGCATTTTAAATAAACATTAAGTGTTCTACCTGGGTTTATTTCTATAAAAAATAACATTATACAGTTTATACAAACATGAAATCCAACATTTTATGAAATATATACTGCATTTGAAAAATTTCAGCTTCTGGACAGCGCTGCTACTCTCTTAGGAACATTATGGCTTTTTGGTTTAGGGTTAGGGTTTAGGGTGTTAGACTGGCTGCTGTTATTAACACTAACGGCACATTAGCGCGAACAGAAGGGCTGTATACGGCAAAGTACGTCTCGCTTGGAGGTTAAAGGAGTTTGACGTGCATTGGTGTGGGAAACGGCGGTTTAGTGTTAAATGCTGTAGACGTAGCGGTGTGTAACGTGTAAGACGCATTTTCCCTGTGAAAAGCTGTAAAAGAAACGGCAGAAGGACAGCACTGCTGGTGGGCTCAGGTCTACCTGGATTGTAATGAAAGATGATGTTCAGGAGGTCCTGGTCACCCCACGTGATGTGATTCTTGTACTTCTGGTACAGGGGGTGAAGCAGGTCCTCCCAGGACAGACCTCCAGACATCATGCTGTTCTGTAGGACAGAGAAGTGCGGTCCAAGTCAGGCGTGACCAGCCAGGCTTATCCTTCAAATATAAAGGTCCTGGGGAGGTCCCGCGGGGGGGCCACAGGCTGACTGACAGGCAGTGGCTTCCTGTTACGCACCCTGAACAGCGTGCTGCGTATGCGCGTGAGGTTCATCAGCATGACGCCCGAATTGAGGCCGGTGACGCCGTAGAAGGGATGCCGGGCGAAGCGGCTGTACCAGCCGATCTTGGGGACCTCGTGTTCGGGGGCCATGGCCGCCAGCTGCGTGCCGTTGAACTCCTTCAGGAAGCCCCAGATGTCGTCCATGGGCCTCAGGAAGAGGACGTCCGTGTCCACATAGAGCAGCGAGTCGACATCCTTCAGGATGATCTGCGGTCAAAACAACAGCGCGGTGACTGTCTGCCACGCCCCCGCTGCAGGCTGCGAGCGTAAATAACGCGTCACGGGACACACAGGATGTGCTCTGAGCTGCCTGTTATAACAGCCGAACGTGAGGATTCAAAGTACTAGCAAAAAAAAAAAAACAGAATATGTTTCCTTATTTTGGCCAAAATAAACACGAGTGTTATCGCATACAAGGCTGCATAATTCTGGATCACAGATAATCCTCCATAGATCATACATTCATAGCCTCCAAAGAGCAAAACTTTCCAAATTGCGTTCATTGGGCTCCCGTTTCCTGTCCGCAACATCAGTTTTTTCTCTCTGCACGACAATTCCGCCTAGTACGACTTCTGGCCGCTACTCCCGCTGCGCAGCAGCGTAGTGTGCGTACTCCCCTAGTTCTTTTTACGTATACCCTTAAAATGATGTTGAATGACGACTTACGAACATTTCAAGTTACGAATGGCCACTCCGAACGCAACTCATTCGTAAGTAGAGGAGCGTCTGTACTCGTAAATCATTAACTATCTTCACACATGAAAACAGCCATGATCAGCAGTATAAAACAGGTCCTCCCAACTGACAGAGGGCGCTGTGCCCTGAGGCACACGGGGCCTTACGGGTAAGAAGAGCCTCTGCGCAGCACATGGCTTGAATAGCTTCTTCCACTCCTCAGCGTTGCCCACGGAGAAGGTGATGGGGTAGACGCTGTACTGAAACTTGGCAGAGACGGGCCGGGACCAATGGCTCAGCTGAAAAACAAACCACAGGTGGTTAGGAGTCACCACTGAGCAGGCGGCAGCGGTTAGGGGGCACCACCCGCTGGGTATGTGGCTGCAGCCCGCCCTCTGTGCCACCAGACACCTTCGCTGACAACACCAGAAACCTGTGCGCAAGCTTGACATTCGCACCTGCCGTTTTCAACACCTACATGATACGTTACCGCTACCCAATGAACATTCGCTGCCGCGAGGCCAAACTCGGTTTCATAAAAGGCAGGTAATTAAAAATAACCGGAGTTTAAATGTTCAGTGAATTCCACTAACGGGGCCTTCAATTTAAGCAGTGAACCATCTATTAATGACAGAGGGCAACACACCGATAAACACACTGATTGCAGAGAAAGTTAAACACAAACGTGCCACCAGACATTACAGCAGGAGCAGAGCAGAGAGGCTTCCTGGCTGTTCACGCCACTCTCCAACTGACAGCCGGGCTCGTGCGGCGTGACACCGCGGAGGAGGGGGTGGGGCCCACAAGCCAGGCATTATCGCAGACACACCCCCTCAGAGTCTTGCACCCACACCGCAAGGCCCTGCAATTTTCAGGTCTGTTACCGCTGAGCCTTTAAGGGAGCCGAATGCATCATTAGGCAATTTGGCGGCAAGTGGAGCGTAGCCGCGAGCGGGTCAGCCCAGCGCTGCCGAAGACCAAGGGATCCAAGCAGCCAGACGGCCTCCGCTTCCTCCGCTGCGAGGCTGAGTCCCTGCTGGCCTCACCCCGCCCCCGACGGACAGCCCCTCTGCTGACGCGTCCCCCCCGGTCCTTGGTTCCCGCAGCCAGCTAGCATATCCTTCTGTCCGCAAGGTACAGCTAGCACCAGTCTCACAGGTCTTCACGAATAATTAGCCAGGCTTGTACCTCCGCATGCGGTGGAACGTGGGGGACGCCATTAGGGGACAGACTCAGTATTTTACACAATTAAGGCACATCCCTCCAGGCTTTCTGTTATGGCTCTAATTAGAGGTGGTGGACCCCGTCAGATCCCCGCAGGCCTGTCAGTGAAGGACGGCCCAGGGTTGACAGAAAACTAAAAAAAAAAAAAAAGAGTTTCACGGGAATCATAAAAATGATAATAATGATGTAGGTGTGTGCTAATGCATCTCGCAGATCTTTCCATAAATAGAGCGGCCGTCTAACACCTCCAGCTTCACTGCCTGTTAACCCTGACGAATCCCGAGGCAGTTCATAGAGGAACAATCGCATGGCCTGCCGAGGTTCACGGGGTGGGGGCGGGGGCGAGGTCACATGACGTTAGCAACATCCTGCTTCCAGTTACTGCCAGTTGAGTTCCACCTATATAATTTTCCCCTCATTTGCAGTGTGGGGCCACTGCGTTTCTTTGCTCACTAGACAAACACTCACGTTTTATTAACTGAGGCTCAGAATGTCATTTTGAAATGATCGACACTTTCAGACTGCCTAGTCACTGCGATTAGTCAGTGAAGAAGCACAAACGTTCTGAAGCGTTTCTCCGTTTTTAAGGATGTCCCTACAGAGATATGATTACAGGCCTGTGTCTGTGTGTGTGTGTGTGTGTGTAGTGTGTAGTGTGTGTGTGAAGACACTTTCTTGAAATTAAGGGAAATGAGCAAAACACGATGACCTTTTGTAAAACTGCTATCAAGAAAAAACGAATCCTAACCCTCAAAATCCCTTGCCTTCCAGTGGTCTGGACCACAGCTGAGATAACAAGCACCACAGAGCCGCCAAACCTTCCTGAAAGCCTTTAAGAGCGTCACTCGGGGAGAGCCTACCCCTTTTTCGAAAAGCGAGGCCAAGGCGTCCTCGGCGAAGATGTGGAACTTGATCCTGCGGATGCTGAATAGCAGGGCCGACTTCAGCATGGTGAGTGTCTCGTCTAGGCGATCCCCGCAGGCCACCACCGCCAAATGCATCCACTCTTCTGCCGCATTCCCCCTGCGCACGGGCCGAGGAGCCTGCCTGTGAGACCAATAGCGCATACATCAACCTGCGCCGCAGAAACGGGTCAGCATGGCCAAAGCGCAAATTGCAATGCATCACCGGAGCCCGCCAACCCCCCCCCACCCGCAGCGATGATGAGCGACACGGAATGTCATGCCTGGGAGGCTCCAAAATCCAGACCCCCCCCCCCCCCCCCCCCCCCCCCGCTCCTGCTGACAGAAGATTAATGTCAACAATCAGGCTCTGAAGAGCAAGGTAATGTCACAGTACCTCTCAGTCTCCCATCCTCTTCCGTGCCCAGAAGGCTTGGTTCCCTCATACAGGAAGCCAAACAGCTTCCATATCTAATCTACAATCTTATTGTGGAGAGACAAGAGCCAATGGGATTTAAAAGCAGCACACAGAGGATGGTAGATGGAGAAGAACATCACACCCATATAAATGGTGAAGCAGGGTTTCTGACTTAAATGTGTCATTGTACACTAAAGTTGTTTTTCTTCCCTGAATTAGCATTTTACAGACCACCAGGTATTTCAAACATAGACTGACCTGTGTGAATCATTGGCGCCCGAGACACAGTGTTAAAATAACAACATAATAAATGTGGAAATTAAAAGGAACAAAATGACCCACAGCTCCCAGGAACATCATCACAAGGCATTTTTTTATTTTTTAGTTGTACAGCACAATTCTGCTACTAGAGGGCTGCTGACGGGGGTTCCTCAAAGTCCTAGATCATCAGAGAAGGGAAAGGTGCCCCCCCCCCAGAGGGAACTGCTCTCAGAGACCTTCTCCTTGGGCCCTGCAGTGAAAATGATCTGCCACGGCCGACTGAACCAAATGTTTCCCACCTCTGCTCTGTTGGAGTGTCCCCCCCCCCACCCCCCTGGTGACATCTTCACTCCCTCAGCATTAAAAGCTAGTCAGTGAAAACAACTTAACCCCCCCACACATACACACACCGCCCACCATCTAAAGTGAACTGTAGCACATTTCCTGACCTCCTTGAGAGACGAGCAGCGAGATTTCAAACTACTGCAGACTGTGAGAACATAAGTCACCCAGGACGAGGTGTGTGACAGAGTCACCCTGTCAGAGGAATGTTTCATTTGCTGCGGGGCACACGCTCCAGATGAGAAGAATACCAGATGTGATGAAACACTTGGAGGATAAAGCAGTATAAAAGCTACTTGGGGGGGGGGGGGGTGAAACAAAACAATTGATAGCTTAATGTTACTCTGTATACAAATGGTTCACTCTGAATAGAATTATTACTTCCATTAAGTCTGTCAAATAAAATCATGGTGCCATGACTCTGCATTTAATCCATCATTTTTTGTGGTCTTTGCACAAACAGCAGTATCAGATGATCAGATCACGACGCATGAAACACTGCAGCAACAACAGATCGATCCATCAAGACATCAACAGATTAATCTCTGTGGTTCTGCAGCGTGAAAGCCTGGAAGTTTAGCACCTTCTGCTACACAGACAGACATTAAGAGACACTGCTGAATGTCGTGCAAATGCTTTATATGACAGCGGGGAGAAGAATGCTGTAAGTCTTAATGCTTCCAGGCCAAGGGAGTCATGGTGAGGAATCGAGTTACTGCATCCAGAGGCAAGAC
This sequence comes from Gnathonemus echidnorhynchus, assembly GCA_026776725.1. Lineage (NCBI taxonomy): Eukaryota > Metazoa > Chordata > Actinopteri > Osteoglossiformes > Mormyridae > Gnathonemus > Gnathonemus echidnorhynchus. The sequence goes on along the minus strand of JAODJU010000130.1, from coordinate 16,497,780 downwards.
AGATGCAAGGGCAAAGGCAGCAGTCTGTTAGCCACAATGAGGCGAAATGGAAGATGAGCGTGGAGAGGGGCTGGGGGGCCTGAGCTTGTGTGTCTGAAGCGACACGCCTGGAAGGCAGAGCTTCCAGCTGCAAGACAGTATGTTTTGTTCATCTTAAGACCCCCTGCGTGTCGAGCCAAGCCGCCTCTGTCATCTTTCTCTACAGGCGGCCTGCTGTCCCAGTTCTGGGTTTATCTGCAGAGAGCACACACGTGTGGGTGTGGCATCACAACTGGGGGGCGGGGGGGTGCCACAGTGTTAGATTTCAGAGACATAAACTCGAGTTCCAGAGAATTCCTGAAAGGGAAGGGAATCGATCATAATACCATTTGTTTTCCAGAAATTCACATTGCTACTGTTTTTATATTATTATTTGTTCAATATCTCATAACCTTGCTCAAGGAGATTCCTGCTCACAGGTACTTGAAATAATGAAAGTAAATATTATTAAATATTGGCTAAATAATCTACTCGGCAAACTTGGAGTGCCACGTGGGAGTATACCGACTTAATTAATAGACCTAATCAATCCTACTTCACTAAATTAATGCAAATCATAGGAGTCCCGGGAGATGCCGCTTACCTGCGCTCAAGGTCACCGCCTTTAAACTCGCCATGAAAGCAGAACTTTGGCGAGACGCCGGAGGGGCCGCATGGAGCCCAGCATCGAAGGCATGGCTACGTTACGGATCAGACCAGACCATGCATAAAATAATAACTGTATCGCAATAACTATGTTCCAATTCTACATGTGAGTTTATTGGCAACCCAATTAAATTCTGATGCATCTGACAGAATGCTTCATCTAATATGTCGTTATGACATTATATGTATAGGATGTTAATTATTAATGTCATATAGCATTTCGAATGAATGCGTATTACTTTGGTATAGTTTTGTCATTAAACATACTAGAATACAAAGTACGCATTTAAAACACGGCCAGTCATTCATGAAAACTGTGTCTAATGCAGGTAAGAAAAATCTCTCATGAATGACAATACTGTTATTATCATCTTCAAACTGCATATTGCTCAATTTTGTTCTCAAAATGTCCTTGCGGGAAAAGGTATTGATTTTCGATGGACGGCGGAGAAGTAATAATGACCATTAATGGCCACGGAAAGACACGTTGCAACTTTGAAAGAGGGATGCGGCGTGTTTCACGTCTACCCTGAAAACGAGCTGAGCTACATAATATTTAATGCAGCAGTTATCAGATATATCTCTGCTACGTGTCTGATCAGAAATAAAAACCCTCACTATGGTGCGATCGTTTGCTTATACCCCTGAATACAATTCTGCATGATCATAAGTCCGGAGTCGTCCGAAATGAAACGGGAACTGGCACAGATTAAATCACTTCAGCACAAACCAGCCAGCCAGTTGATGCCAAGAAGTGGAATAAAAAAATCTTACCTAAGCCCCCCATTTTCACTGGCTCTGTTCGCGGCTCTGCCGTCCTTTCGGATCGGGCGCAGCTGCTTTTCTGAGACTGGAAGCACTTCATCAGCTTTTTTTGTCAACCTCACAGAAACCTGGTTTCCAAGTCCGGGGAAAGCTGGGAAATAGTTATCCTTCCTAACTTCTTTCAGATGAAGCTCATCCGCACCATTCCCCACCAAAAAGTACAAAAGTAGTAAAACTCCAAAGCATAAGACGATCACCAAGATCTTGCAATAAGTTCTCATCGTGAAAAAGTCTCCTGGGTACGTGGAACAACATCAGATTCCTCCCTCATGACTGTGGATAGGAAATTTAAGCCATACTTGACGTTTCATGATTACTTCTCTACAGTTGCATTGTGCAAAGGATGATACAGAGCGAGGACGGTGAACATCCACGTAAAATTACTCAGAGGAGGAGGGCCTTAAAGTCAGTACCGTGATACTCCTAAGAGTGCGGCACTTACATGTTGCCGTGGAAAAGCTAAACCGTCCGACATAATGAAAATAATATGCTCATTGCTCTGATGATGATGATGATGATGATGATGATGATGATGACAATTTTTTATTATTATTATTATTATTATTATTATTATTAAATAATTAATTATAGTAAATTATGGCGATGGTGGTGCAGGAGGTAATGCTATCGTTCGGTAATTGGAGAGTTGCAGGTTCGAGCCCTGGTTCCTCCTGACTCCATCAAAGTGTCCTTGAGCAAGACACTGAACCTCAAATTGCTCCTGGTGCGCAGGTTGGCCTCTTGCATGGCAGCCTTTGCCACTGGTGTATGGATGGGTGAATGTGTGGCATGAATTGTAAAGCACTTTGAGTACTCGTAGGAGTAGAAAAGCGCTATATAAATGCAGTCCATTTATTATTGCTATTGTAGTCATCTCACCTGGGTTGGTGGAATGTCATATGTAAAATATAACTGATTAATTATACATTCCCCTTGTGCCATACAATCCTCAGACCTTTAATCTCATATTTCCTATAGTAGGTTTGTAGTACCAGAGGCGCAGTGACAGGACAGGCGGCCAGGCAATGTCCTGGTGCCCTGAGCTGGGAGGGCGCCCCCTGCAGCCGGTTACGTGACAGGACAGGTGGCCAGGCAATGTCCCCAGGACATTGCCTGGATTTTATCTAGTGTGGTTCCCAGGTATTAATATGCATAATTTTGCAAGCTTTTATTTATTTATTTTATTTTATGTTATTTTATTGTTTAATTTAACTGGGACAATTGATAGTTAGTAACTGTCCCAGAGTTAGCTAAAAAGCTAAATTTCATCTGCAGTCTGCTTTACTTATCCCGACTTATAGGTCGAAGTGACGGATTTACAAGGGTAACGCAAAGGTCTCAGTACCGCATACAGCGGTTAATACGGTAGGAACATGGCGACCCCTGTACAGCATGTGCGGTGTGGATGACGGAGGAGGCAGCCGGAGCGTCGCGTTGTGGGTGTGTGAACGGTAAGGGACGTTACAGCGATCTTTTAATACTGTTAATATGGTGACCAGATTTGACATGACTTTACAGTTGCAGTCTTGCCGCTTTTATAGTTAGTGTTTCATACGCATACACTGTCGGGCTTGTTAGCGAAGTAGCAAAACCAGGCTTTGCGATTAACTGCCTCGATACCTCGTTACAACAATTATTATTTGCCCCTAGAAGCCGAGCTGGATGTGCGGTTTGTGTTTTTGTTAAATAAGTTTGATGGGCTTAGACTGAGTAGGTTGTTTGAATAATAGGGAGCCCGCCGTGACCCTCGGTAACGTTGTGGGAGGCGGTATTTTCAATTTCGGTTTCGTTTTCTTAATAAAGCGCGACTCCTCCGTATTTCTGTTTTACACACTTTGGTTTTTCATGTTTGCTTGTCTGTGTCCCATTACAGGTAGCCGTATACAGCTCTGGGTGTAAACTATACAATAAACTGCTTGGATGTCACCTGTATCTTAACTGATGTGGAAATTGTCAGATAGGAAAGTGAATCTGGAAGCGAGCTGAAAATCATCTGGGATGAAGGAATGTTATCAGTGTTAGGAATGTGAGCAAAGTTACTAACTTGTTTTGTTAATTTTAAAATGTTATGAAGTGTGAAAAAGTAGATACCCTGGATAGGTGATTTATAAGTGTCTAATCTAGTACTATTCGGACAAGAATGTTCTATGACCCCCTTGTAAAAAAAAATAGTTCCATGCAAAAATTTCTGTGGCGCGCTGGTTATTCTTTCCGTCTTGGTCTGTGGTAGCACTGCGCCTGCCACACCTCTGCCTCTGTCCCCAGTTCCAGCTGGTTTGGCTTTGGTTGAGGGTGTGTCACTGCAGCAGTGAAGCACTGTGCTGCAAAGAGCCATCACTGGAAGCGGCTGGTACCATTTAACGTCCAGTTGTGTTTGTTGCCTGGGGTGTTCTGTTTGAATGAGAAAATCAAAGGTAGCTCATGTCACATGCAGTGCTGGGTTGAGCTTTGACAGATTTTAAGTAGTTTGACAAGTAAGAAGGATGTTGTGCACAGGCTCTCTGGCTGAGGAATTACAATAGCTGTATGTGTTTTATTATAAGAGGCCTAATGATTTAAACTGAAATCTTCTCAAGTCAAGTAGTCAATAGAATAGATTACTGTAGAGAAGCTGATAAATGGCCAATGTTTTCAGTACGACTATAGGACTGGTTTGGACTGGTTTGTTTTGTTCATAGCTCTTCCCTCATCTGATTCTCCCCAGTGATGTTCATTTGATAGCCTACTGCATATCTATTATGGTATAGGCTAAATGACGAGGAAAAGTACAGTATAGTAAATACAAACACCAGTAACATTGTTTGTTATCCTTATTGAGTATTACGGGTTGTACATAATGGTGTGAGCTATAGTTCCACAGAACTGTCAGTACAGTGGGTTGGTTTACACTCGCATCACCACAACCATGTGAGTAATGTGTCACTGGCCAATAGGAATTTCTCAGCTCTATTATAACGTAATGGGTGACCGAAATGTCTGTATGTGCCACATAACTGTACTAACTAATGTGGAAATTTTGAAAAGAAATCACATTATACTTGCAGTTTTTTTATTTTGTATGACCGTAAAAAATGTTTTTTCTCAACTTATTGATGGCCTCAACTGCGCAATATCCCATCATGATTATAAGATGCATGCCTATTTCCTAATAATCACCTGGGCTTTAGCTGACTGGCGTAAACATTCACCCAGACGCTGTCTTTCCGGTACTATGTGGACAATTACTTACCCCTACGATTTGGTAAGCAGATTAGTTGTGCATCTAAAATATTAATGAGAGGTGTATTATGATTCCCAAAAGTTAGTAATCTGTAAAAATTCGGCGTATCTTTATGTTTAATAAACGTGTCAGACTTTAAACTGCAAAAAGTACCACCACACCGCCAATGTCTCTTTACCTTGTTCATCCACAAGATCTCCTCTTTTAAAAGATGTTGTGGCCGCTCATCTGTCCCTTTCTTCACCGCCACTTAAGTGCTTATTGTCCCCATGATTTAGCAAAACACTAGCATGTGGCGTGCTCCGCTAGCCGAATTTAATAAACATGAGGATACTCTGCACACACATGGGCATTCAAAAGCAAACTAAGGTGGAGTTGTCGAGTTGTCATTGGTGTGTGTGAGGGGCGCTGTGATGCAGTGTTCTCTCATCCTGGGTTATTCCCCGCCTTCTGCCCGTAGTTGGGGTGGTGTGGTGTGTAAACGTTTGCTCAATCATCAAATTATTCAATAGATTATTCAGTTACTAATGTAATGAATTTTCACAGCAATATTGTTTTGTAGCAAATCTCTGGGCTCTTAAATTCAGTTCAGTGAACCTTTAAAGTTTTACTAAGATATTGGCCGTATTACTGATATTTACTCTTTGCTGTTATGTTAAGTTGACTCTTGTGGACCTGGACCCTTCCATGGCTGTCTTTCAGATCACTAACATCATGATCACCCCGGCATTCGAGCTGAGCCAGGACTCCGATTTCCTGCTGCTGAGTATCCGGGTTCCTTACACCAGGGCAGCTGAGTTTGACCTCTACATCGACGGAGAGGATTTCAAATTCTACGCCAAGCCCTACTTCCTAAGGCAAGTGTCCTGCCCTGATCATAGCCCTGTGTAATACTGGAAGTGACCTCCCAAGGGGCTGCACCTAGATGCAGAGCCCCTATAAGCAATAAAACTGTAAAGTTATCGCCATTTGTGTGTGGCTTCCTCTGTGGTTTGCTTTGTCTGCTGTAGACGGGCCACCAGCGTGATCAGTGTTTACATCTTATCGGGTGGGAGCTCGTCCTTGTGTGTGCAGGGCGAGCTGCTAACCATGAGCTGGAAATTGCGTGCGATGCATTCGCATGTGACTTGGACTTCAGCGCCGCCCCATAGATCCCCAGGTCCCCAAGAGCCTGTCCTCCTATGGTGCCTCAAAGCAGATGAGATCTCCTGACTAACTCACCCGTCTCTCTGCAGATTGACGCTTCCCGGAAGAATCGTAGAGGATGGAAGAGAAAAGGCATCATTTGATATTGATAAAGGTGAGGATTGTCAGTTTGGTTACGGCTTTGCTGTTTAACCGTGTGCAGTTTGAAAACACGGCTTCTCCCTGTGATTACACGGCTTCTCTCTGCGATTGCCTTGCTGCACTTAGCCTGAACCAGCAATGCAGAGCAATGTTATCAGAACAAAACGAACAGGGAGGGAGAACACACAGTGCAACGTATTACAGGGGGTGGGGAGAGATTGCAGCGTGGTGTGAAATGTTCATCAGAATGTGTGAAGATGCAACAGGGTATCCAGCAAACGGACAGATCTGTATGAATGCAGATGGTCGTTTGGAGGTAAATGAGCAGAGTGTGTGTGTGCGGCTCTGTTTTTCTGGCTGTGTGTGTGTGTGTGGGGCTCTTGCACGACCCGCAGATGGAAACCATTCCTATTTCCACTGTTAAGGAATCTGATGCTTTAGTACTGTTTGCAAAATGGTAGGAGAACGAAGGTCCAGAAGAACAAAGAACAAATGGTTTCATGTATACTGTGTTTTTTTTTTTTTGAGGAAAAAATTCTTTCCTATATTATAATAAATAATGCGCTTCCCCACAGACATGCCAAAAAGCTCCGCCAGCAGAAGGTTAGACTTTCCGGTCTTCTAGGGGTACCTGGTGAACGCAAATAATGCCTAAATACGTGCTGCGGCCCGTCGCCCAATGCCGCAGTGATGGCTTCCTTTCCCTCTGCGCTGATTGGCTGCGTGTTCAAGCTAGAGGACGAGCCGACGTCTGAGGTCCTGGGTCCCTGGTGTATATTTCACACTCACTAAAAACCCTGTCAGGCTAAATTATACACAGACGTGTCTCCCATTTAGTGCTATTAATTGGTGAGTGTCAGAATAAATCTCCTTTTTTCAATAGAGCAGCTTGGGAATCTGTCTGCATTTCTACTGCGGCGGAAAAACATTGTTCTCGACGTTTTCGGAATTCTGATGATATAATTGTATACAAATGCGACGGATATCTGTAATTAGCCTGCAATAGGAAGGGGGCATGCTTTCCTTGTTTATGAAATCTCAGTTGCGCACTGTGTTGCTTATTAATGACATCCATTACGCTCGGATTATGAAGACACTGCTGAATCGTGTGGAGCGGCTCCCTCTCCCCTTGCTTCTACAGCATCCTCTGACATGCCAGATTTAAATAATTTAGCTGTACCTCAAGTAATGGCTGTCCCCGTTTACGCATGTAATTAGAAATCATTTAGACGCACCCTGTGGGGTCGGCCGGCCCTCTTACACTCATGGCAGTCAGTGGCAAAACGCATTTTTAAGGTAAACACCCCAGCAGGCCCATGAAAATTTCATGAGGTTATTAAAATGCATGAGGGAGTGAGCCTGTTGTCTTCTGGAGTCGTTCGAGGCGAGAAGGATCGTAATCGCTTTTGAGTAGTCCTCACTTTTAAAGCAGCATTTTCCAGTAAGCTGATATAGAGTCAGATTCGCATCACGAAATCCATTCGTCGGCATATGATTTAGTGGGAGAGCAGGAAGGAACAGGAGCAGCGATACCTCAAGACTGAACTGGACTGGACCGGTGTGCATGCCAGTTTCCTGGGGGAAGATGCGTCCTCGGGCCCCCCCCAACCCCCGCAGCGCTCTCCCCTTCAGCTGAATAAATGACCCGACTCATTTCAGCGATAAGAATCTAGCCTAAAATCTAACATTTGCAAGATGCTTAAAATGTGGTTAGTTTATCACTGTCTGAGATAAAAGTGTGTGCAGGTGAATATATCATAATGAAGGGAAAGGCTCAGAAATGGGATGAGAACACATTTTTATGTTTTTTATTAAAATGTAGCAGTACAGTCTGCCAACTAACCTCCAGGACTGCCACAGCACAGGCACTGAATTCTGCTCTGCTGTGGTTTAGCTAAACACCTTCATGGTGGGGAACTCTGTAGACTCAAGGGGGAGTCGCCATGCATCACGTGACATGTAAAGCAGACGGTTAGCGATTCTGACAGAGCTAATTTGTATGTATGTTTCTCTCGCAATTAAATTGACACGCGCAGCCATTTTCTGCTGCTTTATTCACTCATTATTTGCAAATTTTCATTTGTAGTTAATTCCTCACCTTCACTATAATTATAAAAGGCAGTTCACTGCTATTATTACTTTTCTTGTATTGGAACAAAATCCGGGATACATTCCTGCAGTGAGCACAGCCGTGCATTTTAAATGAGTCCGACTAGTTAACGTGTTGCTTCCTGAATTGTGATTTGGCTTTGTGTTTGAGGTTATGTGTGGTGAAGGTGTCCTGAAGCGGAGGTTCGCGTTTCCGTGACACTTTCAGCATCCTCAGCTCAGAGCGGTGACCATAACAGTGTGAAGCATCCAGTGAGGAGGGAAGCCATCGTGCTTCTGTAGAAGTTGGCGAGGGCTGCCGATGACATCTGGACCTTCCTCAGATGTTAGTGTGGCCTCTTGCTCATGTCTGCTGTGTCCATTCATCATGGTTCATCATCATCAACTTAAAGCCGTTGGCTCCTTTCAGAGCTTCTCCCTGTGTCGTTTGTTGTAATATGTTCAGCCTCTGACTTCCTGAAATCGTGACCAATTCCTCATCCTTGCTGATGTTCTGGCAGTAGAGATTTTCCTAGCATCACTGTTCTGTAGGCAGACTCATTGTTGCTGGTGATAATCTCTGTAAAAGGTGATATCCTGGACAGACTTGATGGTATTGGAGTGTTTTCTGTCCGCATGTGACACCCTGGTTTGCTGCAGTGGAGTGGAGTGTATGTGAGTGGCATTAGGATGAAGATTAAAGCAGATTGAAGCTGCTGGAGATGTCACTTTCATATGTTCCGTTACCCATCTTCCAAAGTGTTTCATGACGGTGAGGGTATGTACCGCCAAGTGGTAGTCATTTGAACTGTCCTCTTTGTTTTTTTTTGGGCCAAGGTTTAAGTAAAAGCTATGGGCTTTCAGAGTGTGTCCCGAGACTAGCTAAATGCTTAGCCAGCATAAAACTTACCAAAAGTTATTCTCGCCTCTCTCTCTCAGAGGTAAAGTCAGTGCGTGCAGCCGGGGATCTTTGCTTTCAAGGTGCAAGTCGTTATGAAAACTGGCAGGCTGCCTTAACTGGAGTGTAGCACCCATCCAGTGTGTTGGTGTCCCTTATGAAAACTGGCAGGCTGCCTTAACTGGAGTGTAGCACCCATCCAGTGTGTTGGTGTCTCTAATGGCATCACAGTTTGGGGTTGTGGACCGTGCAACAGTGAATCTTCCCTTAGAATGAGCATTTTCACACTGACAGATCTCCAGTCGGCAGTCCGTAGGTCCACTGCTCCTGACGGTGCTTCATAGGTCCACTGCTCCTCTGTGCGTCCGCTGCTCCTGACGCTGCTCCTGTTGGCTCTTCATTTTTCATGCCATCTGCTCCTCAGGTCTCTTCACCCTTCGTGTCCCCAAGGAGTCACCAGGAGAGCACTTCGAGGGCCTGGACATGTTGACTAGTTTGATGGCTCCCAAAGGCTCCAGATCAGCCAAGCCCCTCGTCGAAGAGATAGGTACCTAAAATTTCCTGCTGTGGGCATTTCTGCCTATTCAGCAATGTCTGAGGCCACTTTGAGGTCCTGTGTTGTTGTTGCAAAGTCTCAGGACATATTTGGGCAAAGAATCTCTTTTTATGGGCGGAAATGCTTTTCAGATACCTGTGATGGTGCTGCAGGCGGTGAAGAAGACGAGGATGACTTTGACTGGCAGATGGAGCAGGAAGCATATGTGGAGAGCTCGGAAGAGGAGCTCAGATCCCTCCAGAAATACGGATTTGGAAACCAGAGGTCCGGGGTGTTTACTAGGCTGCAGGTAATCCCCGGAGCTCCGAGCTGAGCGCTTGTTCTTACACCCCCTTAGGCAATTTGAGGTGAGATTTAAACAAATCCTGCGAGCCGAGTGGCCGTTAGACTCCTTCAGTACGCTGCGTAACCTGACACGCGTCGCTGATTATCCAGCTGTGCGAATGACTAAGGCGTGAATTTGTAAGCTGTGCCGTTTTGCTTTTCAGCTTGGCTTTCGCTAAGCAAATAGATTGTTTAAAGAAGTGTGTAATGTGTCTGCATTGGCTGCAGATGTTAAGTCGAGGTAAACACTGTCGGCAGGTGTATTGCAGTGGAATCTGTAACCTATAAGAACAGGCACTCTGCATTTTTGCAGAAGTCATTATTGTCTTACGCTGAATTCCTTCATCATGTTACTTATCATGTACCTCAGGAATTAGAGGGTTAGGGTTAATGGCTCCAGGCTGACGTGCCTCACCTCCGCACGTTTGCAGCCTCCTTAGGCCACTGTCCCCCTCCCACCCATCCAGGAGGAGCTCGGCGACGTCGTCGACGTGAAGAACCCAGACTCCAGCACGGCCTCGGAGAGGCGGAAGGGTCGCCTCACCGCTGAAGACGCCATTTTCTGCCACGACCATTACCTGTGAGTCCCTGCGGCAGTCAGTTACCCGGCTCTGAGAGAGGCCTCCCTGCCTTCTCGCCCGTGTCAGTATTGCAGGCTAGCTAGACGACTTGTGGCCAAACGCCGCATTTCGCCAGTGTGAAAACACCTTGTTCCTCACAACACGTCTGCTTCACGTCCTCGCACTGCCTGTCCGCAGCCTCGACTTATTTGAAAATGAGGAAATCGAGAAGCTGGCTAAGTTTCGCCCATGGTGGAGCGAGTGTGGCCATGATGGAGCGCAGGCAGAGCTTGGCCGAGCAGGTGAGTGGGCACTGTGCTAAACCTCTCCGTGCTACTGCGAAGACGATGCTTTTATTCCTGATCCTAAGACATGTTGTTATTGTAAATGTTATTATTAATAACGATAATAGTGCAGGTCTTCTGTTTTCCGAATTTTCTGTTTATTCCAGAGGCGTGGACCCTTAAACCAGCAGCATTTGTGGCACAGACATTATTGCTGCAAATCGTTTTACATGAAGTATTTTCTTTTTCGTGTCATGTAGTAGCAGCTTTGGACCAGCAGGTGGCAGGTTATTGCTAAAAACATTGTCCTGGTTTATTATCAAGAGTTCAGCTAGGGTGAGCTTATTAAAATATCGCCCCAGTCTTCAAGTTTATGTTATGATATTAAAACTTGTTTTTCCACCATTAGATCGCTGAATTTCCTCTCTCGCCGCTTATTCCAGGCCTCCCTCTATCTTTCTGTGTCTTCATCTAATGATAGTATCTGAAATCAATGTTGTTAACGGTGCGGTTTTTCTGTTTGTGTTTCGTCTCCCCGATGTCGGAAATGAGGGTTTACCCGGCCTTGTCCCAGAGAGGCCCTGAGGTCATGTGATAATCCCGCTGGTACCCTGGGCTACCATCAACCGCAAAAGGGAGTTCCTTGATTTTTATCCCCCCCCCCCCCCCCCGCCAAGACAAAAA
>JAODJU010000130.1:16469140-16479281 GCA_026776725.1 Gnathonemus echidnorhynchus | reverse complement strand
CCCCCCCCCCCCCCCCCCCATTAGAAACGCAGTCTGATCTTAGGCAGGAATCTCAGCTGCATTTCAGTGTCATGACAGACCATCACAACTGGCTCAATCCAGTACATGTTCTACATAATCTAGGCAACACTGATAAGTAATGGCATTGCACAGATAATGACATTTTTAATTAGCTTCAATCGTCAATGGAAACCATACGGTGAAGTCTGTGCAAAAGTTGCTCTTCCAAATGCCGCGATCGCATCTGAATGCAGAGTCTGTTGCAGGTTCCCCGTTCCCCCGCAGATCAGACGCAGGTCTGCACCACGTGCCGCATGACGGTGAACCAAGAGCGTTCCAGCAGCATTCAGAACAGGAAGGCAGGATTGTGAGAAGGACTGTTTACTTTGATATATGCGAGCGGTATGTTATCTTAATGTCAAAACCTCGCAGTTGGAGGCTTCGCAGTGTAAATATGCTCAGGATGCGCGCTGTAAGATTATCCCTCCTGGCAGCAGTTTAACATGTTTGAATGGCAGCAAATGAAAAGCCTCTTAAGGCCTAGATTAGCATCTCTGTGTCTTATTAGGCATTAAGCTTGAGACGATTATACCAGGAGGCTTTCCAGGGACGAGCTGCTGTCTCTGCTTTGTGCCTCTAACCCCGGCGGCCTTCATTTCATAGGGAGCATTTGAGGTCATCCGGGGTCAGGTGGACCTTCTCGGCTCTGCGGGGCTGCTTTGACCCCGCTTCTCAGGACCTCATTGATTTTTTTTGTGTAGGTTTGTGTTGTTATATAATATGGATCTTAATGGTACATTTGTGCCGCTAAGATTTTTACAGGATTTATCTTCAGATTTTATGTACCTGCAAAGTATTAATTCTTAGTTCACCAGGTTAGGAAGCTATTAATTGACTTGCAATATTTATTCTTTCTATAGAGATCGGACACTTCTGGAATCCAAAAAAATGAAGCGATGTCAGAATGGTCCAAGTCATGTCAGATTGCTTGATGAAGCATAATTCAGTAAGAGCTCAGGAGGGTAAACAAGGGCAGGACCCGGAGGGGACGTCAGGGACATCTCTGTGCCTGTCGCGTTTACTGTGGAGCGAACAAGCGCCAAACACGACCTCATTTCCCTGTGAGTTGGAGAGCAGCGTTTCCTCTGCCGCGTGGTGGATCGCTGGCAGTTTGCATACGTGTGCCCGGGGTTGATGTCGATATCGGATACTTGAGGATTTGCTGACTAGTGTGAAGGGGGAAGCCTCAATGAGGTCGCAGCGTGAACAGATGCGAGTCTCTTTTGTTTCGCTCAGTGGATTCACTTCCAGCTGGTTATTCCTGAGAATTTCTTGCACGTAAACTGATCAGGTTGCATTTCCAGGGTCTCTGTTGTTGGAGCGCTCGCCCTTTGTCTTAAGAGCATGAAAGCACTGGTGCGGAAATGACAGACGGCGCTTAATGATGCATTAGTGCACTTTGTGTCCCTGAAAGTTTTGTCTTTCGTAAAAACCTCGGAAATGGTATCAGAGGGTAAATATTTGGTATTCAGATTTTGATCGTTTGTTGTTCACCTTGTTGGGATTCAACTCCTTTCACTTACCTGCTCAAGATGTCCAAGAGTAGATCAGTCTATTAGCTATAAAATCTCTGGATGCATAGCAGAGCCTGTGGTGGCTGGCTAGCTTTTCCCCTTCACAGCCCTTCATTCTTAAATCTGTAGCAGACTTGGCCTCCTTAAACATGGGGGTGTCCTCCCTGTTTGAAATCCCTGGCTACTCCCCACTCAGTATCGACTCTTAATCACTTTATCCAGCTACTCTTTGGATGGTGCAGCATAATTTATGCCTTAATAGTTCACATCATAACTCATACTAGTTCAGACTTTTATTCATGGCTCCGGATAATTTATCGTAGCGTCATGTGACCTGTCGTTCAGCCTCAGCATCGGTGTGTGTGTCTGCATGCCCTCCAGGGTTCGCTGCTCTTCCCCTCGATCGATCGATCTCTGCGGGTAGCGCTGACCTCATCACCGCCCCGTATATGTGGCGAACAGGCTGTGGTTATCGCAGTACAGTCACCAGTAACTTGGGACTCCCCCGAAAGCCTGCCCCGCTCGGGGGAGGCAGGGCAAAGGTAACGTTGGGAGTGGGACCAGACTGGGGGCTCCTGGGGTTTCCAGTTTCCGTGGGCTGTAAAAGCTCCGCTTCCAATGGGAACCAAATGTTTGCTCAGGGCTTTCTTCCAGCACAGGCACCTCATCCAGTCTGTGTGGCCTGGAATGTCTGAGGCGGGACAGACGCCAGCGAAATCCGTAGGCGCTGTCCCGCTGTGCTGTGGGCCTGCGCTTGACGCCGCGGTTTCAATGCTGGAGATGTAAACGCGGCCGGGGCGTCGTAAACGGTACTGTCCTGGACGCAGCCGGAGTGGTGTGCTGAAATTCCCTGTCCTGTTGCCCATCATTGTACATCCAAGTCTGAATGGGAATTTTACACGTTGATTTAAAAATTTTTTTTTATCGACACTCGCTGAGGGTTCGACCAAAACTGCAGACTTGCATTTTTTTTTTTTAGCTCGCTCCACGACTTCCGCAGAAGGATGTGACCCAGTGAGCTGTCACAAACGCACACCTCTTCCGACTGCCATTTATTTTGACTTAAATGACAATCACCTGTGTGGCACCGCGCTCAACACCTTGGGTGACACTGTTTCGACACACCAGCACTGCAGGGTCAACTCTGAGATCACACTTGTCAGCTTAAAAAAATGAGAGTGGTTAAAAATGGTTCCATTTCATTTCAAATATCACCCATCAGCTCTTGAATTTTTCTGTGTGTTTTATGAACATGTTGACTATGAGAGAGTCTGACGGCAGGAGCAGGTTCACTGGGCCATGTTGGATCCCCTGGATTATGGTACTCATCTGAGTGGTCCCCTAGATCTAACTTGGTATCGGGATTTAGAGTTAGCATGACTTTATTGGTTTTCCTAACGAATGTAAAGCCAGCTGTGTCTCTCAGTGGCCCTTGTGACATCATCAGCATGACAGGTGAGACTCTGCACTATGGTAAACCACAGGCTGTTAATGAAAGGGCTGCTTTGATGAACAGTTCATTACAGCAGTATTTGTTTATTGTGGTCAGTGACCAAACCAGGCTTGATGCATCCTTTCCAGAAGTGGAGATTTCAGGTCCAGAGATTACAAATCCAGACCTAGATTTTGTTTCAGTCAACCAGTTAAGTACTCTGTGACTCTTTACACCCAACTGTTTCGTTGAAACAAAATCTAGGTCTGGATTTGTACTCTCTGGACCTGAAATCTCCACCTCTGGTCCTTTCCCTAAGAAGGTTTCAGCGGGTTACTTTTACATCAAAAGCCTCATTTCTCTTCAGCTTATCTATTGATAATCATGCTTTAAATGTGCTGTGAATGATCGTCCAGACCTCCCAGGTTTATTCTTTTTGTTCTGAAGCCGGATTATGATTTTATTGCTCATATACATGCTGCTTTCTTCATGGCACAGTGGTCTCTGGGTGGCACTTACCGTGATAAATCTGTCCTCATCACCGCAGTTCGCCAGGTTTCGCCCACACATTCGAAAACAGCACTGCTGGGAGAAACTGGAATTTCGCAGGATTTTCCGCGCGATAAGGAGACATGAATAAGCGCAGATCAAAGTCGATGCCTGCTGGCCAGTCTTGCCTTGTTGGCACTCATCTGTTTGTTTGATGTGTTCTGTAAGTTCGAAGCACTTTTAAAATCCGGTGTCATGAATATTCAGTTGACAAATCGAGCCTCAGCCTGTTCCCGAGAGTCAGCAGCGAATTCATCACTATATCCTGAAGAAGGACAGTACTGTGTTTTGGCTTAAATATTGGCTTCAAGATAAAGATTAAAAGAAAGACCTAAAGCGATCCAAATGTACTTTGTGTCTAGACCGCTTTGGTTCTCTTTTATTCCTGCCCAAGAAGGCCATCTCATTTTTCTCATAGCCAATCGGAGTGGATTTGTCTTTTGCTTCCACCTGGTTTGATTCCAGCATCTCCAGCCTTAGAAGGCTGCAGATTTTGGTTGGTTCTCACTTTCCCTCACCTTTTCATCACTTCCCTAAAGTCGTTATTCACACTGTTGTGTACAAGGAGCTTGGGTTTCTGGTTGTAAAGTCATCACCAGCTTCAAGATTCCTCTCCAAAGCAGCATAAACGTCACTGTTAGAAGGGTTGAGCCGCTGATCAGTTCATCCTTAATGCCTGATTGGCTTAAAGATTGCAGTTACCCACTGGAGTGATTGTCTTCCTTCTCTGCTTCCTTCTTTGCCCAGGGAAGGCCTGTGTGCTTAAGTGCCTGCTGGACGTTCACAAGATCTTCAGGGAGAATGACCCCGCCTACATTCTCAATGACCTCTACATCACGGACTACTGTGTGTGGATCCAGAAGGTCAAGTAAGTTGTGAGACCATATTCCCCTCAGAGATGCCGCCCCCTGCTGGATGCCTAGTAAAAAGAGAGTTATTAGGGATCATATGATCTTTGGCTGACAGGTTTTAGGAGATGCGGTTCCTCGGTGAAGACAGAGATTTAAGGGGGGGGGGGGGGGTATCTCTGTCGCTGACTGCAGCTCTAGCTTTGTCTTGAGCCATGAGCCTCTGGTAAGCTTAACGGCCCTCACAGCCATGCTTCACCCCGCCTCACCTCTGTCTCACCTCTGCCTCTACTTCCTAATGACTCACATGTTTAAATACGCCCCCTAGAGGCACAGCCTCTCATCGCCTGGGGTTCAGCCAAGCGCCGTGTTCCCCCATAAGACATCCAGTGAGAAGTGCGTGCCTGTTGCCGTGTGCCCCACTACGGACACCATGAAAGGCCCATGACGATTTTTACAAGCCGGCAGATTTCAGAATATTCTGGAAACAAAGTGGCCAGGCACCCAATTAATAATGCATTAGTGAGAATCTGCGACATGGGCTGTAGTTTGGGGGTATCAGCAGCGCTGCCGAGGGGCAGCTTGGTGTCGTATTGCAGCGTATGCATACCGGGATGCGATACTGCAGGGGCTCAGAGTAGCAGGCAGTGTTGCATCTCAGTTAATGCCATGCAGTATTGCATGCTGAGCGCCTGCAATGTGCTGTATCACCGCGATGTATTGTTATCGCAGTATAGATGGCGCGATGACGTGCAGCGTTCAGAGGTCTGGCTCGACACGGGCCGCAGCTCACAGATCCGATTCCCGCTGCCGTGGCAAGTGGGCTAAATCAGAAACGGGTGCAGGCCGGGAGGTGGGATGGCAGAAGGGCCTTTGAGGATGACTGAGCTCCCATCTGACCTCCCTGATTGTCAGAGTCCGCTCTCTGCTGGAGTCTCATGACTGTGAGTGTGTGTGTGCGTGTGTGCTTGCGTGTGTGTGTGTGTGTGCGAGTGCATGTGTGCACATATGTGTAGGGACACGTGTGTTTGTGCTCACGTGTGTGTGTGTGTGCACGTGTCAGCACGTGTGCGCGTGTCAGCACGTGTGTATGTGCATGCACACATGTGTGATTGTATGTGCACGTATGTACAGTATAAGCATATACAGTATACATATGTTTAAGTGTGTACGTGTGTGCATGCGTGCACATATGTGTACACATATGAGAGACCCTTTCCATTTTGCACTGACTTCCACAGTAGGGTGTGACCACAGTGAATCAATACAAATACAGAAAGCTATAACACTAGTTGTTCAGTGTCGTTTTTTTTAAGCAGTAGATAAAGCTAACTTTGCTAACACTGTTAACTTGTTGGCTCAGATGCTTTTGTTAACTGACCCAGCGTTTGATAATCCATCCATCCTTTCATCCTGCGAACATTCATTACCTCCCGTACAGGGTTGCGGGGGTGTATACACACAGTTATATTATAGGCCATTTACGGATGCTGGTTTGCCTGCAGTAAATTTTGCTGAACCACAAGACAGGAGGAGAACATGCGAACTGCGCAGACAGCAGTGCGGGATTCAGATCCTGTCACGCCACACTGCTGCCACCATGTCATCAGACTATCAATATCGGTCCTGTTATATGGAAAAGGACCTGCTCTGTATTCTGTACGTCTGGTACTAATATGTAAATTCTGGTTAATTGAATATTGTCCTGCAATAACGTTCCCATCTCGGCCTCTCTGACAGCCCCTCTGCTGTTACATCGTTAAGAGAGCAAACCTGCTCGCTTCTGACTGATGTAATTTTCTCCCAAAAAATGCAAGCCATGTCTCCCTGGTTAACTTCATTGGGGCCACTTGGTTCTGTTCCACCACCCCCCCGGTAGGCAAATGAGTGTGATGTCGTCATCTTTAGTTATTCTCTGACAGACCCCGCAGGTCTGGCTCCGTGTTTCTGTCTCCGGCTCGCCTGTAGATGCCTTTCGACGCCCCAGCCAGTGCATATTTTTCTTCCTGCGTGACTTGCTGCAAGCAAGAAGGGTGCTGGACTCGTAACGCGCTCGTACAGCCCGTGATTTACGCTCCTCTCCCCCCCAGCCAGCCGACTGCCTGCCGTTTACCTCCGATAAGGCGTCCTGTCCACCGAGACAGCCCCCTCAGATTTACGCCAACGTTAAAGGCACGTCGTGATTTAATCCCTGGGGATGCCGCAGGAAATGCGTGTCTGGCAGTGCAGAGAGCCTGAGGATAGCGGGAGCGGGGGGAGCAGCGTCCCGCCGGAGCGGCGGCGTGAGCATTGAGCCGACCCACGTCCGTCTGTCACGCACCGTGTCTCTGTCTGCTTGCCCGCTCTGCCGCGCTGGCAGGTGGTGCCGAAAATGCGGGTCTCCCCACTGCCCAGCCACCGGCCGCATTTATTTGCTCACGTGCAGCGTGGACAGGGACTCACCGGCTCCGTGCCCTGAGCTGTTCACCTTTACCTGTTTTTAGCTGTGTTAGGCAGGCCAACCCCTTGCAAAGCACCCAAAACTCTCCGCCCCTCCTTCCTGGCTGACTGCAGCATTCCAGTGACGTCGAACCAAGCTGCTTCTCATCTCCACCACCCTGCAAAAACTACTGCCACCGCCACCTCGCGAACCACACACCAATTAGAGAGCACGTTAACTTCGTCAGGTCCATACCGACTCCATTACATGGGCCTTTAAAACCTCCATCAGCCACCTGCTTTTAAGTCTCGGGGTTTCCCCGCGAAGCGAGCGAGCCGCGGTAAAGCGTCCTGCAGCCGGTTCCCACAAACAGTTAAACCTGAGAAGCCATGTGCGAAAATAAACACCGCTTGTCAGAGAAGTGAAATTAACTACAGCTGGCAGGACCTGGTTAGTTAAGTATAACTACCCTTCCAGCATGAGCAACAGGAATAATTTATTAAATTGACGTGATATTTAAAGATAATTGGAGGGTGGGACTGAAACACATCACCTACCGTAAGCAATGACTCCAGGGCGTGGGGAGTGCATCCTACCCTTTCCAATATTAGCCAGTAGCCTCATAAAAAAACTATGCAGCATTACTCAGCAGCTGTCATGGATGGCGCCAAGATACGTGCCGCTAATGAGGTCCGCTCCTCTCCCGGTGGCCATCGGGGGGCGCCAACACACGCCCCACCACTCACACTGTTCCCCTAGTGGGGTTTCACATGGAGCGCACAGTTAAAAGGTGAAAAGCGTTGGCAGTAATAAGGATGACCTATCGTCACCTTACAGGTGCCATCTGGGGGGGGGGGGGGGTCCACGCAGATTCACATACCCCCAGGGTCCCAGGCTGACCCGTCGGATGCCTGTCATTGTGTTTTTAAGAAGCTGGGTGCTAGGGAGTGTCCTTTAAGTTCAGCTTGAGTTAACTCCATGGAGACCATGTGGAGTTCGGCACAGAGCAGTTGGGATGATTTTAGCCACTGAATTTGCTGCGTCGGGACACTTACTGAGCTTTTCAAGGAACCTTGAAGTTGATTATGTAATGAACAGTATGTACAGAAATTCATTTTTCTTCATCATCATCATCATTGCTCCATGACGTTTCTGTCACATATAAGACTTTTCAAAAAATAATATATGGAATAGTCTTGGTTGTCCCCTTAGTCAAATACGTATCAGTGATTCTCATCTGTATGACTGTAAGGCTGTATTCCTGAATATAATTACTCATTCCAGTACCCCCTACCCCAGGCCGCACAGGGCACAGGGCCGGGGTACTCCCTGGGTGGGGCGCCAGGCTAGGGTACTCTCCGCTATGCTAATGGAATCTGCTGAACTTCCCCAGAAGGCCTTTGGTATCCAGTCTGTGTATCAAACCGACAGCAGCAGTTCCAGTGGCTGCTAGACCTTGGTGCTGTTTAGGAATTTCACATCGTTGGCGTTGGGCAGGGGGCCCTGGCTTGGGGGGGGGGTGCATTTAGACCCCCAGTATGCGTCATCCCCTGACCTAGGCCCAGGGCTCATGCATATTCCGCCCCTGAGGCATGGCATACAAAGACACTTCTTCCATGCACTTTCCTATAGGTGTAAACAGGAGATCAATCTGCGGCAAGACAGAAAAGATGGGACTTGGGGTAACTGCGCTGCGGGGGGATGCGGCGGAAGCATTGCTGAAGGCCCCCGTGAAGGTGTGATGTGCTGTAATGCGTGGTGGACTTTCCCTGCTACACTTTCATTGGCGTCTGCCAAGCAGGAGCGTCAGGGAGACCGAACGGCACTAGGAAGCATCCGCCGGTGTGCAGGTGGCAGTTATCGGTACCTGACAGCTCCCCACACCAAAAGATGATGGGGATTTAAAGATGGCGGCTTTAATGTAATGTGCCATTACATTTTTTTTACGTCCCCGTTTCCTCTGGGTTAGATGGTCATTGATGGTCACGTTCAGATCCTCCCCCAGCAGTCCCATCTTGCCGGGGCTGTGTGGGTCCCCTCGCTGAGCAAGGCCTGTGACGGTCACCATGTCCCCCGCACCACCTCCTCCACCCTGCAGGAGGCGAGTGACCTCATTGCCTCCATACACGCCTCTAGAAAGCGGACGCTGCCAAATGCTGGCTGTCCGCCGACCAGCTCGCCGTTCCAGGAGCTCGTGGGCAGAGCCCACCATCTGAAATGATTTCCACATTGCCGGCCTTCCCTTTGGGGCCAGACGACCTGCCGACAGCCAGCGTTGGTCCTGCACATGGAAATATGGTGTCGTGAGCAAGTGAAACCCTTGAGCACCAATTGAACCATTGGCTGTAATTGTTTACATCCCAACCTCTGCTGGTTTGTCTCTTTGTGAGTCCCTGGGTGGAGGCTGGAGGGTATAAAACAGTGAGGCAGAGTTTATCAGCTGAGTGTCCAGTTGTTTTGGAAGACAGGCTCATGCAGCCCACATGCATGTTTCTGTTACCTGGGATGCTTTGACTTTCTCAAGCCCCTCCCACTCTGATTAAAAAAAGGCGGCGCACCGCTCTAAAGGCCTGATTGGCTTACGTCATGGACTGATCCCTCCCCAGTCCAGTCAAAAATAAATTACTCTCCTACTGTGGAGGGAGCAGAGGAACCTGCAGTTCATGCGCTCAAGGACACTTTCCAGACATGAGAAGTGAATTCTGGGAGTCTTTGGAGTGCTGGTCCCCACCCCTGGACCCCCGGGGGGGAATGGAGGACTCCCTGGAGGCACCGCCTCGTCCGTCCTGTGTGCTGCCTGCCCCTGGTACCATTGGTTAACGAGTATAGCTAAGGAAACAGAACATGGCTTTTCTTACTGTCATTGTGTGGGGTGGTGGGTGTTGGAGGGGGGTAACGCCTAGGAGCCACTCAAGGAACCTGGATAATGAGCAGCTTTTGTGCTGCACTCAGAGCCTTAATATCCTGGTGGGAAAGTGATTTGAGACTTTCCTCTCAGCGAGGAGAGCCCTCCCGTGAGGATGCAGGGCACAAAGAGCTCCCCCCCACCAAGGCAGCACACAGTGATCACGCCCGTCTCACAGATTTATCTCCTGCCCCCACACTTCACTTTGTTTGGAGTGTGGGAATGCCGAGAGCCGCGCGGGGTTTGCCGAGAACAGCCGAGGCCTTCGTGATGTCTGTGAATTTGCATCTCTGTTGAGAACCAAGCGGTCTGCTGGTGGCTTCCCGTCCTCCTCTTTGGCGGGGGGGGGGCCGTTGTGTAGGCCGATTCCACCACACTTCACTCACCCTCTCGGTGACAGTGCACCGGGAATTG
>JAODJU010000130.1:16413285-16469123 GCA_026776725.1 Gnathonemus echidnorhynchus | reverse complement strand
GGGGGGCGGGGGGGTCGTGAATGGGCCCATTGGGATATACCGAGATCAAACCACGTCCGGAATTTGTGTTCCTCTGCAGACAGACTGAGGAGACCATCGAGCAGAGCGAGTGACTCGAGCTCCCCAAGGTCCAATAAAAATACCAGCCAGAGCTCGCCCGCTAATTATGTGCAGCGATCAGCTGTGGCCTTCTCCTTCCAGGCCTAAAGACTGCCTGCGGCGGGGGCACACGTAAAAGCCAAGAAGCTATAATGCACTGCGTGGCGTTCAGTAGACTCTTAGGTGTTCAGCTGGGGTCATTTCACTCCCTGGGACGATTCGCTGTCTCGCCGAAGAGTTAATAATGTGCCATTTTCGCCTGTCCGTGAGATTTGGCATGTGATTAGTATGGAGGCTGCCACAGCGGCGGGCCTTGTCACAGATTGAAGTGAGTTCTCCTTCAGGCTCCTCCTTTGGTGTCTAAAGTAGGTAATGAGCTCTGAACGTGGCCGCTGGCGCCTACTCTGACATGACAGATCCACAACTCCCCAGCCTACTCAGAAGAGGCACATTCTGTGTGTTGGACCCTGTCAGCTTGCTCAAGGGCTCTAGGCTTGGGTCACTGGGGACACGCATGAGTTTGAGAAGATGAGAACAAGGGGCTCCCTCTGACCTGACACAGGATGCCTGATGTCTGCCGTCATGGGAACCCGTCCTCATAGCCCCGCCCGGTCCTTTATCTGGCTTTCAGTGTAACCGTCACGGAGCACACAATTGCACGATGAACTCTTTAGTGATGGCTGTTTTCTGGAAAATAGCAAGTACAAGATCAGAAGGCCTGAATGTGAGAGCCGAATCTCAGCGTCCCAACGTCTGCTAGGGGTCTGGCTATCAAGCTGCGCTCACATGTTCCTTCATCTCCCGGCAGGTCCAAGAAGGTGGTGGCCCTGGCAGAGCCACTACTCAAGGCATCACTGACGAAGGAGGACATGGAGCTGGAGCTGGTTCTTCTGGAGAAGGTGGCGATGGAGGGAGAAAGTCAAGAGGAGGAGGGTGATGAGGGGGAGGAAGATGATGAGACGGAGGATGATGAGGAAGATGATGATGATGAGGAGGAGGAAGATGAGAAAGAGGGCCTGAGAATGGAAAAAAGTTCTTCCCAGTCCCACGTTGAGGGACAGCTCAGCAGTGACAGGACCTCCTTGTCACCGAAGAGCGACCATCTCTCCCTGAAAGAGGAGGGACCTGCAGCCCCCGGCCAGAGACTCATCCAGGAGCTGGTGGAGACAGTGGAGGTGGGATTAAGGGTGTCGGAGCCCGGTGACTGCGAGGTGGGCGCGACAGACGGCGTGGAGACGCGGGACGTGGGCACCCCTCAGGCGACCCTCTTGGAAGTGCGTCCGCGCAAAAACCCGCTGCTAATTGTGCCCACTGCCGGAGAGGACGACGGCCCCTGGCAGGGGCCCAGCAGCCTGTAAACGTCTGTCGGACAGGTGTCACCCACAGGGTGTGGTGACTGCGACCCTCACAAAGCTCGTCACCCGCTCTGCTTTGCTTCTGTAAATCCTGCTACCTCCCGTTTCCATAGAGTAGCAGGTGGAGTCTTTGCCATAGTCTTTGAGTTTTATCGAAGGAAAATGTTTAAACTGAGAAGCCCGGGACCTGACCCGAGCCCCAGTGTGTTTGACGAGCCGCCTTGGAATAGTCATACTTCACAGGAATTCAAATTCATTTCGACTAAAGTGTTTTTTTGTTGTTGTAATCAGTGTTCTTTGGAATCTGTTCATCCCTTTCTGCATCTTGTTGTAACTGTTGGAAATTAATATTAGCTAAAAGCTTGATCATTGTTTCTCCTAAGTCTGAATTAATCATTGTTCATAAGACAGTTCTGCTCATTCTTGTTCCATGTCGGTTACGCGTTTCAGCTGAATATTTTTCCCGAACTTTTGTATATCTCATGTGCATTTTTATATTGTTCTGTTGATTGATAAAAATTTAAACTGGATTCCTGTTGTGATTAAGCATCTTTGACCTTGAGTACCTTGAGAGGAACTGAAACTTTTAAGAACAGAAAACAGTTTAATAAGTAGCCTCACTGCCTGTGTGATCGTGCTGAAAGTGTTTATCTGGTGGATCATATGACTGCCCCCCCCTTCCAGAAAACCACTGCTGGCTGGTTTCATACCACAGCCGAATGATCGTCGTGCCGCCTTCATGTCAGTGCGTCAGTTTGTGGTCACCGCTCTAGATCCCACATTTTTATTTTCACATTTCCTCACGAGCAGATGACCGAAGTCAGGCAGATGATCCGGAAGCATCCGAAGCCGACGCCCCATTCTGCCCTCAAGGCTCCCTATAATAAACTGATATGAAGCCTTTTATTTGCCACTTGCACAAATATGAGTACAGCTACATTGGAATGCGTCGCCGACCCCATCTTGGTCTCCATGAGACGCACAGACACATACAGGTGAGAGCAGGCTGGGGGGGGGGGGTCACAGCACAGGGTCAGCCATCGTGCAGCACCCCTGGAGCCGGGGGGGGGTCACAGCACAGGGTCAGCCGGCATGCAGTGTCCCGGGAGCTGGGGGTTAAGGGCCTTGTTCAAAGGCCCAGTACTCTACGGAGTTTGGGGCTTGAACCAACAACCTTCTGATGACAGGCACAGAGACTTAGCTCGTTGGGCCACTGGGCGCCCCCTGTAGAGGCTTGTCCCCAAAGAGCGCCCCTGCTGGACAGCCCTGGAGCGTGACCCACCTTTTCCACAGCACTGCCTCAGGCCTGCATGCACAGTGCCCTCCTCTACATTTTCTGTCTGTGGGTCCTTTCTGATCAAAAAGCAGTGAGTAGAATCTGTGCAAGGGGTCTAGGTGCCTGGGGTGGGTGGGAACAGAAACGGCGCCGACCGCCCTGCATCGAGCCCCCCAGAGAGGACCTTCAGTTAGCCTCTGGTTATCGGTGTGCCGTGGGGCTGCCATTAGCCACCATTTAACTAGAACTCGCCATGCTACTGGCAGTCCTTTTAATATACTACCACTTGGATGGTTTATTTATAGCATGCAGTAAAACTGCCTTTTTTTGTGTCTGTTCCCAGTGACTAGGGACCTCCATTGCAGATGTGCTAATTGCCCACTTTCTGTATGCCAGCGTGCTTTAGCTGAGAGTGTAACGCTGGTATTGCTGCTCTGTCTGTTTCTGTTTTCTGAAACCTGAGAGACGAAGCTGTGTTTCTCCCGGGAAGGAGCATCTGAGGTGTGGGTTACGTCGCAGGGCCAGGCGAGCCCGTTTGGAGACCTCAGACCGGTCCTCAGGGCCCGCCGGACTGTCCACGATTCTGCTCCCTACCACCTCCCAGTTGGAGCAAAAATGTGGACCGTCTGGGAGTTGGGAAACACTGGCACTGTGGTCCAGGTGCAGATCGAACCACAATTTAATCCAGACCCAGACAGTAATGCACCTTATGAATCAATATGAAGGCTTATATGTGGTTTGAAGCACAAAATCCAACATAGAAACAGCAAATTTCACACACACACAAAATAATCTACACCACCCCCCCCAAAGAGTTGAAACTATTAGTGTACGTTAAAATACTAAAGTACTGGAAATTGTTCCAGACCTCTGACTTTGAACAAAAATCTGATACATACCCTTGATCAAAAACCAGGAAGCTCTGGTCTGTACAGTTGCACAAAGGTGACAGACTATGACGGCTTCCTCCACAATGAGCAGTCTGCCCCGATAGTGCAGATTCACCCGGCTTATCCGGTAGGTTCTGGACTGGCGTGAGACCCAGCGTGAGGTCTGTGCCTCTCAGGCTCCTTTGCTTCTGGGCACATGCACTGATTAAGCTGCACCTGTCTGCTTGTCCTGTCTCTTCCGAATGCAGCCGCCATGTTTTGCTGTCAGGAAATCTGCCAGAAAGAGCCCGTCTGTTACGGAAGTGTTTCGGATTTGCTATGGATTTCCGGTGTCTGGAATAGCGTAAGGGTTGAAGTGGATTCGGGCTGGATAATTGTTTATGACACTACTGCAGTTCCAAGTGCTCACCAGAGTCACAGTGTCTTTCGAAATATGTCTGATGCATCTGGATAAGAGTTCTAACTGGACTCTGGTGTCTGATTGTCCTTTACAGAACTTACCTTTAAGTGTGGAGGGATGTAGACCCTGGGAAATGGAAGGAGAGGAGTTACTGTGAACTCCCAGCTGGCGTCTGTGTTTGTGATCTACAGACTGTAATATATTGTCCCCTGATTCAGAGGTGCCTGTGCCCTGTGGACTTCTGATTGGCAGCCATCTGTGTCTTAACAGCTCCTGATTTGCCCATGTCCTTCAAACGCCTGATTGGCAGGTGCCTGTATTCTGTCAGCTCTGAATGGTAGGTCCCAGGGCCCCACCTACTCTTGATTGGGAGTCATCTGTTCCCTCCAACTACTGATTGGTGGTGGTCTGGGCCCTACTGGCACCTGATTAGCAGGTTTCTGAGCCCTACCCACCCATGATTGGTAAGTGTCTGTGTCCTATCAGTTGCAGATGTCTGTGAGGTTCCAGGTTCTGATTGGCTGGTGGCTGTGACATTCCAGGTTCTGATTGGCTAGTGAATGTGATGTTCCAGGTTCTCATTGGCTGGTGTCTATGATGTTCCAGGTTCTGATTGGCTGGTGTCTGTGATGTTCCAGCTTCTGATTGGCAAGTGTTTGTGTTCTCAGTACTGTTGATACATACCCAGCTAAAAGGGAACTTTAGCCAGCCTTATGTAAGGATCTTCTCAAAGTTATTATTACCCGAGCATACTTTTAATGTAATTCATGTTGGAAAATGTTGTTTTGTGATTAAATTTTATTTCATAACAGTGCTGCCCCATATGGTCAAAAATATCCAGACAGTGGCTTGTCCTCCATCTCACTCTAGATTGAAGGGTATTAATATGAAGTTGGGTGACCCATTGTTGCTGTAATAGCCTCTGCTTTTCTGGGAGGGCTTCACAGAAGATGCTGGAACCTTGCTGGTGGGATCTGCTCCCATTTCAGGTCCCTTTCTGTCAGCCTGTGTGGCCAAAAACGCTCCCAGATATTCTGACCTCCTTCACTTCACTCTAGCAGCGCAGAAATGTGACAAAATGACTTGTTGGAAAGTCACCCCCCTCTCCTGCACAAGGGCCAACCGTCCTGCTTATAAGGCTCCCTGGGGGAGCGTGTGTCTCTGTACTCGGCTACACTCCGCTGTCAGCTATGGGCGTGGCTTAATTAGGCACTTCCCATAATTAATAAGGGTGTTCACATACTTTTGGCCATATAGTGAATAAATGTATCCAGCCTCGAACCCATGGCCTTTGGGGTGTAAAGTGACAGTGCTATCGGCTGCTCTGCCCTGCCCTTTATTAGTAGATATATTATTAGCTTGTAGTAGTGGGATAACATTCTGGAAACTGGACATTTGGAATGTTTCATAAATGTTCCTAGAATGAAAAATTGTTATCTGGGTACCGTATTATGGTCTGTCCCTGAGGCCCACACGTGTGGAAGCAGCTTCGTTTCCCGCTCTGGGCCCGGGCGTCATGCCCTGTATCACCTAAGCCACACTGATTTATTGAACCTATTTCATTAATAAAAAAGCCATCATTGATTGGTTATGATTATATTTATATAAATAAAAGTCTGTCTGCAGAATCGGGGCAGCTGCCTTATGTGGTAACATGCGTCTTTTTTTGCAGTTTATCCTCACTGCCTTCGCTAGGGGTCCGGAGCCAGGGAAGGAACTCAGTGTTCCAGTACTAGTAAGGAAAGACCAAGAAAAAGCTCAGTTTCGTCCGTCGTCCCTGAAAGGCAAAGGGATTCCAGACTCTGAGAAGATTAATAGCCCTCCAGAAGGAATGAATCAGTCTCCCCGGGGGCCGGTTCCTCCAGTGTATGTGCAAATAGATTGGCTGCCTGGTGCCGCCCTGCTGGCCACTATGTTGCACAGCGCTGGGGAGGGGGGGGGTTGTGATTAAATAAGAGGCTCTTCCCTCTTCTCTACCTCCCTTATTTTTCACATCAGTTCTCTTCTTATCCAATCTCTAAATGCTCTGCTGGCAAAATGACGAGTATCATGGTTTGTGGGCCAGTGGCGTTGCTTGTCAGGGATTCAGTCATGTGGAGTTTGCAGGTGCCCCACGTGTTGTGTCTCTCAGGTGATCGGTGATGCAAAATTTTCGCCGGTCATGTCCAAGTGTGTGTGTGTGTGAGTGTGTGTGTGTGTGTGTGTGTGTGTGTGTGTGTGTGTGAGTGTGTACATGAGCACCCCCTGCAGGGGAACAGCTTCGCACCAAGGTTGCACTTTGCCTTTCGCCTCGGGGGGGGGGGGATAGCTCCCGGAACATGTCCAAGCAGCACTGACAGGGATGGCCAGCTGTGCTTTTGCTGTGTGATTATGACAGCAGGCTGACGGACAGCGGCCCAGCGAAGGGTTAATCCGGCAAGTAAATCGTGCCGAGAATGACTTTGGGTCTGCAGTTTCCCTCCACGGGGCTGGAATGTTGTTTTCTCCGCACAGCCCACTGCACACACTGCATACATGTGTTTTAAATGAAGTCTCCGGTTAACATAATTTGACTGACTCTTCAGATGAAGAAAGCGGCCATTGTGCTGGGCTCACTCTCCGTCTGCCTCTCGCAGAGCCACCCGTCGGCACGCTGTCCTGGGCGCACGCTGCCCAGGATTACCGCTGCGTGCTCGGCACTGGGGGGAGAGCGAAGCCATCGGATGGGTTTGATTTCGCTCAATTACAAGAACGATTTGACGTGAGAGCCGTGGGGGCTGTTTAGGGGAGGCACTCTGCTCAGCATGGGCGAGATCCTGGCTGAAAGAGCCGCGTGAGTCACCTGCGTTTAGCTGCCACCCGAATCCAGTGTCACGAACGTTGTCACTGGTGTTGACATCCCATACACGTCTATTCTACTGCAGCCCGACAGTAGATCTCGGACCTGCTGCCGACTCACCGTCGCACGGTGACTAACACGCTGGCCACAGCCACATCGCCCGCTGCCTTTTCCCACCAAATTCTGAGTACGCGGCGACAGGCTCACACCCCCCCACGCGCCGCAGGATGGCTAGAGACGTTCTCCATTCGCCCCGACCCTCCTCGTTCCTGCCAGGCTAGAATGAGAAATCCAGGACGTGAATCATCGCAAAGTCACCGCATGACCAGGCAGACGCAAAAGAGGCCTGGAATCCGGCACTTCAGCCCGTGTCTTTCCACTGGCGGCTGAACGCGGAGCGACAGCAAACGTGCAGCGCGTGAATGTACCACAGCACAGCCCACAATTACCCTCCCAGCTGTTTGAAAAGATGATTACAGCCGTCAGTCTCTTGGCTTCTGATATTGAAACAGCTGATGATGACTAATTCCGTGCAGGTTCCTGATCCTCATGAAGGCACCTGTCCATTTCAGCACTTGTGGCTTAGATCTCCCAAGAGATCTCCATGATTTGAGGTTTACACCCAAACCTCAGAGAACAAGCTTGCGGGCAAGAAGAGAGATACTGGACAGCCATTGTTCCATAGCATATGATCTGATTGTGATGGCACACTTTATTCACGCTCACTGCTTCTTTGTGAAAGTGGCTGAATGTTGTTTGCAAAACATTCGCGGTTTGTTTTCCGGAATATTCCTGCTCCTTGTTGCCATGTCATTTTTCCCTTTTCAGTGTCACAGGATCCACCGTGACCTCTCAGCGACCCTACTGGGGCCTCCTACAAACTTGACCTTTAGGTAGACGATGACAATGCCTGTTGATTATTAAATGAGCCCGTGTCTCCACCATGCCCTCCCAAAGCTCTTTTCCACAGGATTGCAGCGCACGACTCAGCTTTTCAGGACCCCGCAGAGAAAATTCTTTTAGCTGCTGGGGAAGGAAAAAAAAAACAAACACAGAAACCGTCCGTTAAGCAGGTGAAGATTTTCTTATTGAGAGCTGAGAGCCTCCACAGTTTCAGCTTGTTTTTAGCTCTCTGGACAAATCAGGGGTGCAGTTTCCCTCTATTGTATATTTAAAGGGTTTTCAAGGATCATTCCCTTGGTTTTGTATCAAATTAGATTGTTACCAAGAGCAGCTGCCTTTGGATTTAGAGGTCCTGAATTTGTATGAATCACTGATTATCTACCCTAGTATATTACATTTCTTGGCAGAGTCCCCGGGCACAATGATATGACACCTATCAACAATGTAATATGTTTATGAACCCATGTGGTGCTGCTTTGAATTTACACGTAAGCTCTGGTTGATAAAAGGTCTGTTTACATCAATCAGGTCTGAGGAACGTGACGTGTTTAAGCACTTAAGCTCTTAGTTAGGTCCAACACCCGACATCGATTTACTGCGCTTCTAAGTTCACGTGGGGCATCGCTGGAGTTTTAGCATGCTACCAGACCAGGATGGAGTCAGTCATCTTCAAAATTTGTGCTAAAAAGTGATCGGTTGATCACAAGACAATGTTCTCCCCGTGGTGCACAGGTTTCCTCCAGGAGTCCATGCTGCTGGGCATCTCAGCATCCCTGAATTGGTGGTAGCATGTGTTGTACATTTGCGTGCACGTTTGCACACGCGTTTGCACACGCATTTGCACACGCGTTTGCACACGCATTTGCACATGCATTTGCCCTGTGATGGACTAGCTTCCCAGGGGCAGTGGCCACTCCATGTGCTCTGGGCCTCCAGGGACTCTGCACCACAGAAACAGCTAGATGATTGCTGAATGGGTAGAAAATGGCACAAAGAGATTCCAAAGACAGCATGAAATAACACAAAAGCATTCCTGACTGCAAAATCAGTCACTGTCTTCTCACACCATAGTCTCACTGCGAAAGATACTTGTAATCTCTGGCAGACTCTTCATAAAATTGTTTTATTAATTTAAAAGAAAAGCAGTATTTTAATGAAAAGACCAACAGCAGCAGCAGCACAAACTGATGGATGGGCTGTCATAACTCGCTAAGTAATGTCTGTTCCTCACACGGCGAATGGATCTCCGTGCCACTAAGCCTTGGCTGTATTCTCTGGGTACAGCGGTGGCGATTTTGTGCCTTCTGTCCATCTTGCTCCTGCCAGCTTGCGGCTCGCTGTGCAGAGGCGGCGGCCTGGTAGCTAACAGGGGCTGTTTGCCTGCTCCCTCTGTCCCGTTTACCGTTGCGGCCACTTAGTGACCAATGATTGTGCTGCAGACACTTACACCCGCTAGAAGATCTCTTTGAGCGCTAAAGCCCCGTGCAGTCGGGGTGTAATTGGGCTAATCTCAGCATTAGAGGGATTTGCACTGGGGTTAAAGAACCACATTCCGCACTAATGCATCCCATCCCAGTGTGTGAAACTCTTACCAAACACCCAGCTTCGTCTGACGTGAAATCAATGAGGCACAGACTAAGCTTCTCTGGCCCTCCTCTGCAGACTCCGCTTCGGCCTGGGCAGCTCCGCACATCTGGTTAGTGTTAGGGTAACCCACGGATTTATTTGTCTCAGGATGGAGTGAAGGCTCACAAACCTCGCCAGCCCTGCCCCCACCTCTTTGACAGACACACACACACACACACACACACAGACACACACGTTTTCCCGTGCTAGCTAAACTCAGACTGGGATAATCTGATAAACACAATATCCCTGCTGTGTGAAGCATATGGTCAACTTGACAGAGCAGGTTGCATCTGCATACCTGCACGCAGGTTACATCAGGACATCCCTCCAACAGGAACCTCTTTCCGGAATTTTCCGGATGACTGGAGCGGGAATGTGGAAAGACTGAGCTGCCCAGATGCCAGGTATCAGCAAGAGGGAGGTGGGTAAAGCATCAGTGGGTGTTGGTGTGGCACGGCGAAAATGCAGCCAAAGCACCATCATGAAGCCGGCATTCAAATGACCTCAAGTTTCAGCCAATGAGAATGGGAAACTGGCACACACATGACCCCAAGATCCAGCCAATGAGAGCAGGAAGCTGGCATTCACATGACCCCGAGATCCAGCCAATTATAGTGGGAAGGCATCACATGGCATTTGCTGACAACAGACAGACTGGAGAGGTCCAAACTTCCTCTTTGGACTTGCCAACTCGTACTTCTAGTGCATTCTGACATGTATGTGAAAGCACACCATGTTGGTGAAGATGGCGAGTAACTGAAGAAAAGCAACAAGCGCCTTTGAACGACTGGAAAAAGTTTAGGATGCAAGAGTGCACTTTTGCAGTATGACTCTAGTTTAACTGTAACTCGTTACATAACGCAAAAGAACACACTGAGACCACAGACTTTTCTTTTTTTATGCTTCTGCAAGGATGGTTGCACCCCATTTGATGCCTTGAGCGCATATTTTCCTGCTAAGAGACTCGCTCTGATAGCCACATCCACCTGTGTGTCCCCAAGCCAGCCCGCAACCTGGGAAGGGCATCGCCGTTTGCCTGGCGAACACTGAGAATGACACAGGTTAGACCAGCTGAGTTACTGCCCGTCTGCTCGACTCCAGTCTATTTATAACAGGAGCAGGAGGAGACCAGTGCAGATGCTGAGCTCCTCTCTCGTCAGTGTCTTAATTGCCATGAGGTGACAGTTTTTGTCAGTGTTTTTCCCGCTTTGAGAGTAAGTCCCGTTCGCCTTTTGGAAAGGGAAGCCTTCCGAGGAGAGCAAAGTATTCACTGAGGAATTCCCATTCCGTGGATTTATATGAAAGCAGTACAGGCTATCTGTGCAATGCAGGTCCACTGAGTAACATGTGTACCCTTGAATCATGTTACCAGGGTAATGGTGTGTAAGTGATTCCTTGTTACTTCGTGTTGCTACCTCTGGAGTTGTTTCGCTGGACTTCAAGCATCCCACAAAGCTAGCGGTCAGTTACCTGTGTGTATCCCGGCAATATCTGATGCTTTATTATAGGCTGGCCTTGTCATCCAGCTCCCAGCGGATGTCATTAAGCGGAACTTGGTGTGGGGGCCAGCCAGGCCAATGTGTGTTTAGCACTCTTGCCCCTTATACTCATCACCCCTCCACAAGCATTGTGTGTTGAAGGTGTGCTTAGTGTGCTCTGCTATCCCCTAGCCAGGCATCTTTTGTCTCTGACAGGTCTATAAATAAGACTGGAGGGAATTGCATGCAGCCAGGGTGATTGACAGGCCTGCCTCTGCAATGACGAGCATGTGGGGTGGGGGAGCGTTTGCGTGTTCACAGTGAGCCTTAGATATGGGGATTGCTGAGGTGTGTTTGTTTACAGGCAGGTCTCCTGTAGCTGAACCTGAGGGAGGCAGTAGACGGGGAACTGGCAGTGGATGGGGTACTGATGGAAGATGGGAGACTTACAGTGGATGGGGGACTGGCTGAGGACAAGGGATTGGCAATTGATGGGGGACCGGCTGAAGACGGGGGACTGACAGAGGACGGGGACTGACAGAGGACGGGGACGGGCAGTGGATGGGAGACTGACAGAGGACGGGGACTGACAGAGGACGGGGACTGACAGAGGACGGGGACGGGCAGTGGATGGGAGACTGACAGAGGACGGGGACTGACAGAGGACGGGGACTGACAGAGGACGGGAGACTGACAGAGGACGGGAGACTGACAGAGGACGGGAGACTGGCTGAGGACGGGGGACTGACGGAGGACGGGGGACTGGCTGTTGATGGGGGACTGGCAATAGACAGTTTGCTGGCACCCAGGGTGTAACTGGATCACCAGTCAGAGATCTTGGAGTCCCGGGGAGCACAAGGACATCTGTGCAATGCAAGACCTAAACAACAATACTGAAAACTTTATCTACATTAAACAAATGCATGATTATTTGTGTTATATATTCAAAGCACGTAGGCATAACCCTGAGTGCTGTACTTTGAAATGAACTTCACTGCCAGCACAGATTCAAGAATATAGCTACATCTATTTATTTAGCAGCTGCTTTTACCTGAAGTGACATAAAAGTCTGGATGAGAGACCAGCTTCAGCCAGCATCCCTGCAGCAGATTGGGTTAATGGCCCTGCTCAAAGGCCCAGTGGTGGGAGTATTACCCTGCCAGCAACAGGCTTTGAACTCCGACCTTCCCGATTTGCGCACGGCGTCCAGTGCGGCTGACTCTCCTGGGGCCACATCTCCCAGGAGCCCCGGCCTGGCTGGCGTTTTCCACTCCCCATCACCGCGATCTCCTGTCACTCACAGTCGCCAGCATCCCCGACCGCCACCCGCCGCCAGGGTTTCCTGGGTGATCGCTCATCAGCGTGCGTCTGTGGGCAGCAACAATAATGGCGATGCAGATTTTCAAAGGCATCGCAGTACCTTTGTTTCCTCACAGTTAAAGAGCATGTGACGCTGTGACAAGGCCTTAAAGGGCCAGCGGTCTCTGCCCTGCTTCTTCCACAGGACATCTCCTGTCTCCTGTTCGCTAATGAAATCCTATCTGTGTATCTCACATGTCCCCCTGGGTCAGAAGGGCATAGAAGCACCGTCTTCTCGTACTAGACTCCTCCCCCATCTGGTCTGGCTCCATTTCGCCCCAATAGCCTGATAGAAGGTCAGCGTGTGGATGGATACATGCACATGGATTGTGCCTCCTAAGCAAGTTTCCTGTATTTCCTTTTCAGTATTTCCGAGTCTGTAAGAAGTCAGCACGCTGGATGTTCTCACCCTCGGGACCTTATCTCCGTCTCGCTCCGCGGTCCCTTGTGGCGCTTCGCCTGTCACGCTCGTTACACGTTCCCCGGACCACCTAAATCGCTGTGTAATGAAGCCCGAGGGTGACCGTAATCCAGTGTGAGGACTGCGCCGAGGTCATTCGCTCCGTCGTCCGCCGAGGACGCGTCTTCTGGTTGCTCAGTTGAGTCGAGCGACATATATCCGGTTCAGGCAGGGTGTGGGCGTGGGAGGGGGCCGACGATTCCAAGGAGCGCTCTCCTCCGTCAATAACAGAGGTCCCTACAGCCCGCTGCTGAGTCGCAGTCCTACCTGGCAGGAACCCGCATAATGAGGAGATCCATAATTATCCACATTGTGCTCCTCACTCCAGCTGAATGCAAAAATCAGGTTAAAGGACTGATGGAATAGTAAATTACAGCCAGGCTATGGGTGCAGTTATGAGTTATATTGACTGCACTGCGGCAACACTCGAGGCTCTACGACCGTCTCAGCTCACCATAAACATTATCCATACTTGGCTGAAACCTCTCCCCAGAGCCACTGATTTATATTCCGGTAGATTGTTTGCACTGGGGAATTTACTATATAAGAACACTGGAGAACGTCGAACGCTCCCATCCAGTAGTTCTAATACTAAAGAAGGGCAGTGGACTTAGCGGGGTGCCCGCCAGTGCGTCACTGGGGTTTTCAGCTCGTCCGCCGTCTGTAAGCTTGGGCGATGATCTACGCTCATTAGTTCCTCAGGAACCGACGGGGTTACATGCAGCTGGAGACGACGTGTCCACAGAGCCTCGATAAAGAGCGAGAGAGCCACATAAAATGAGAATTACGGTAAGCAGACTTTATCTGACAACAGGTGACATTATCCGAGACAGCATCGTATTTCATAAGTGGCGGTGAAGTATTCGACGGAGTGCAGGATGATGATTTCAGACCTGAATGTACTGCTATGTCAGTCGCCAGGCAACAAGAGTATACCCCCGCCCCCCCGGCATGTGGCGGCCCCCGTAGCTCGCGGTCTGTCATTTTCAGTGAAGTCTGCCTCCTGATCATAGGGCACACAGGCTCCCCTCCAGTCTGTGGCCCTAGCAGGCTGTACCACATGACAAGTAAAACATGCTAAGAACACGCTAAGGACACACTAAAACTCACAGGTTTGCTCTCCTACCTTCTCCTCTGCTTACTACTATGCTCTCATCGTGTAAGCTGTGTGCACACACACACTCAGTGTGAGGATGGTGAACAGCCCGGCCAAACAGGAAAAGGCAGGTAAGGCACCTCCCTGCCGGGACAGGAAGTGCTGTCCGTCGATATCTCCCAGGCTACTTACTCTCTCTTAGCAACAGTCTCCTGGGGGCTTGACCTCAGCTCAACCCCCCACACCCACCAACTACATCCCATTCATCCAGTGAAGACCGCCATTGAGATGCTAATAAAGTAACTCTGTATGTGTGAGCATGAAATTTAAAACGGATGACTGCTTATTAAAGGGTATTTATGCATGTAAAAATAGCACATATGAGGTAAATCATATTTGAAGGTGGTGTTATGCTACATAATTGGTGTATATAGTTACAGATAGATAGTTCAAATTGGCTTAATAGTCGTCACCTACTTTAGGGGCTGCAACACTGAGCATGTGTCCTTCTGCTGTGCTCCTGATCCGAATGAGGCATTAGCCCCACCCACTGCCCCAAGCATCGTGCCGGTCCATGTTAACTGTCAAGGCAGACGTCTGCCCCAGTCAAACACTCACACTTCAGTAGACAAGCAATCAGCAAATAACCAGGAGGAGCTTATCTGTGCGGTGGAGGGCTAGGCTGTGTGAAAGAGAGCCAGCTTCCAAGGAAGGAAACCGTGGCCATAATCTCTCCGCGGCAGAAGTGTGTGAGAAGCATCCCTTCACAGAAAGCCTAGCAGGTCCTCCTGGTGGCCCACTGTTTAGTCTTCACTGGTGGGGCAACATTTTATTGATCCCTGGAGCTCGTCAGGAAATTTGTGTCACTCATCTGCTCCACCTGATCGCAAGGTTGGTTTTCTGGATTTTTTTGTTTTCTTCTGCCTATAACTGGAGTGTTTATCTGGCTCTCCGCTGGGCCACACAGGACTTACGTGTCCCTAGATATAAATTGTTGGGAAGGTTGACAGAATTAGCAAATCATTAGTGGGATTGACCGCTGCCACCAGCATCAAGCTGCGAAAAAAGCAAGTGTTAAAGAATTAAAGGGGATTTCAGATACTATGGGGATTGCAAGGATCTATGAAATATAACTGGAGTGTCATTGCCTTTAAAGAGAGAAAGAGAAACAATATGTCTTTGCTCACCTGCATGGCACCCTAATTCCAGCTGTCTTTGCTCACCTGCAGGCTGGTTTGTACATGAATATTTATTAACTGCATGGATGTCGTCATGGCGATAAAACTACCTGGCAGAAACTGGTCCAGCATCCAGCTGAGTAAAGCACACACCGCAGCACACGCCAGAACCGCCGCATTGGACTCATGTTGGACTGGCCAGCATTGAGATTCTGCCTGGTCTGCATGTCAGCAGAACTTCATAAAGCATGAATGTCGATTCAAAGACCTTAAGAGGATTCTCGGTGCTTCACAGGGCAAACTCGAAAGCAGGGATATGCCTCTGGGTACGACAGCCCCACACTCACAACTCGTCACTCGTCCAGCCTGCTACTGTTCTGACTACACTTTCATGGCTGAGTGTTTGCAGTGTGGCTCAGTGTCCTGGGGGGGGGGCACAGTACTTAACGAGGCGACATGATTCACGCTTCACCTCCCTCCATGGAGAAGGGGAGGCGCACTCATCTTCAGCTCTGGAGGCTTTGAGAAGACCTCGGTGCTGACTCAGCCGACACCTACAGTGGGTGAGACGAGTCCTTTTGGGTGAACCAAGGGGACCTTGCTGAATGCGACTACCATCGTTTCCGTGAGTGGCTTGCAGTGACTCAAATATGGCCTTTCTGGTAGCTCACTCCTTCGGGGCCGGGGGGGTCAGGTCCTGCCTCGACCCGGTGTGGGTGAAGCTTGCTCCCTGTGTTCTTTGGGTTCTCCATTGACATGCAGTTAAATGAACTCGTGTCTCTAGATTGCCCTTAGTGTGTCTTGCGATGGACTGACGTGCCTCATTCTGCAGGACAACTTGACTCAACTCCACCCTTAAAACTATGGCCCAAAGAAGCTTAGCATTATGTACTCGCACACAAAAATGTGCTTTCCTAATAATTTTTCGAGTCTGGTTTACAGTATTAATTTTCAAGTGCAGGTTTTCCAGACGTAACTTGAATGACAGATTTACAGTGTCAGTTGTTCCATCTTCTCAGCTTGAAGAATGTTTGAACAAGGTCACAAAAAAAATGTTATGCATGCATATTTTGTACCACTTGTCAGTATGACAAGGATCGGTCCTTTGAGTATGCAGTGACCTCTACTTCAGACAGCACAGAAGAACATCACCACATGCTGTTTCTGGGATCTAAACACTTCAGAGGTTGCATAAGTGAACATTTGAAAGTATTATCTCTCAAAAGTGTCTGAGACTGTTTCTAAGCATATTGGCACTTAAGGGATCTTCACATATCACTTCCTGTAAGAATTCTATACTCTTCTTGTCTTCATAAACTGTTTGTTGACTTCAAAGCTGTTTCTCCCCTACATCTAATTGCCAAACCTTTATTTATATGTTGACATGCTAATTGTGGTAAAATTATGATGATAAATCTTTCATTGGCTATTTGCACAGGTACATTGTAATTTGTCTCTTTGCTGACCCCCCTCTTGCACCCCCTAGTTTGGGGGTAACAGCACAGGGAGAGCCAACATGCAGCATCCCGAGAGCAGGGGGTTAAGGGGTTTACTCAAGGGCCCGCAGAAGTGTGAGTGTCATGCCGAGGCCAGGACTCAAACCGGCGACCTTCTGAACATGGACACCGAGACTTAAGCCCCCCGAACCTGTCACTGCCCCATTCTGTACTTCATGTCACCACCTGGTCCAAAACAAATTCCTTGTACTTTCCGTATTTGAGGAATAAACTGATCCTGAATCAGAGTATTCCATTTCTCCATTTTCCGTGCTTCTCCAGTGCAGTGTTTCTGCAGGTTGCCGGCAACATCGAGAGGGACCCCCGTCCTGAGATTCCGGTCCACCATAGCATACATACACGGCGGGGGCCAGCAGGCACACCACTGGTCAGGGGAATAAACCCAAGCACAAGGGACGCGACCCACACAAACAGAACACAAACCCACTTGTTGCACAGGGTTGTGACAGGAATCAAACCCACAGTGCTGGTCGCACTGCTGCTCACTGAGCTACCGATCTGCTCATTTATGAATTTTTCAATAACTGTACATCCAGCTGAAATGCAGCGGCGTGCTAATGGGGATTCTACATAAATCTCTTTATTGTTACCTTGCTGAAGCTTACTATGTTTAGTACAACTGGATTGCAGTCCATCCTCCTTCTGCCTGCCCGTTCTGGTTGGGGTACCTTGGAGCTTATCCCGGGTAGCAAAGGGCACAAGGCTGGGGTTCACCCTGGATGAGATGCCACACACCACTGGCAATTTAGTGGTGCCAGTGAACCTGAACTGCAGAGGGAAACCAAACACATGCAAACTCCACACACAGAGGAAAAGCAAAGACAGGATTTGAGCTGCCAATCCTGAAGGCATGAAGCAACAGTGCTGCTGACCGAGCCCCCCCACAACGGGGCTACCCTTAGTGCAGTGTTTCCCAATCCGGTCCTCGGGGACCCACATACAGTCCCCGTTTTTGCTCCCTCCGAGCTCCCGGTAGCGAGTAAAAATGTGGGCTGTCTAGCAGGGAGCTCAGAGGATGCAAAAACATGAATGGACTGTGGGTCCCCAAGGACCAGATTGGGAAACACTGCCCTTAGTGGTAACCAAGCTTGCAATTACAGTTGCAGTTTCACATCATAACCAAAAGACTAAAGACACCAAATTTTCTGCATTGGCTGCATCCTGGAATCTGAGGATGGCTATTCACTGCACTGAAATGATTAAAATTTAGATATTCAAAATAGATGGCAAGAGGTAGAGACAAACTTTTCATTCATGAATGTTGGTATTTATATCTTTGTTTTTCTATATTGATGGACTACGGTTTTATTCCCAAATTCTTCCACTGGTCCGTTTGTGAATCTAAGGCAAGATGTGGATCTTCCACATTTCAGCGTTAGTGAACCCCAACCATCAGAAATGTGCCAAAACTCAGACCATAGTCCTCAGGCCTGGTCCCTCAAATAGCCACATTTTAAATCTGCCTATCCTCTCTGCCAGTTCTATTAAACGACCTTCAACATTGAGGCACAATTACAGCGATCTGAAATATTACAAACCCCGTTATAGATTATTGTAACCCCAATTAACATGCCGGTTTTCAGCCCCTGCGATTAACACGAAGTCGCCCTCTGGCAATATGCGGATTACTTCTCTAACTACCAGTATCGATCCTTGAGCTTGTCCCCCGTGTGTTTAATCGATGTTTTAAAATATGTATACAGATAAATCCTTTAAACGTTTACCTGCAGCCCATTATAAAATAATTAATTATAAAGCTACAGAGAGAAAGGTGAAAATAAAAAATCAACCTGTTCATCATCAATGGAGTGCATAGTAATGTGGATGGTAAGACTGTAAGACGCACCCAGATCAGAATAGAACAATAATCTGACTGTTGAATTTAACACTTTATAAAAGAACTACAGACATTGGAGAACACTATATATTTTAACCCATAATATATGTGACACAAACCATAGCTACCATTTTGTGTACAAATGAATATATGTGCACAATATAATGTGCATTGACTCCTTGGCTGTGAGGCAGCAGTACTAACCACTGTGCTATCTGGCCAACCCCCTCCTGGTGCATTAAGGGTTTGGTATCTTTTGCAAAAAGTAGGTGTGATGTCCTGACTAAAATCTGGCCATCTGATTTCTCAGGCTAAGGTGTCTGGGAGCCCACATGCAGTGTGCAGACTACCTGACTGTGCAGGTTCCACACACAAAGTGGGATTTGAACCCCGGTCCTTGGGCTGTGAGGCAGTAGTGTTAACCACTGTGCTATCTAGCTGCCCTCCTCCAACTGTCCTCTGTAGGCAACTGATGTATTTGCTTTCTTTAGGCTCCAGCTCACATTCTCAGTGATCAGTGTTTTAAATGGTCAGCAACCATGGTGCCTGCAGTTTAGACCTGGTAGTCTATGTGAAGCTAGGTAGGATTTGGTCTGGCCAGTGCTTGGATGGGAGCCCAGTTGGGTTGTTGATCTGTGAAGATCCTGGTTCTTTACTGTAAGGCCTCATTAAGGGTTGTTTGGTATCTTCTGAAAAAAGTAGGGGTGATGTCCTGACTAAAAAACCTTTAGTAGCATGTTCATTCACTTCATGTTTTTAGAGATTAAAAACGTAAACAAGAATCTCTAGTTTTCATTCTTGCTTTTACTTTTTTAATACTCAAGTACAATTTTAATGTGGTACTTTTTTACTTTTACTCAAGTGTGATTCTGGCTGAATACTTTTACTTTTAATTGAGTAAAAATTTCACTCATTACTTGTATTTTCACTTGAGTAACATTTTTGAGTACTTTTTACACCTCTGCATTGTACGCGCAACGTAACTGAACTAAATTCACTTATAAATACATTTCACACTTCGGCTTGGGGAAGCAAGCTCAGTTTCTAAATGTGCTCCATAAGGGCTACTTAAATTCAGTTCAAGTAATTATTGAGTTTAAAAGCCCAAGTCCTAAGTAAACGCATGTGAATACTTATTAGTTGCATTATCCTGAAAACCGTTTTTTTTTTTTTGCACTTTTGATCGTCATGCACCTGCCAAAGTGATGACCGGACGGGAGACGCGGTGGCTTCAGGCCGGCGGCACAGCAGGGACGCGTCCTTCTCTGGGTGCGCAAGACAGCCGCTTCCGGTTTTTTTTTCTCTCTCTCTCTCTTTTTTTGCTTTCCGAGAATCGTTTCATCTTCGCCCGTCATCACTGTCACTGGAAATTTGCCGACTGGTTTTAGTTGCCCGCCGTGGTAGCGGCGACCACCTTGTGGAGCAGGGCGCTGGTCTGAACCTTTCCGGGAATTTATAATAAGAAGCACTTCGACTAGCAACCGCTTCTCATGGGGACTGGTTAATTGTTGGTTGATTTACCAAACGGAGGATTTACAAAACTTATTTGACTGCCCTCAAAAATAAACTTGTGAAAGGCGGTAGCTGTGTAGACTTTTGTTTAGAAGACAGTTACAAGATTTCCAGTTCTCGATGTCTAATCTTATCACATTTAATTGACTTTTAGATAATGTTTATATGATCAAGTCTTTCTGACACAAATTAATATATATATATTTTTTACTTTTTTGTGTTGGTCTAGGAATCAGTAGCTCTGTCTTATTCTAACAAACGCACCGCATCTGGACACGGACCTCTTTTTACTGGCTTTTTACAGCGTGCCATTTATTTTGAACCTCGTTCCGGTGGAATATTAACATCAGCCACGAAATCGGGGCTCATTTGCCGAAGACAGACCCCCAGCCGCCGTCCCTAGGCGCACGGTGCTCCGGCCCGACGCCTTCCTCTCCGCTATTATTCGGCAGCCTTTTAAAGGGAGGCGCCGCCTGATTGGACGCACCGGGGTCACGTGGTGCCTGGCCGCCTGGTCCCGTCGATGTGAGCCGAGGCTGGCGGCGGTCTGGCGGCGCTCTGCTCTCGGTCGGTGCGCTGCTCTTATAATCACAAAAGCCTAGACCGTTTTTACTGAGGAGCCTTTTTTCCCTCCTGATCATGGGCGACAAGAAAAGCCCGACGAGGTACGGTAGCGAGCGGCTCACGCCGTGTTTCTCGGGGGTTTTCCGCATCGGGGGTGAGCCGTGTGTCAGTCCGGGTGAGATTCGGATGCTTCTCGCGCTCGCTGCGCGTGCCAGGGCTGGGTAGCGCGGGCTGGGTAGCGCGGCCATGGCGGCTTGCCGCTCGCTCTCTCTCTCCGCACTCCTGCTCGGCACTTTCAGACAAAGAGGGGGAAAGCGCACGGGAAACGCCTGGCCCTTTCTTCTCTCTCACCGAGATGCGGCTCTAACGGGCGCCCAGCTGCAGGAAGGCTTCGGGGGAGAGCTGGGGCGCAGTGGCAGTTTTTCGGTTTTCGGGGAGCGGGCGTATCTATCGCAGCCGAGCCCGAGTTAGCCCGGGTTTGTCCGGGTTAGCCTTGGTTACTCCGGCTCTGCTAGCTCGGTATTATCAATAGACTACGGCGGGCTAACAGTCCCGCTAGCCATCAGCTGTAACTGGTCGCCCAGCTAGCTGGCGGCTCCCACTCCCCTCTTTCCTCCCGATCTCCTTCTCCGCCCTCTCCCCCTTTCTCCGCCGACTCCCTCCCCTCAGCCTCTGGCGGTATCAGGCTCCGCTCTGACCCCTTTATCCCGTTGGATCTCTCCCCCTCAGGCCGAAAAGACAAGCCAAACCCTCGGCGGACGACGGCTTTTGGGACTGTAGCGTGTGCACCTTCAAGAACAGCGCCGAAGCGTTCAAGTGCAGCATCTGTGATGTGCGGAAGGGCACTTCCACCAGGTACGACTCCCAGGGCTGCGGGAGCGGCTTCGGGCCGCCTCCGCGCCCTGCCCTGCTCTCCCCTCCCTCCCCATGTCAGGTGTGACCTACTCCAGGTACCAGGCGCGCATCTATCGCTAGTTTTACTGGCCAAGTGAGCTGTCAAAACGGCCGGTATCCCGGCTTCGGTGCCTTTGGGGACATACAGGCGTCTTAACTCCTTGTTAATTAGTTTCGTTTCTTAAGTGTGCAGGACTTTCGGTTTAACGACCTGTGAAACAACAGCTGGTAGTGTTGA
Source organism: Gnathonemus echidnorhynchus (assembly GCA_026776725.1). Taxonomy (NCBI): domain Eukaryota; kingdom Metazoa; phylum Chordata; class Actinopteri; order Osteoglossiformes; family Mormyridae; genus Gnathonemus; species Gnathonemus echidnorhynchus. Next base: position 16,447,620 of record JAODJU010000130.1, on the reverse strand, counting down.
TAATGTGACTCCTTATCCCAAACGAAAGGTAATCTGGTTCAGTTTATGGTGTGGTTATATATAAGTATCCCTCCAACAGCATATTTGACTGCATAGAAGTGGTTGGAAGATGGATGCAAAAATTCTAGCATACTGACCCACTGACAGCTCATTTCCACTATACATGTAAATTACAGGTGGTAGTTGAGGCTCTGTGTTAATGTTGATGACCTGCATCCCTCTGTCCAGGGTGGTGGTGTTCACAATATGACTTTTGTATCCCTGATTTCTGCTGGCCTAGATTATACATGGCATTGCTCAGAAATGTTTATGGAGGTGTAAAGTGATCTAAGACCTAAGGAAGCTCAGATGATCGTCAGGTGTTCAACAAGTTTAACGGTCTGCATCTCAGCCCTAAGAACTATATACAGTCACAGACCTTCTCTAGAGTGTCAGGCATCTAAAATTATCCACACGTTTCATTTATGCTTTAAGGTCCCCTGAATGAAATCCCACGTAAACACCTTGGAGTTTCAGGTTCAAGGACTCCCAAGTGAGATGTCACTCTTTGGAATTGTGTGCTTTTGTGTAGATTAACTGTTTAAAAAAATTTTTTTGTAACACCTGTAAGGGCTACACTTTGAAAAAGCCAATGTAACAACGTGCTGTCAGTATTATGTAGTAATGATGCGTGTGGGGTTTCTGTTTGTTTTGAAAATGTTCCCTGACATTCAGTGCTTATTGTGCCCATGGTGAGATTCTGTAGACCGGTGTATCTACTGAAGGGAATAGGTGGAGTCTATAATGTGAAATCTTTACATTCCTTCTTCTGTCACTGGCTGATGACACTCAGCTTGTCACCGTCTCACACTTGCACATATGCAGCCTGCATTTGTGGCTTTGCTTCTTTAATTTAATTGTGGCAGTTTGATTTCTTTGACGAAACACTAATGCAATTATAAATACCCAGTATTATGGCAGATGGGAGCAGTGGCTGAATGAGTGAACAGCCAGGGGTATCGTGTGATTGTGTGAGAGCTGTGAGGATCTCGGTAAGGATAATTTACTCGTATTTAGTTTACAAACACTGCTTCAAAGGCTCAAATCAGCATGTGCAGATACAAGTTAATTGTGACCCTGCTGAGGAATCCCCGAAGATTAACCTTCTCGGTTGCACTTTTAGAATGAGTTCTTGTTGACGCACTTGTCTGTGGGGGCAGGGGGTGCATCTAGGTTTACAGTTTCTGAAAGTCATGGTTTGCTTTCCTCATTGTGACGCCTGTACGAGGCAGCTGACTCTGGGTTGTCCTTGCTCAGTTACTGTAACAATGGGAAGTTCTTACTGAGCTGTTGGCCTGTCTTACCAGCATTTCTTGGCATCTCTCCATTTGCTTCTGCCTGGTTAGCGGCATGCTGAAATAAACCCTTATTTCTTATAAAACGCCCCTGATTCGCCTTCATTTACGCATTCAGTTTCCTGATGTCAGAAGCTGGGATTTTGTGAAGTGTATGACAGCGCTGAAGTCATGATTATCAAAGTGTCAAACATTTAGTGAAACTGGACCCTTAGGGGTGCTTCTGGTTTCTTTGATCCTTGTCTGTTTAATGGTGTTCTTGGTTAACCTGAAACTTTCAGGTTAGTTCCATGTCTCACATGCATGGACATTTTGGGATGAAGTGTCATCATCACTCTTTTATTTGGGTCTCATTCTGCATTTGGTCACAGAATCAGAGTAAATAGAGGCAAACTGAGCAGTAGTGGTTAGGATTCAGAAACTCCCCCATGCTAGCCGCCCTTGGCCCCACACTGAGTGCGCTACCCCGATGCGAAGTGCTCGGGCCACAGTGGTTTCTGCAGAATCAAGGTCCTTAAACAGCAAAGGGTGTTTGTGCAGCTTAACATGTCAACACTGGAGCCGTCCTCCCCTTCGGACTCATGAAGCAGGTGATGTGTGGACTGCTCCATTGTGAGTGTCATATTTAGAGTTGGCTCAGATGCATGTTTTGAAAACAGCCCTCTGGCAGCCAAAAGCCAGTTCTCCTGGCAGACGCACGACAAGTTCTGGCTCTCCTTTATGGCTTGAGATATCGTCACTGGGGCTTTGTGGCTCTTGGGGAAAGAGATGTGCTTCAAAGTACTGCTGGTCACTATGATGGGATTCTAACAAGGACTGCCAGATCTCCACCTGTAAACCTGCATCTGTTAATCTAGGTAACTTTAGTGGGAACTGCTGTAACCTTACTGCATGTCTTAAATATAGTATTTACTGACTGTTGAAAGGGCAGCTTGATATATATGTAAACTATAGCATACAGCCCCCAATGCAGCATGCTGTCAGATAGGGAGAGGTCATTCTGGGTCATTTTAATTTTGTTGCTGAGGGAATTGTGTACAAAAACATGCTTTTAACAAAGTCGCTTCCATTTTAGGAGTAGGTCTGAAGTCCCCCTTGTTTAATGGTGGACATAGTTATATTGATAAATCAAGTAGAAAATGAGTCTTGTGTACATTATTGTGTTGTATCTTCAATACAAAGTATTTGTATGTCTATTTAAATCTGAAGATTTTTAAACGGTAAATCTGAGCTGTAACTTCATCCTGTACTAAATCATAGGGAGCCTGCAGCTTATTTCAGAAAGCGCTGGGTACAAGGCAGGGGACACCCTGGAATTGGGATGTTCCCTCCCATGACACCCAGTCACACGCTACGGGCAATTTAGAGGGTCCAGTTAAGCACATGTTTTGGGAGGAAACCTGCATGAGGAAAACATACAAGCCTCGAGAAATCAAACCCACAACTCTGGAAGTATGAGACAGCAGGGCTGTTCACTGAGCCAACATGCAGGTTTGACAGATTCATTTGCTGTAATGTACAAACATCTTAAGGGGTTCATTCTCCACTTGCTGCTGTCTGACTAATAAAGACTGATAATAAAGCTTGGAGTCTCTTCTCGGACCAAGTGCTTAAAAACACAGCTCTGGTATCTGTCTAAACCATTTCCTGATGATTATATGAAGTTTACACTTTAACAGGTTGGGTGGAGAATTATCTCCTTTTTAGTGGCATGCAGTTGATGTCCTACTGTGTCATTCCAGCACTGTTGACAAGGATGATAAACTGGTGTTCTGTCGTGAAATGTGAATCTGAGGGTTAGGTTTAGGATGGTGGATTAGAGTTATGATTAGGACTGTGGGTCAGGCGAAACTGGATGCTTTTGGTTTGGCTGCATTAAATTTATAAACGGCTGTTTCAAGCTTTAGTTTTTCCATGTTTTGAAGTTCCACTTGTTTCTAAATTGCAGAATATCTAAATGATAGTTTCTTCAGTGTTACATTTTGATGGGTGAGTCTTGGGATGTGAAGTTAATACATTTCCTGTCTTCAGTCATAATTTTGCGTATCTTGTCAAAATGTAAGAAACAAAACCGGTTAAATGAATGTTCTTTTGCTTTTCTAGGATTTCAATCTGAAACCCATTTAGACTGCAGTTTTAACATTTTGAGCACATCTAGCTGTAGTACTGCAAACAAAGGAAACTTTGTAATACTGATTTAAAAGGAAAAAGTCGGGTTTTGATGCTGGGAGAATATAAAGCCTGACATTTTAGTCTTTTTGTTGGATAAAAAATGTATGCAAGTGGGAAACGTGGCTTGAAAAAACCCAGCTTCAGCTTTTATGGCTTTTGATTATTATTCCTGTATTTGTAATTGACTTTTATGCAGGTTTGTAGTATGTCTCCAAAGTTTGGCATGTAATGTTTGGTATAGTGTATTTATTATTTCTGATAAGGAGCTGTGTTATTTTTATATAATTATTTCTTGCCTTGTTCTATTTCCAACTTTTCTCGGTTTCTGATGAACATTTTTCATATTAATAGTGTTCCCAGGTTTGGTGATTCGATGGTATTTATAATTTTGCCACACGTTCCAAGAATCAGTAGCGAGAACTTTAAACTTCTCGGGGCAGTATTTATTTTGGGAGACAGAAGATACCGGACACAACCTAATGCTGCCAGGAGTTCATTTTATGTTCTAAAAGAAATGTGCAATTTGAAGATAAGCTACCTCCATGTGGCATGATGATGATGTGAAATGGATGCATTACCGCTCTGCAAAGCTGTGAGCTTGTGCGATGGCTTAATTCAACCCACCATTTACCACATGAAAACCTCACACAGATATTGGATTGACATTGCCATGTTCTTCATGTTTGTTTGCCTGCTTAAGTGTCTGGGAACTTGAAGCTCGGTGTCTGGGTTCAGCTTTCCGGGGCTCACAGGAGCAGAGTTGACACGTGAGGTCTAGCAGTTCTGCCTTCTTCATTGCTTGAGACGGCGAGCTCAGAAGTCGACACGGCGACGCTCTGTGCGCAGATGGGTGGAGCGGGAGGGCCGAGGCAGCGTGGGGAAGGGGGCGGGGTGATTGTGCACCAGAGCAGCATGGATGGTGGTGGGGGGGGGCTGGGGGGTGTCATGCTGAGGTTGACAGTGCTGCACTGAGCTCACTTTATGCATCATCACCTGGTGGAGGTGGTGGCTCTGAGCTCATCCCATCCCCTCCCCCCCCGCAACCACAGGGAGAGCTTCTCTGAAATACCCCCCCACAGCTGACTGTCATTGACTGTACTTTGAGGAGGTGGAGAGGAGGAGTTTCCAGGACTTCATGTGGTTGAGTTTATCAGCTGTTAAAGGGGAATTCTCCAGAAATTCGAGAACTTTAAACACCGTCCCTCATGTTTACTGCAGCAGATTGAGTTGCCAAAGAATACTCTAGTTTTTCTTTGCTGATTTTAACATAAGCATTTTATGTTTCCTGGTTTGAGCTTTGAGCATGTTGCCATGTACTGCTTTCTACATTTTATTAGCTTGAAGGATTCAAAGAAAACAAGTTTGCAAACCTTGGAAACCAGCTTTTTTGGCTGACCAAGAAAGTTTTACCCTCCAGTGCTGTAAAGAAGCTAGCACTTGTGGCTCAGTGGGAAGCACTCTTTCCTCACACATCCAGGGCGGGGGGGGGGGGAGGAGAGGGGGGGGGAGTTGCGTGGCCTTCTTGTATTATGTGGGTTTCCTCCCATGGTCCAAAGATATTGTTAGGTCTGGGGTCTCTCATAGTGTGAAGCCCTGTCATTTACTGGCATTCCCTTCAAGTTTTCCTGATTCCCATTCTCCTGCAGCCAGTTAGCAGATAAGTGGATGGATAGATGTGTTTTGGATACATTTTAAGTTGTTTCCCACGCTTCATAACTCAGGATTTCCACATTCATTACTCGAGCTGCATCAGTAGTTTTAATCTGACATCTGCTGATGAGATGTGCTGTGTGCCTTTGTGTCTTTGTGTTACTTTATGTAGTTCGCACCTCCTCTGGCCCTCAGATTGACCTTTAACAGTGGTCCTGTCGTCTATCATGTCTGTGCCTCCCATCAAGAGAATACTGTATGCCTCAAGTGGAGAAAACTCATAATGTTTGTTGAGCAAAATTTCAAGTCTCGTTGATTGTGCTGGCTGCGCATGATTGGGGCCGACTCTCCTTCGGCGTGGAGTCGTGTTGTCTCTGATTCTTGGAGTGACTCCAGAGCTAAAGGGGGAGGCTTGAAGGAAGGGTAAGCTGCTGTCAGGAATGTTTGACCACCCCAGCAGGCTGATTTCATGTATTCTTGGTCCTGTTAAAATGACTGAGTGGCCTCACCTCAATATCACTTATATGTGTCAGTCATACCGTACAGAAAAAATATCACCTCTTCAATAAAATAGGTTTCCAGTCTGGTGTTACCTCTGCCTGTAAAACTGGTGTGTTTAAAACCAATTAAATTATTCGTGGTGTGTATTTTCTGTCTGTATTGTGGTGTTTTCTTTCCTAAGCATTACAAATTCATCACTGTGTCATTGTGGGAACTGGAACGTCACTGTCCTGTACAGAATAGACGCGTTTCAAGGCAAGCAGGCCTTTGGGATTACAGGCGCATCTCTGGGTTTGGATACATCCCGTTCAGTGGGTAGGGCATGAATATTTAATCTCCACCCTCAAACCCAGTGGCTCTCCTAGTCCTGGAACCTCTCAATTCCATGGTCTGGAGGCAGAAAAGAAAGTTCCCCTGAAATGCACCTTGACAGTCCCCATAAATGTGGGACTGTGCCCCACAAAATTTGGGTTTGACTGACTGACTGAATGATGCCTTCAGTAACATTGATAACTCTCACAGATTCATTTCCTCCCTTACTTCACAAATGCTGGAAGCCGGTTGAGTGGTTGATGTCATAGAAATGGATAATGGCTACCAGAATATTCCGGCGGACATACACCGGAAAGATGGGCTCTGTTCGCAGTGACTCTTATTTGCATAATTACCGTGACAGCGGCTGTTATGTCACCTGCTGCGTTGTACGTCCTTTAATGGACGCTGACATGTAGAGCTCTGGAGCCAGTCGAGCCCCTCCTGTTTAAACGAGCCTGGCTGAAGCAGCGAAAGGGAGGCATTTCGTGTTCGCCTCTTTTGAAGAGTCTTTGACTGTGAATAATCACCTGTCCTTCCAGAAGCTCTCATGGAGAGTACGGTGTTAATTGAGGGTTCTTCTGCACCAGGTTTCACGCTGAAGTGCCTGAGTGTGTAGTTCCGCTTTGCCCGTCCCTCTTCACTGCTCATTGTTTCGCATTTGTCGTAATGCCTTCAGCGCCCTAACTGAACAGCATGTGTTTTTTGTTTTGTTAATCTAAGCCAATCCTGTAGTAAAGTCCCTGGAAAGTTGGTGGGGCTGAGGGGTTTGGTGCACCATGTCGGATTGGGTGCTGATTACGAAGAGGTAATTCTGCAGTGGAAGTCATTCCACCACCTTGCTCAGAAGGCCAATATGGTGAATCTTTCAGGCATTTTTCAAGCTGAGTGGGTGAGCTCACTGAGCTCTTTTGGTGTCCTGGATTGTATCTTCAGTGTGGCTGCAGCCTTAATTTCCTAGAAGATGTACCATATACGAACGTACATGTAACTTTCTATAATGAAATAATGACCAGGAAATTGCAGGTCTAACCAATCATCTGATTGTTGTCAGGGGGTTTGTTGCCTCTAAACATAGTTTGCACACCTTAAAGCCTTACAGCAGAAGTAATTTCTATTCAGTGTTTTGCTCAACTGTACAACAATAGAACCCCTGTGGTAAGGCTGGGCGGTATGTCGAGTTTCAAGATATTTATGTCTCATCCTATATCTCATATATCCTATATATGATCTGAAAATAACTTTCTTAATATCGGTATACTTTGTTGCTTTAAAATTATACTCCTAGAGCCTGTTTGTCTCTCGTACAACTGCACCTGCCCTGTCCCTCTCCTTCACTCACGAGTCTTGCATGCAGCAACAATATGGAGACGATCAGACATGCTAGTAACATGGAGACGATCGGACATGCTAGTAACATGGAGCTGGTTGGTAAAATTATATATGCCTGCAGTTTATTTTTCAGCCATTTTCTTTCATACACATGTACAGCTGTCTCTTAATAAAAGTACCTGTGTGACATTGGGGAGATTTGGTTCTGACTTGGAACTGTCTGTTGTTAATTTATGGGGACAAAATATCAGTGTATATTGCTAAAAAAACATTGAGAGATTTTTGGTCCATATCGTCCAGCCCTACCCTGTCAGGATTTGATCCTGCAGCTGCCAGGGTTGAGCTGTCAGGCTGCATACAGTCTGAAAGCTTGGTAGATGGTTTTGACTGCTGTCAGCCCTTATATCGAAAGTACTTCGCTCAAACCACTGGGTCATGGATCCATTCAAATAAATGGGGAGGTGAACAGACTGAAGGCTCCTATTTTGGTTGGCCAAGCCATATCTGCTGAGCAAATAGCTGCACTGTGATTTTCAAATATGGCATTTTGACAAGTGCTCTGTTTGCTTATCAGAACACTTCGTGTTGGCTTACATGGGGTGCTGAGTGACTACTTTTTATTTCTGATTTCCTGGGACAAGTCTCAGACTTCTGGATGAGGGACTTCAAAGGAGGGGGACAGGGGCCAAATCAGTCCCATTATCTCGTAGTCCCAGGTGATCTTTGTTGACAGTTCATCCTCCAGTGTGTCTAAATGATTTTTAGTCAAGTGGCAGTAAGTTCCTTAACGGGCTTGTTTCCAAGCAGTTCGTGCCTCTAACCTCTTGCCGGTTATCTGTAGTACTGACTGACATGGGAGTCATGCATGTTTGTTTGCAAGATGGTATCCATGTTCCCAGATAATACCTGCAAACACTTATGTTCAGTTGATGATATCAAGCTCTTGGGTGGCTTTCAGTGTTTGAGCGTAGGGGAAGTAGTAAGGGGGATTTCACAAAGATGAGAGCTACCACCTCTCTGGAGGTTTCCCTGGACAATGGGGCTTGATGTAACCATTAGCATTGTTACGATGTGCGCTACTAAGCGTGACTCCCAGGGAGGGGTTTGGGCCAAACCCTAGTGGTGTAAGAGCTCCCAACGGTGGGAAAGCACCAACCGTGAATGACTGCGCCGCCCCCAGCCCCCACCTTCAGCTACTCTGCCATTCTCTGGTGTTGGAGACCTCTGCCTCTCACTGAGATCTTATTCGGGAGGTTTCAGAGATGCGGGGAATGTATGGACACAAATCCCAACTTCTGATACTGCTGAAAGGTGCTCGATCGTTGTGACGCGGAATTTGATGCTCAGTTTTGGCCTTCGGGGATTGGCCTGTAATCTTGCCGCGCTTCCGAGCCAGTTATCATGCTAGTTGTACTGTTTTTAGCCTCCTCCGTCAGGTCCTTTGTTTCCAGCAGTTTAAAGAGCACAAGAGAACCTGTTTATGCGGTGACCTGGGAGGACCGGGACTGAGAACCGCTGCTCTGAACAGATGGTGTCATCAGCTGGTCTCTCCCCTGCCCTGTTGTGCTGAGTTCACTGCCTTGTTACTGCCATTCCTATCTTTTGGGCCAGAACATTGCCAGTGTAGTGAGCAAAAGCTCCATATTACTAATTTGGGTGCGACATCAGATATCTTTACTTTAAATGGGCTTGTGTGCGAAATCGCTCTGCTTCATCTGGGAGATTGTGAAACTCATACCGTGGTAAAATGCTGTGTCCTCCACAGCCAAGGGTGTGGCTAACTTCTCATATTCTGACATCTAGAGAATGTTTCCATGGAGCTGGGCCATTTTGCACTGAAATTATCCGTGTTCCCACACCTCATGTCCCTGACCCAAGACACGTGGGCATGTGGTTATAAGCTCACACGGGGCCAGAGTAAAGGGTGGTGTTGGTGGGTGGTGCGAACGGCAGCCCAGGGAAACCCCCAACTCGGAGCACGACAGGTGCAGAGGCTGCTGGGCAGCCGCCGGCCTCATCCACATTCCGCCCCGGACAGGACATTGATTGGGACGCCAGGCAGGCACTGTGACACGATTGCTCATTATGAGACGATTGATTACCTTGTGATTGGCCAGCCTTCTGCAGGAAGCTCAGCTACTGAAGCCCATGTCAAACTGAGGCTCTGGTGGCGAGACTGCCTTGGTGACGGGAGAGTCCTCTGGTCAGGATGCAGATTTTGCACGCTGATTAAGTGTCTGTGCTCGTATTAATATAATAATAAATAATATCGGTTAGGTTTCACATCTTCCTTTGTGTCCTTCCTTCATTTGGGTTGCTTTTGTATTTGGACTCATTTGCTTCACTGGGAAGCTGATGTTCCAACATGTTGGTTCGTTCCTGAGTTTACATTTCGTGGATCGTTTCTCCTCAGTATTACAACATGATGTCATCTGGTTCCTTGGAATCAAATGCTAACCAGCCGACTTAAACAAAACACCATCACTGTCACATTTCTGTTTTACAAGAAGCAGCAGCTTCTCAAATTTCTGAAACCTCTTGAAACAAAAGTCAGCATTGTCATGTTGTGTTGTGTGTTTTTTTGTTTTTTGTTTTTGAATTGCAAAACCACAGCCACTAACTTGAATAAAACATAAATGCCTAAAACTCTAATTGTTTGTGAAACACTTAAGATATGAAGAATATTATGTGCTCCCTCCTTTATGAAGCAGAGGTATCAGAAGTAACAATTCAATTCCATTTATTTTTATATAGCGCCTTTCACAACAGAGTTGTCCCAAAGCGCTTTACAGGGTTGTGTTGTGATACATGAAACAGAAGAAGAGGGAGATGCAGAACGGGGAAAATAAGGAAGGAAAGAAATTGAATAAAGAAAGCCAGAAGACAACAGAGGAGAGGAACCAAAAACTCCCAAGTAGGGAGAGAAAAAACCTCTGGGGGTCCAAGGTCAACTGGCTGTTCCCCCCAGCATATACCAAGGGAGGTATATGCTGGGATTAAGAATGAAGACAGTGTCCATCAATGAGTCAGTTATTCATGTTGGCCAGGGTCTTTTCACCACGTTCAGCTGTGCCGGGTACCACTGAAGGCTGCACCCACGATGATATAGTTTGTATGGCCCACTTGCGATGTCACCCCTCCATGGGACTGAACCAGGACTCCAGCTTAGATGGTGCCCACCCCGGGCACCACCCGGACATGTGGGACGGCAGAGAGCATGGATGGTCAGAACATGCGTTGACAGATAAACGGAGCATAGTAGATGATAAATAAATAGGAAAACAGCACAGCGTTCAGTCTTTTCCTATGTAAAGTATGTATTTCATCAGTTGTCTGTTTTTGAATCCAAAGGCAAGCTTTGTGTAACTGTAAAAGTCAACAAAAATTCCTGCAGTTTCACTTCCAGTATGCAGTGATGAAGTGTCTTGGCAGTTCTGCAGTGATCTGAATAAATTAGTGCTTTGTCCAGATTATGGGAATAGTATAAATACGTCTTTTTGGCAATATGCCCCCCCGCCCCGCCCCCCGAAAGGTTTTGTAAAAGGCGTTATTTTAGTGACGCTACATGACTAGAGTAATTAGACTAATTGAATGGTACCATCCTTCCTAATACATACTGCATGAAATAGAACTGTACAAGATCCACTCAAGTGTGGAAACATGGTCTGTGCTATTCAGCAGCTTTTCATTTGCACTGCTACCTGTGTACTTGTAGGCCTCGTTTCGGTGGTCAAATGATTTTTGAAACCAGCAGTTCTTTACTCTTTGACCAGGTGTGCATGTGTATAAGTGCCTGGAAATCTACAGACTTTACATGTCAGGTAGGAGATGACTGTATACTTGTTCCCAATGGCAAGGGCGTTCTCAAGATGATTTTTTTCTGGCAACGGTTTGGTCCTTTCAATCCTTCTGAGAGTACAGTAAACACGGATAAAGTATTTCTTTGATACTATGGTTCTATTCACACTGTAGTGAAATATTTCTGTCCTGTGGGAGAGTGGGATAGCCAAAATGACGAGGGTTAATGTGACTACTGTCAGGGTTGTGAAGGTGGTTTTCAGTTTCAAAAATGGAAATTCTTTATTTTTACTGGTGCTTTTGTCTGGGATCATCTACTGCTTTTATGTTTTGGCCAGCAGGTGGCATATTGGTTTTGTCTGTGGAAGTTTGCATGCCCAAACTCTAGCTGTAATTATCCGGCTGTATATATTGGGAGAGAATTTGCTTATCTCCTTCATTTTTGTAAACAGATATGTGTTTTCTTTGCTTTCTTGTGTCATCGTTTGGACAGTTTGAAAGCCCACTAGTGAAGGTGTGGTCACGTCAGCAACGCACAGAGCAGCCTTTTGTCACAGCTCCCTGTGTCGATTCGCTGATAGCCCCGGGCTGTTTTGAGTAAAGCGCTGCTTCCCTGCACGCTGCTGGCTGGCCCCCCGGCTCCTGTAGTGTGATTATCGGTGTGGAGCAGAGCGTGGCTCGCCTGAGAGCTTTCCAGCGCGTTCCGTTCAGCCTCTGTCACCACCAGCTGCTGCCAGATGTTCCCCATTACTCTCATAACACGCGCTGGCACACGGGGGCTGGGGGGTGCTCTGCTGAGCCACTTTCATTACCGCTGAGGTTTTTGGGCCCCGTCTGACACTGTTTTGTAAACTGCAGCGGGGTGGAGATTCACCGGGCGCGTGGTCAGTTACAGCCCCCTCGCCGATTCGCTTCAGTTGACCAGATGGATTCCTGGGAGCAGATGGGTCGTTTTGTTTGCAATTAGCCCTCAGCCGGAACCGAACCTCAGCCCACGCGCCGTGGTGTAGACTTCAGTCTCTGCGGGCCCACAATGCTAAGCAGGCGGGATGGAGATGCTGTGCACGGCTTGCCCTTTTCAGGCCTTGACAGCCCGCGCGGAAATCAGATTAGCTCACGTGAAGGACGCGCTGCCGGTGCTCCCTGCCTGCCCCCCCCCCCCCCCAGATGCACCTATTATGGGCCTGCAGTAATGAGATTAGCCAGCACAAAGGCCCGTGAGGCTGAGGACCCTTCAGTCAGAGCCGTCTTAAATGGTGGGGGGGCTTTAACCCCTCGTGACCCGCGCCTCCCTATCTCTGACCACGCCCCTTGTCTCCTGCCAGGAAGCCCAGGATCAACTCCCAACTGGTAGCGCAGCAGGTGGCCCAGCAGTACGCCAGCCCCCCGCCACCCAAGAAGGAGAGGAGGGAGAGGGCTGAGAAGGAGCGGCCCGAGGTGGAGAAGGTGGAGCGTGTGCGTCCGGACGGCGAGCCGCCCTCCGAAAAGGAGGCCCTCGAGAAGGAAAAGGAGAAGCCGGACCAGGAGAAGGACGTCAGCCCCACAGTCACACGGAAGCCCAGCAGCAAGAAGACCAAGTGAGGCTCTAGCTGCAGTAGATCCGCCAGTGGTGGGTCAGAGCTTTTCCCCCTCTTTCTGAGACGACTTTTTTTTTTTCCTGTTCGCTACTTGCAGACCCAAGTCAGATATTCATCAAAGTCCACGCAGTGAAGTGAACAGCATCCAGTCTGGAAATTCGACAGCCAAGAGCAACGGCTCCTCACACGTCTCAAGGTAAGACTCCTCACCATGGCCCTTGCCATCGTGCTTCATGCGCTCTTTGTTAGGCTTGTGTCCCCCCCCACGTAATGGATAATTAACCTTTGCTAATGATCTCACTCTCACAGGTTTATTTCAGCTGTAAACGTTTGTGTGTGTGTGTGTGTGTGTGTGTGTGTGTGTGTGTGTGTGTGTGTGTGAGAGAGAGAGAGAGAGAGAGAGAGAAACAACTTTACGAAAGTTCTTCTGTCAGGATGCCATACTGTGAAAAATTGTTCACTGATATCCATTTCTAAGCATAAACTGCTTAAACTCACTGGAATGTTTCCCCATGCGTTTGGATAAATTGTTCTGTGATGAAGCAGTTTCGGCTTGGTGTGACAGAGTGTCACTACTTTTGTTGATCTCTTGTTCCTTTGAGGTAATGCCATCATCTGTCTCTGGAGCATTTCAGCTGGCCCATTGCTTTCCATAATGCTGGACTTAACACCACCAGTGTGTTTCCAAAAGTGTTCTCCAAATTCCCACTTTTCTGTTCAGTTTTCATGTAAATATGTGTGGGTGCTTGTCGTAGCGAGGATGTGTCTGATTAAATTGTGCCGTCTGGCTTGTCCCGAACAGCAGGCCCAAACTGAAGAACGTGGACCGGAGTACCGCCCAGCAGCTGGCCATTACCGTGGGCAACGTCACTGTCATCATCACGGACTTTAAGGAGAAGACGCGCTCCTCCTCCACATCGTCATCCACAGTGACGTCCAGCGTGGCCTCGGAGCAGCAGCACCAGAGCTCGGGCTCTGAGAGCATGGACAAGAGCTCCTCTCGGGCCTCCACCCCCAAAGGACATCTCACCGTGGGCCACGACGAGTCCTTTTGAGTCCTCTACCTGCAGCTCCATGGAGAATATCAGATTCCAGAGAGGAGTGTGAATTTTCAGAATCTCCTGCCCCCACATGCCCCCACCTTCTTTCCACGACGTTGAGAATCTGAGCTCCTGGGACATGGTTGCACACAAAGCTGACAGGTGCTTTTTCATGGGACCTGGGCTCCGGATGCCAGTGTGAGGCCAGCAGGAATCCGACCCTGTACGTATTCCTTTGGTTTCTATGTTTAAGTGGACATTTGCTGAATCGACGTTTTTAAGAAATATCTATATATAAACACACATAGATATTTGTAAAATCTGCGCTGAAGTTTCCACCAACATTTTAACAATATTGACGCATCGTTATTCCTATTTATTTGTCTCTTATCTGTGTACTTCTAAAATCTCGATTTTACTTCACTGAGACTTGTAAACGCGGCTTGGCTCATGTCCTCCGTTGTATAGATGGATGATTTGTGAAATCGTCCGAACTCTCCGAACACCTCCAGCACTGGTGCTATGTACACTGTGAAACCGTTTTGCTTCTGGGGCTTCACCTGGATACGCGATATCCTCGTCTTATCAACGCTTGGAGCACAGAGGCTTCCTTCCGAGGTCGGATTATGCTGCAATCGTACGGAGAGACTGAAGTGAGGGCCCTTTCTCTACGGGCGCCGCCTCAACGTCGTCCTGGTCTTTAATGTGTGTTGGAGCTTTGGCAAACAAAACCTAAAGATTTGTGTGATGCAAAATGTGGCTTATAGATTAATTGTGCTCCTTAGTGCATCAAAGAACAACACTATAAGGTTTTTATTTTATTTTCACTCTTATTTTGACCTGCGTTTGATTTCTATTTATAAGATTATGCAGGATTGACTGAGCTTTTGGAGAAAATTGGAAGTTGGGTGGATTTCAAACTTCTGTTGAGATGGTCTTTAAAATAACCTGGGTGTATAATGCAGGCAGTGGATTTCTGGAGGATTAAATGATCAGTAAAATTAGCAGAGGTGCCCAAACTTAATCTCAGTACATGCTGGGTTTTGTTCCAGCCTATCGCCTAATTACCTTCCGTCAACTGTTGCATGAAAGAACCATAGGACTCAACTTCCCATGAATATTCATTATACACTTTCCATAGTTCGAATGAAATGGTTTAAATAATTACAGGTTACCGTTCACCAGTTCACAGTGGGTTAACCTGGCACTCATTCACGCTTCCACGCTTTCAAATGATAGTTTCTGCCATCACTACTTATCACCATTACAGCTGTTTCTCCACTAACATCCATTCAGTAGGATGTGACCCAAAAGCGACCAAGTCATGTTATCAGTGACTGCCAGTGACAACAAATCAGCTGTTTAATCACTGCAGTCTAGGCAGGAACCGAAATTCAGGATACATTCGGATTGAAGGAATCGAGGCTGCCCCAGACATGTTACAGCTGTACAGAAATCAACATGCTAATTGGTCGTTCTTTTAGTGGTGCTATGGATTTACGGAAAAAGGATATTAGTAGGTGATTGAGAATTTAGCTTTGTAATAATGAAATGCATTTAAGTACATTAGTAAAGGAAAATTATATAAAAATAGTAAATGAAAACTACAATAATTGTACCAATAATAATGTTATAAGGTGCTATTCTTGGTACTCATTCTACTAAAACCATTTGATGGACTAAAAGTAAATGAGATCGATAAAATTACATTGATTTGAGCCGCCCGCCCCCCCCCCCCCCCCCCCCCCATCACTGTCCATAGGAAGCAGGACTTATGTGTAGGTCAATATCCTATGGAAAAGTAATAGAAGGTCAGCACATCTCCTTTCCACTTAATATGGAATGTGTAAAAAATAAACATGTATGTGATATCTTAGTTGTATTTATTGATGGACCAAAGGAATTTGATATTGACACACTAAATAAAATTTGAAATGTTATCAAATGTGTGATATATAAAAAATAGACTAATATAATTCATGTAAATTGTCGTTTTTGTTCAGTCCAAGACAATTTCATTTGGACTGTGAGACCCAGCCTGCATCTTTCATATAAAATGTCCCAACGTTCTTGTCGACGGCCACCGTTTTGCACTTTTGTGGCACGTCTGTGCAGAGAGCCGCCCAGTCCTGGTGTCGGAGGCTCACCTTGGAGGGCCTAGTGCCGCCCTCAGTGTTGCCGGCTAAAAATAGGTCTTAAAAGCAGGTCCAGGAGGACTACAGTGTTCTTCTTTTTCCCTCCACATACTTCTCCCTTCTGCTAGCTTATTTAGCCCAGCAATCAGTGAATTTTAGTTTTTGTCTTTCTTTTTTATGGAAGGTTGTTTATATTTTGATTATTATTGTTATACCTGCATGAGAAGTTTTTTTTTTGGAAAAAGAGAAAGCCGCCTTTTATCCTACAGTCCACTCAAGCCTATCGAACAATGCGATGTACTGGTAACTAGGCAAGGTGTTTACATGAATGGTAAAGGCTGTATTGACATTCATTTTAATGCCATTTATGATATCCATGTCTTTTGATTTGCACAAAGGAAGCAAAGCTCTTATTATGGGAATTATGTCATCATGTTGTCTTTAGGAAAAAGTAACTCCTGTTCTGGTCTGTTGCTTTATACGACCTGTACACACCCCCGCCCCCTGTATAGTGCATTGCGATGCGTTACAGTCATAAGATGTATTGCTGTTTTCTCTTGCCTGTCCCACTCTCATGCAGACTCCGTTAACTTTTGTAAAGCTCTCGATTTTCTTAAATTATTGGAAATGGTTTACTTGCTGGATATATTAAAATAATAATAATAATAATTAAAAAAATTTGCTTGTATGTAACTTCAAATGGTACAGCAGCCAACAGCAGAATGGACAATGGAGCTGAACATTATTATTATAATTCTTTTAAAAACGCAAGCATTTCTGTTCTTGTGTATGACCAGTAACCTTATTTTACTGTGTAAAGATGGTTACATTTTTCTTTTAGCTTTGTTTTGTCTCAAACCCAAATATGCTTGTTTCAATATTGTATAACAACCTTGTGATACTTTTCAATTGTATATGTGTTACACAGGCTCTTTTTTATTTCTTCTAACAGTGTCTTGTACAATGTTTTTGAAGTTTTTGCTCTATAAAATTATTTTAGGTCTTTTTTTTTTTTTTTTTTAAGTATATCAGCATTTTATTTTCCTTTGCTTTTGCTTACCCCCCCACCCCCGTCCTTTCTTACCACTTGCTGAAGTATCAATGGTGATTTTGTGAAATGGTCAGATTTAATTTTCTTGTGCTAAATGTATTTGGGTAAATTTAAAAGGTCACTGCTCCTTGTCTCGCTGATGCGATGTTTATATATAAATAATATATAAATATATATGTTATCTGGCATGTGCACGCCGTTGTTGGTAGAAGCCACTTTATAATTTCCTCTGCTTCAAATAGAAATGTCTATTTATTAATTATGCTTGTAGTTTTTCACAAATAAAATGGTTACATTTATTTAATTCATGATGGGCTTCAGGCTTCAAGTTTTTTTTTTGTTTTGTTTTGTTCAGTCCATTAAAAAAAAAGTATCATACCAAATAAGGTAATAGGGTAACTGCATGCTGACCTTTTTTATTATTATAAAAACTGTCATTTAGCTTCAACACCATACAATTACTCCATGAAACGATGCACCCAAAACAACAGGGTTAAAAAGACAAAGGTCAGGTTTTGTATGAAAAGGCTGATCTATGACCGTAACATTTTTCATGTCCATTAATAAACAAACCGATCAGAAAGATTTGTCTTCAAAATGGACCCATAGCTACTGCAGTGCAGGTGTGTTAGAGCAGGTGATTAGTAAGGGCATTTACAGGCCCGGGTCCTCCTAAGCACACATGTCAGCAGTAGGAGTTGTGGGGGGATCCCTGTGAGCGGGGGGGCGTGTGGGCCATGCCCGGAGCCTTTCACAGGGCCGTATGGAAGAGGGTGGGCGTGTGGGCCATGCCCGGAGCCTTTCACAGGGCCGTATGGAAGCTGAGCTCTGCTCTCATGTGGATGCTTTCTAGGTTACCTTTATTAGCACAGCTTAAACGCTAAAGCATTGTGGTAGTTCTGCTCCTGACTCTCTCCACATGGCTCCTTAACACATGAAAGTGCTTTTAATTTTTAAAATATGTTGAACGGGGAAAGAAACTGCAAGCAGAAAGTTGGTCTGAAAAAAGGCAAATGAGTGAGACTCCAGCCTGTTCTTTCTGTCTGGACGTTAACCAACATGTTGAAAGGAAATGTAAAGATTGTAGCTTGATTTGTGAGGCTTTTCTGTTCGCTTTACAATGATACTTCACTCCCTTCAGCTTTGAAGTTTTAAATATGCTTATTGTTCATCAGTAAAATATTTAAAGTAAAAGGATGTGAGGAACAGGAAAAAAGGCCTCTTCCCATCACTGCATGTGAATGAGCTGTGAATAACACCCAACAGATCAAGCATTTTCAAATACAGACACGCTTCAAGTCAACCCCCGAGCTTCCCAACAGCTCGTAGAGATGAGTGACAGCTGTTGGAATGAATGAACTTCAGCTGCGGTATCCTGCTGGACAGATGTTTGCAGAAAGCTGTGGATAGAAGCTCTGCTGTTTGTGGCCCCCCCTGGCCAGGTTGTGCCCGTGTGCAGTACTTTTTGGTTTTTTTGACCCTCATTTTGGTTAGTAAAAGACAGATTGACATGTAATTCATTTGTTCAATATAATTGCATTGTTATTCATCCAGCAGTCTTTGAAGGCCTGCACCAGACCGACTATCGAGAATGCTGTCGAGTGAGTCTGTCCTAAGTGTCATTTGTGGAGATTCGTACCAGATTGCAGATGTCCAGCTGATTGTCAAAGGCACTTTTCAGAGTCACCCATGCAGTGCCCACAAATGGCCTCATTGTAGTGTCCCTATATTCTGTACAGAAGATACAGTAGACTGTGAAGCAAGAACTGCTTGGAGTTCTGCATTTCAGGCAGCCGCCGTAAACGAATAATCTAAGCAGGCTGCTCTTGGTTCTTTGGTCATTTAGACCCATGATGTTCCTCAGTGATTGATCATTCGTGTGCATTTTTCCTCATCAGCCTTGCCGTTCAGCCACTGTTGATGATCTGCCCTGTGGCGATGGTTACCGGACCACAGTATGGTCTGCTTTCTAGCAGACATGCCGTCTTGGCTCAGCCAACTATTATCCTTCTGTTTCCACTTCAAGTCGCCCCAGGGCCGCCAGAAAGGGGACTGCCTTTGACGGTGTGTCCTGGAGCTGTGCCGGTTTTGCCAGAAAGATCTGTCTCTCTCACAGCGTGAACAAATCAAAGTGGGGGAGGGGGGGGGGGCACATCTGCAGATGGGACACCAGATTTCATTTAAAGAAAATCAAGGGTCTTGAAGAGATTAAATACTGTGTTGTGTTTTACCAGAGACAAAATACAATTAACATTCCAAGCAGATGACAAATCTACTGAACATCTTGAATGTTTTCATGTTTTTTCTGGATTGATGGTGTGATGATGTTTGGTGCAACAACACACAAAATGGTTCCTTCTCACATTTCAAAATAATTTTAAGACCTGTGGCAGTTAAATGGTTAAATTGTTGTCTAGTTTTGAATCTATCTTAAAGGAGTAGATGAAGTAAAACTTCAAAAATCTTTACAATTTGGTCCTCACTTCATTTTATTGGTTGAGATATATATTTTTCATGGTGTGTGTGTCTATAATTGATTTTATGATTTACAAATACCTTTGTGAAGGACACACAGGCTATAATTCATGATGATAATTTTATTGCCATTCAAACCACAAAAAACGGAAGGCGTAGATTCTTCAATAATCGCGTCTATGAGATGCATCCATGTGAAAATAGCGGGGGAAATAATTTTCTTTGGAGAAAATTATTTCTATGGAGTCACTCGCCCAGGCTGCCATAATATTAAGAGTGTAAGTAGACTAACATGCAGGATGCACAAGTAATGAAGACCTGCCCAGGAGGATGGGTACCTGCAGATGGCCTTTGTGCTGGACTGGCAGGTACCTGCATTTAACACCTCACGCTGTGCTCCATTTCAGTGGGCTTCCCGCTTATATAAGCCCATTTTAAGGTTGCTGTGAAGGTATTGCCGCAGTCACGACTTCGAACATCGCAAGATCCCACTCACCCTTTTATAAAGGCTCTTTTTGACTTTTAATAAAAGCTCATGGAGTCATTTAGCTCTGCCTCGGAGCCCATTTTGGCGGGCAGTGAAAGAACAAGGGGTTGTATTGTACCATTACAATCAGGATCCAAGGCTTTCTTTGTAAGGTGATAATATTGTTTAAACAAAATTGACATTACAGGGCTGACCTTGCTAGTATGATTATTTTTTCTGTATAATAGTCATGGTGAAATTCCATCAGGTGCAAGTATCAGCAGTCAGTCTTAGCACAGAAAATGCACAAGCATGTTGTGAAGCGCCGCCCCCCCCCCCCCCCCCAGTCCAAAGGCTACTTGGTGTCTCTAAGTTGGCTGTAGTGTGTGGCTATGTGTTTGACTGGATCTGCGATGGACTGGTATCACAGAATCTCAACCTTGTGCGCTGTGGTGTCAGGTCACCTGTGACCCGGAAGATGGATGGAAGCAATGATGGACACAACTGCTCCAGAAAGGAATAACACGGCTCTCTGAGTGCGTTACGCTCCATTTATCCAATCGCAGAACGTCAGATCGTCTGTGTCAGGTGGCATCTGATACACTTCCCATGCTAATATATAAACACTGCGGTACAGTGTAGAGCAGCTTAAGAAAGAAAAAATATTAGCACCTCACTTAACTGAAAAAGATTAGAGGGACACTAACTGAGGAAAAAACAAAAAGATGACAAAAATATTCAGGGTAAATGGCCCAAAACCATAAAGATGCCAGCAATTATGCTAATGTACTGTATGTGATGTGTTTTTTATATGTTCTGAATAATAAAATACAACACTGAAAGAAAACATGGAGACCACCACATTGTCTTACTTCCCTGCAAACTAAAGAGTTTAAAAGGCCGCATTAACGAACAACCAGGAGTGCAGACTGCTGGCGAGAGCTGAAGACTGGCTGCCTTATTCCTCTGATAAGCCGCACGCTCCATCCGCTGCCTCAGATTCGCTGCATCCGAGTTTGACGGCAGCACACTGTGCAGGTATTTTAATCACCCATGGCCACCGGCGTTGCTGTGCAGGTATTTTAATCACCCATGGCCACCGGCGTTGCTGTGCAGGTATTTTAATCACTCATGGCCACCAGCATCACTGCTTTAATCTTGTGCTAGTTTTAGCTGCGGCCCGGTCATTAACTTATATTACTGTGATTACAAATGAAAAAACCTGGGCAGTTTATCATCAGGCTGTTTGCCTCTGTGCAGGAACGGCTGCTCCTGTTCCTCTCTTACTGGGATCAAATAATCAGACAGTGTGCCGGATGATCCATCCATCCATCTGTCCGTCCTTTTAACTCCAAATTCTGTATGGGCTCATGGGGGGTCAGCACATGACACAAGGCAGGAACACTCTGGACAGGATACCTTATAATATAATCGTAGCTAAATATCTGTTTTTTTGCCACAGATCTCTCCGTTATGAGAAAATCAAGAAGAGTTGGTGCTGAAATCCAGCCGAAGTGTTTATCTCCACAAAAGGGACTTTCATCCAGAAATGCACGGCAGATTTGCTTACATTTCATATTGTGTGTTTTTCCATCATTTTTATCTTCCATATCTGATGTTCACTGGGGTGTCCTACTCCCACAAGCTCATGCTATACCTTCTAAGGTGTGTGTGTGGGGAGGGGGGTGTTCAAATGGTGACAGTGTTCCCCCTGGCCAGAGGCAATGGTTTTTTGTTTCTGCTGAAAGGACACCACTCCTGCCAGTAGGCGGGCAGTGATGTTGGCAGGTTATTTGGTGAAAGCTCCGGTTTTGCCTACAGCATCGAAATCTTCCCTTTAATTTCATTGGGTGCCCAGAGAGACTTCAGCTACTGTTTTCTGTATAGCAGGAGAGCTAGAGATCAGTGCAGCAAAGCTCTGTGCCAGTCATTTGACATAAAGAGCCCTTCATGTACAAAGTTTGCCATTGCTGTCATTGAGAACCGTTTTTGCAAAGTTACCTTCAATTTTGATTCCATATTTCACACTGTTGTCCTATAAATTCATAATACTAATGTACTTCCTTAACATGATGTGTGGTGAACCTGGCTCTGTCTGGCTGGCTGTCTGTCTGGGAAGGCGAAGTCTAAGCTGGATTGTGCTTTGCAAGCAAATCAGAAACATGTCACACATCTCACAGTCAGAGACACAGAAACATCTCACAGTCAGAGACAAGGCGCACATCTCACAGTCAGAGACAAGACGCACATCTCACAGTCAGAGACACAGAAACATCTCACAGTCAGAGACAAGGCGCACATCTCACAGTCAGAGACACAGAAACATCTCACAGTCAGAGACACAGAAACATCTCACAGTCAGAGACACAGAAACATCTCACAGTCAGAGACAAGGCGCACATCTCACAGCCAGAGACATGCCGCACATCTCACAGTCAGAAACATGGTGCCAATCATGCAGTCAGAAAGTCACTAAGACACAGCTTGTAGTTTTGCAAGTAGTTTCATGTGAGAGAAGCACTGAAGTGTATCTACAAAAACCCATGAATTATTAGTCAGCTCTTCCCCTCTGAATAGACTGTCATTACAATGACATCATACACCTTTCTACTATGTATATAGGCTACATGTCCTTCTGAATCCCTACATGTGTGAAACCTGAGTCCCATACCCTAAGTGTATTTACAATGCATGAACCTGCTTTTCAGAGTGGAAAATCTTGTTTCATTCACAGTAAAGTATTTTATACTTTTTCATTTGAGAATAACTTATTCAAACTGTGTTTCTTGCAAGGAAATTGCATATTTATGGAAATATGACAAATTTTTTAAATTCCAGTTTGACTTAATTGTTTTATTCAAAGCCACCTTGCAGACACATAGAGCATTACAGGTTACACTGGTGAAGGATAACTTCCTGGCAGCTACTGATGATGCGGTCTGCCTGACAGGTTATTTGCAATGTGTATGAATGACAGTTTCCACCATAATGAATTTACCGGTGTAACTCTATTAAAGCTCCTCAGATAGATAAATAATGGAGATGCAGCCTGCAGGCCTCTTAGTTGGGATGCTGAGTTTCTTCACTTTCTCTTCTCCACCCTGGAAGGACTCATCTGCTCCTGGCTCTCGGCTCCAGCTCGGTCTGTGGACCGAACAGGGGGGAATCCCGGCTTGGGTGAGCACTACGCCAGCCTGCTGCCTGTACATTCACGGAGGGCTCAGGGCTAAGGGTTCTGTCTGGCTCTCTGTGTCTCATTTAACTCATAACTTGCACGACTGTTATTGGTAGTAAGTCATTATTTATATCAGAGGTTTAAATATCCATGAAACCTCTTATGATGCTTGGCATTTGTGGAATCTGTTTGGTACTGGATCTGACATCCTGTCCAGGGTGTACCCCCCCACATGACCCTGTACTGAAACCGCAGGTATAGGATGGGTGGAGGAATATTTCTAATAACCTTAATTTGCCGTGAATAATGGTGTTTCCCACATTTTCCCTTAATGCCGAGCGGTACTCTGTGATTTTGGCTAATTACAGCAAAACAACAGTCACGTGGCCAATCG
Source organism: Gnathonemus echidnorhynchus (assembly GCA_026776725.1). Taxonomy (NCBI): domain Eukaryota; kingdom Metazoa; phylum Chordata; class Actinopteri; order Osteoglossiformes; family Mormyridae; genus Gnathonemus; species Gnathonemus echidnorhynchus. Next base: position 16,424,208 of record JAODJU010000130.1, on the reverse strand, counting down.
GATGTGACGGTGAATTACACTTGACCTGTTCGGTGAACTTCATTTGTTAAGTATACAGAGTGAGTAATGCTCAGCCTTCGCTCACGATTAATAGCGACGCCTCGGGCCTTTAATCTGGCCTTTAATCACACTAGCTGGGCAGGTCATGTGACTCACCCTGGAGTTCCATACATCACTCACCTGTTATGCTTCTGAGGGGTGATTTTACATGCACGCTGGCCTGAATCCATCATCTAAATCTAAACTCTAAATCCATCACCCATCCATCTTCCAGCCATTCGTCCTGTACATGTTCACAGGATAATGCTAATTAAAACTGGCAATTATCTAATGAATAAGAGTCTGCTATCTGTAACATGGCAGTTTCCTGCTGTGCAGAGGGTCTGTTTCAAGCTCGTTTGTGATTTAAAACACGATAAAGGGGTTAAGGTGCCGCCTCTGTCTGCAGATTTTTATTGATGCTCTGTCGATACAGGCAGCGTCTCTTCTGCCCATGATTAAACCGAATTGCCCGTAAGCCACAGTGGAAGCCCTTAAATCTCACACTGAAATGCACTCTGCACGTTTAATCGGGCTGTCATGGCGGTACCCAGGGAGGGCAGAGGAGGAGGCTGCTTTCAGGAAACTGGGTTAGGAATGTTGGGTCGTGGGTGAAAACGCGTCCTCTTGGGTGAGGGCCGGTGTGAAGGAGAGGCCTGCGGAACTCCCATAACATAACCATAACATAACCATAACTGAGCCGCTGGTAACTATAAGGAACTTGAAAGCAGGCCACGCCACACTGGCGTTCAGTAGCTGGAGAGTGTCTGCATGTTTCCGGTGGGGGGGTGCCCGGTCGGTGTATGCCCCCCCATGTGCCCCCAGCATGTTAAATAACGTCAAGAGCAACAGTCACGCCTGTGGCAGCTGCCCTGAACACGGAGTGGAACCTTGTGTCTGTGTTCATCCGGCTCTGAATTAAACATCCTCCCAGCGAGGTCTCTAGCCGAAAACCCCCGATTCTCCTCTTCTGGGGGGATGGGGGGGTCTTTCCACCCCATTAGAATTCTACTCAGTGGCTGATTTCGCCCCCTCCTTCCTTTCTTTGCCCCGCAAATCATGCGAGAAGCTGACAGGCTGGACCAGCTCCAAGTATGTGTTTCCATTTGGGACGCATCCAAACAAAACTCCCCAGCCCATGGCCGAGCCCCCGCAATGAGCGATCCGGGAGGGGGGGGAAGGGGGGGGAGGGGGCAACATGAACCCCTTTGAACTCATTCCCTCAGAAGACCCAGAAATGCAGGGAATATCCTCCATCAGTGCAAAACACCCAGCATTTGCTGATGAATGCTGGCTGCATTCTCACTCGCTGGGGTTAAGACATAAATCCACGCAGCCTGGTCGCAGCCTGGTCGCAGGCCTGCACGTGCCCACGCCGGCCAGGCTGGGGTTACACTGCTCTGGAAGTTTCGTCACAAACACACCTTTCAGCTGGGCTGCTTTCACAGCAAATCAGGCATGCTTTTATTTCAAGTAAACCTTATAATGTGTGAAATCGCTTTTCCAAAGGCCAGATTAAACCCGCTTTTGCTGCTCAGTGTGTTAGACCCGTTTTCTATGCTTTTTATTAAAGTTTTGGGAAGCAGGCAAGCATTCCATGGTTCTGTTTTCCTCGTTCCAGTTCCTCGGTGATCCTGCATAACAATAAAATCTGTGTACTTTCCTCTTCTGTATAAACAGCTCTCTGAGTGGTCTGACAAAACTTTGGCGAGAGACCAATAATGTGATTTAGTCCTTGGGGGAGTTGAGCGTCCATTTATCAATATTAAATAGTGACAGACACGTCACCGCTTGCTAGGCCAGCTTGACGTGCACATAAATACAAGACAAACTGTCTGTCTGATATAAAGGACTGAATAAACATATTTTTAATGCACTTGCAAATCTTCATCTCTAATAATTGATCCTTAATTCCACAGTTGCCATGGAGTTATTCAATGTTTTGTCTCTAGACCTGTTTGAGAGGTTTATTCATCAAGGTTTTTTTTATTACACTTTAAGAAATACATTTACATATATAAAGAACATTCTGTCATACATAATGGTTTGACAGCAGCATGACTTTTAATACAGTTTTACCAGATGTGATGTATAACATTCTGAAAAGAAAAATATTTTCCTATCATTGGAATAACAGAGTTTGGGCTTGGCAGATTCCCGGGTGACATGCGTATACAGAAACTTTGTTTGCAGTGATAGTGTTCAGGCTGCTTCTGGACTGGGTGCTCAGTAACGTCTTAACTTCAGCCATATAAGCTTCAGGCTGGCCGTTTGATGCTGGGGACAGAGACAGGTCGGAGGATGGGTTACATCCCGGTGACACAAGAAACAGACACATGTAAAGTATCTCTGTTGGTTTCACGAGACCCAGGAGCTCCTAGCTCAGGCTGGACTTAGTCTGCAGTTATCTAGCACGTGCCGTGGGTGCAGCCGCAGTCTGGAATCCATCGTATATCCAAATGCTTCATCCATCACAGTCTGAGCAAGTAGCCAGCCAGGAATTTTCAAACAACACTTTTTGAAATAAAATTTTCCAGCTATATCTGTTTTTATATTACAAAAAAAAAATAACCAAACTATCAGTGGAACACCTGCAAGGATTGTTTGGAAGTTACATAAATTTTTAAACAAAATTAACACTTAGATTAATAAATTCTTTTTTGGCTAGTTTTTTTTTTTTTTTTACTTCCAGAAGAAGCCAAGTCAGTAATTTCAATCCATCTTGAACTAACCTGAACAATTACAACGAGTTATTCCCAATACGGATGGGTCTGTAAGATTTAGATTTATGCATTTGGGTAAGGGGGGGGGGGTTCAATCCAGACAGCACAAAGCACAAGGCTGAGTTACACCTTGTATGGCGCCGTTCCATCACACGAGCTGTGTGTCTCTGGACTGTACAAGGCCAACACAGTCCTCGCGTGATGAAGGGAGACCATGCAAACTCCACCCACACACACAATGGAGGGGGGGCTCGAAAACCCAACCATGGGGGTGCAAGCAGGCTGAGCCACTGTCCCACCCACATTTACAGACACCAGGTATGATTTTTTTCCTGCCAGTAAGTCCTTGCTCATGCAGCAGTTTTCTCTGGCGCTCTCCTGCCAATCTGCAGTGCTTACATTCATGCACATGGCTGAATTCAGCTGGCCTTCCATTTGCTCTGTGTTTCTCTACAGGAAGAGATGTGTAAGACGTGTACTTGTGTCTTCCTGTGGGAGTGATACCCTTTTGACTTAAGGTGCTATTACCCTAACGAGCAGCAGCTGTGCACGCACCATTAAAACTGGAAACCAGCCTGCTAACTTCTGAACTTCACTGGGAAGATGACTGCTCATTAATGTAACATGCAGTTAAAAGACTACGAAGAGCGGTTACACTGCATGTTACGTGTCACCCAAGGGCTCAGGTTTCATCTTAACACACGGTGTGGCAGCGACTGACAGGACAGGAGCAGCTTAACGGGCTCCGCTCTCAGTGCTCTAGCAAACTGTAGCTTCACTTGCATCTTTTCTGCAGAAGGCTGAGAGAACCAATTGCTTTCACAAATCTGCATAATGACTCTCAACGAGCAGCTCCATGGAAATAGCCAGTCACCATTTTTATCTGTTTTGCTGACAGACAGTTTATTTTACTCTTTGCTTTCATAATGGACCGGACTGGTATGGAGGCCTCGTAAGGAAGCCTCAGTGAGCTCGCAGCAGTTAGACGGGTGGCTCACTCTAAATCTCTATGTGTCTGGCTTGCGGCCTGAATGTTTGCTATCCAGTGGTTACAGTGAGGCCTCTGGTTTGTGTCTGTGCTGGAGCAGGTCATACACACCGTAAAGACATCATATATCGCAGCTGAAGCAAGCGTTTTGCAGTGCGACCACAGGCATTTGGGAAATAGCACTGTTTGGTTTGGCTTTGGGACTTGGTGGTAAATGTTTTTGAATGTTGTCGCTTTTGTGCCAGAGTAAATATGAAATACCAAAATGTTAGACAGCAGTTAGGAAATAAGCCGATTAATACTAACGTGCAGTTCACTGCCCCCATTGATTATACGCCATGTCGGAGCCTGCGTGATTTAATAAACGCTGATAAAATGCGATTGGCATCTTCGCTGAGCTTTTATTATTTATTTTAAAAGATATTTTCTTCTTTGTCTGACTGATGGGAGACAAATAATCTAATGCACCTTCCCGTTCCTCGCTATGCTTAATTAAAACGTACACGTGCGCGGATTTAAAAACCAGTTTAAATGGCCTTGATGGGAAAGGAGCGTCTCTTTGAGTTCGCCCTCAGACACGCATTACACGTTTTTGGCAATGCGCAGCCTGACTGAATGGTTTGTGCACCATGAATGACAGAGCGGGGACGCGCGACGGGGAACGCGCGTGAGCCGACCCAGCTCGGTGCGCAGGCGTGTCCTCCGCTTGATTTTCCTTCAAGATAATTCATTCTTTGATGAAATGATTGTCACGTATGACTAGTAGCAGATTGTAGGTATTTTTATCGGAAGGGTACACTTTAAAATAATCTGTAGGTCAGTTTTCCACTCGTAATCTCTGTTGTGAGATGGAGTGGTTAATGGCTTACTGCCTGCTTGTCCGCCCTTCTGTGGCAGATTTCCTGATTGCCTTTTTGCCGGTCCGGGCTAGACGGAGTAGACGCCGTCTCTCCATGAATAAAAAACATTTGCTGACAGGCAGTAAATTTTATTAACTGTGCGCTACATTGAATGCCCGGGCACCGGGGGAACGTGGCTGGAAATCCGGCAAAGACTTGGCGGTAAAAAACTGCGACCCGCGTCTCCGGGTCTGACTATTGTGCGGCCATAACTTTACCCTAAAGGACCCGAGTGAAGGTCAGCAGCGCGTCTATCGTACTTGGTTAATTTTCATGTGATTTCTTAAAAACGACTGAAAATGTCTTAATATCATGTTTCAATCCAATGTGTCCTTAAAAGTATGTTTTAATTTCTATCAATGCCAAAAATTAATAGCGTATATCATATAGAAGCAGGCCATTTATAGAATATTGCGGCAAAAGGGTCATAATTATGTAAAATAAATCGTAATCGGGAAGTCTGTATTGTGTGTGTGATGTTTATACTAGGAGTGCCATCTTGTGGAAACGCTTTTATATGATTAACAATTTATTTTTATTTATTTTTTTTGCAGGACGTCTTGAGTTCCTTCTCAAAGCTTTATAGTAAGTACAAAATTATCTTAAAGTATGTCCGAGATTGCCGCAGACTTGACAAATTGAGCTGCATGTGATGTAAAGCGGCAATGCTGGCTCTTGAGCCAATTTCCTTCCTGTCATTATTAATTTATTTTTTCCAATAATTATCGTTACATTCACATTTATTTATAATTAACAAACGTTGTCCACAGCACCGTACAAGTGAGACAATATCACATTACAAATGCTTACAAGCTGTCAAGGAGTCAACTAGGCGTAAGTGCGGCTAGATTGAACTTCCAGTGAACGCCCTGGTACGAGTGTAAGCAGGGTCACACAGCATTTACTAGACAAGGTGTAACAGGCCGATGTGGCTATGTCATTCTCCACATTAGTAACACTACCGGCGTACTCCGCATTAATAACACTATAGGTGTACTCCACGATAATAAGAGTATATGCTTACTCCACGTCAATAGGACTATATACATACTCCACGTTAATAACATTATCGCCGCATTCCACATTAATAAGACTATCGACATACTTCACGTTAATGATACTATCGGCGTTCTCCACGTTAATAACACTATAGGTGTACTCCACGTTAATAAGAGTATATGCTTACTCCACGTTAATAAGAGTATATGCTTACTCCACATTATGAGTGACTTAGCTGGGGACCTGCTGACACCTTTATTGGCACCTGGCTCTCTAAATGCACAGCGACGGCGCGATACTGCAGGAAACTGCCTCTCTGGGAGGTACAGACGGGATCGAGACGGGCCGCTGGGGGCTGCGAGGGTAGCGTTTGCGTATTGATTGGGGGGTGGCAGCACGCGTGACATGATTGAAGCTGACACCCAGTGGTAACGTGCCACTTGTGTAATTTACAGCTCAATTCAGCTCAATTGGCCTCTTATCTTGCTCAGCCTAACCAGAGTCGACAGCCCCTGCCCCCCCCTCCCCCCAGCCTAGGTCTCCCAAGAACGGTGGTACATGTGAGTGTGTGAAGCCGGAGGGGGGTGGGGGGGTATGGTGGGAAAAGCCTGGCTGGTGGGGGACAGACTGTCTGGTCGCTACAGTGACTGACATTCAGCTATAAGGAAGCGTCAGCATTTTAACAGACAGCTGTTATTCATGGCTTTCTGTAGTGAGTGACCCCCCCCCATCAGATTATCTGCCAGCACTCAATGAGGGCATCGATATCCATTCTGCTGTCTTTCATAAAGGCACCCAGTACAGACACAGAGGTTCTGGAACCTCTCCCAAAATGGCTCAGAACCCAGGCAGGGGTACAGCCTGGACAGGATGCCAGGGAGCAATGGACTTCACAGGGGCACCCCCCTACAGTGGGTACACCCCCACAGGGTATAACCCTACACTGGGTACACCCCCACAGGACACTTAGCCTTTCTGCTTTCCCTACATGTGTCATGAAACCGGAGATTCTCAAGAAAACCCAGTCAAACAAATTCCACTCAAATCAGAAGCCACAGCCCTCGAGGGGTGAATGTACAGAGCTGCTTATACAAGTTCATTATCATCAATGAATCACTGGTGTTTATAGTAATACAAGAAAAGTTCTCATCCTGGCTTGTTGAGGCTCACAAGCTAACACAGGAGCAGAAGGTCGAGGACAATGTGGACCATCAGGACATCCTCACAGACATCAGGACATCCTCACAGACACTGCACAGAAATTCATACGTACTGCTTTACTCACATCAGGTTACTGAAGGAGATGTTCTGGATCAATGACCAGTTCATCAATGGCACAGGGCTGACGGACAGATCTTAAAGAACCCCATAAAGCTCCTCCTGTTCCTCCTGTGACAGTTTTATGCGTCAACATTAAATAAGTCAATATATACGGAATTATGCTTAAGGTCTACTCGTCTATTTAAGCCAATAATGTTCGCTAAACAGGGTCGCGTGTTAAAGGTGCATTTTTAACTTCTCTAGTGCACTGAAACGAAGAGGAACGCAATTAAGGAGTGTTTTCTCCTCTATCCAGCAGAGGGCGCTCGACACCAATTTATTTACGCTACAAGCCCTGGCATGAACCTGCCTCAGTACTAGAAGACAGTTGATGTGTTTACATGAAACCATGATCTCACTCCTTGGTTTAGTGTTGTCTAATTCATGACCAATACAGGGAAATGGCAGTTGCATTTCGACTTGCTATATTTCACCATTCAATAACACTTCAAAAGATTAGCTACAATTTATATATACACCACATTTTTGCATAACATTGATCTGATTCCTAAGTTTTGTAAAACACTTTTAGCTATTTAAACAACTAATTAAGAGAAAAGTGTATTTACTTTTTTATTGTACAATATGCATTAAATGTCCATTTATCCATGTATCCATTCAGCTGCTTATCCAGGCATATGAGGGGGGGCAGCACAGACCTTAGGCTGGCTACATCCTGGACAGGATGCCACAGAGCTACAACTCAGAGATGCAAATTAGCAGGAAGTGCATGTCTTTGGACCGGAGAGTACCTGGAGCAAGCCCAGGCGACACGGGGCGGGCATGCAAACTCATGCACAGAGTGGAGGGGGGATTTGAATACCCACCCCTGGAAGTGTGAGGCAGTGGTGTGTCTCACTGTGGCCCCCACCTCCAATGTGTCCATAACAAATGGGCCCCACACTCACGCTCATCCACATGCTCTTCATTCTCAGCTCACATAAATATTCTGACATCATCTTGTATTTGGAACAAGCTGTGATTTTTATTTTTTTAACCTACAGTGCTGCTTCCTGTCAAGTCACCTTAATACATTGTGAAATGAAAAGCAACGTGATGTATTGGCATTGCTCATGTATAAATCATTCATCTTGTCACCTTGGTGTGCAGTACAACATAACCCACAAGCTACATTTCAGCGCAGACAGCTTACCAAAACAGCACTGAAGTGCTGAACCGAGTATAAATTCAGTAAAGTAATATAAGCAGTAGAAACATTTACAGATAGAAAAGCTGCCTCCAGGGGGTGTGATCACCACCCATCCCCCATGTTCACGGTGCAGGAAGGACTGAAATATCTATCAGCTGTCCAGGATGGATCAGCACTGCTGGTCTGCTCTGCTCTGAGTTGAGCCTGAGGATTGGAAATTATGTATTTTTGAATTTTTGTTGACTACAGCAGCACCTATGTGCAATAAAGCAACAGTATTTACTAACCGGAGTCGACAGTAATTATTGTCGAAAGTAGCAACTTCTACATGCCTGCAGTAGGAAGGTAGTTACTTCACCAGCAGCCCTCAGAGTGCAGGCTTGGCTGTGGCAAACTGCACCTCCACGCTCAGGTTTGGGGTGGGGTTCATTCATTTTACTAACCCACCCCCTCCAGTAATGTCTTTGGCTGCTAGGCTGAAAACACATGCTGGAGAAGTGGGTTGGGCCTTGTGGTTCTGACTGCTGTCCTGTCTCGGCTCCTCCTAATCATTTGCGGGGTTCCCTTCATGGGCCGAGTGGTTCCTGACCCCACAATATCATTTATCCTTTTTAGATCAATTTACATAGGAACCAAACATTTCACTGTAACTTGTATTGATCTTTTAACAGAAGAGTTTAGTGTATCGAACAACATGGTGCTTCAGTGAGTAGTACCCCCCTAATCACGCCCCCCATCTGTGCTTTTGGGTTTGAATCCCACTCCCACTCTGCAGCGTCAGGTTCCTTCCAGAAATTGCTGCCTTTGAACTGCCTGTAGTGTGTTTTTGTGTGTGTGTCTGTTTGTGTGTGTGTGTGTGTGTTTGCATGTTTGTGTGTGTGTGTGCGTGTGCACACGTGTGTGAGTGTGTGTGTCTGTTGGTGTGTGTGTGTGTGTTTGCATGTTTGTGTGTGTGTGCGTGCACACGTGTGTGAGTGTGTGTGTTTGCGTGTGTGTGTTTGCGTGTGTGTGTTTGCATGTTTGTGTGTGCATATGTGTGTGAGTGTGTGTCTGTGTGTGTGCGTGCACACGTGTGAGTGTGTGTGTGTCTGTGTGTGTGTGTGTGTGTGTTTGCATGTGTGTGTGTGTGTGTTTGCGTGTGTGTGTGTGTGTGTGTGTGTGTGTGATAGTGTGTGTGCGTGCACACGTGTGTGAGTGTGTGTGTTTGCACACGTGTGTGTGTGTGTGCACACGTGTGTAAGTGTGTGTGCTTGCGCGCGTGTGTGTGTTTGCGTGTGTGTGTGTGTGCGAGTGTGTGTGTTTGCGTGTGTGTGTGTGCTTGCGCACGCGTGTGTGTGTGCTTGCGCGTGTATATGTATGTGTGTGTGTGTACATGCTGGCAGTCATCTGTCCGTATGCTTGTCCTGCTTTGGGTCACAGGGGGCCTCTGGCTCGTCTCCCGGCAGCACAGGGCACAGCCAGCGACTGCCAGCCAGGAGACAAACACTCACACTCATACTCTACATGTGTCCTACTTCACATGATTGTCCAAAGTGAAATATCAAGCAATCATTTATACTGTCCTGTTTTTATAAATGAATGACTGATTTGAACTCGTAGCGTGTGGCTCACCTCAGGGCATAAGAAAGACCAGTGAGACCCCATATCTGTCCATCACCCTTTGTGAGCCTTTGTGCCGATGATGGAAACAGAGGCGATTCCCTCTCAGCCTCTCTAAACGATTGTCGGGATACTTCTCTGGGACGTGAGGTCCTCCAGATGGCCGCATTACGTAAGGCTAATGAAATGACTAATGGCTCGTACACTTTTCAAAACACATCGACACAAAAAGAAAGCAGATGGACAAGGCAAACAAACAAATACGCGTGGAGCGAGAGTGTGATCCCTGTAACTGGCTGGCTGACATGGAGTGCATTTGCTTGATTCATGGTTCGTAGGCAGCGAATTCAAAATCCTCCTCTTGGCTGTTGATGTTAGGGAGGAACCTGCAGCCCAGAGAATGAGTCCACAGCTAAACCAGAGACGTGAGCTTTACTGCGAAAATTCGCTGCAGAGAGACGTGCCCCGCAGTCGTCTCTTTGAGTCAATATGCAGGAAAATCCCTAGAAGCCGAACCCACAGGAAGAGAGACTTTCAGTCGTCTTTATCTTACCCTGTGAGTCAGACTCCGCACTCAGAAAATCAGCACTTACTGCAAACCCCTGTAATGTCTGCCTGCTGTACCAGAACCACCCCCCCCCCACACACACACACACACACACACGACCCTCTCCATGTCCCTTTCTGGTTGACAGCCCAGACAATCGTAGGTCAGAGGTCGTTACCTCTCAACTCCTCGTACTGAGGGTTCACATGCTTCCAGAATAGAGTGGCTTTAGACAGACCCAGGAAATGAATCATATATCTGTCCACATGATGCAGGTATATGCAGAAGACAGTATGGTAAAAGTACGATTCCGTGGCAGTTTTCACATGCAATGCGTGCATGTCTTGCAGCGTGCATGCAAGGCGCCTGTGGGCCAATCAGTTTCTTCAGTAGGATCCTGTCTGTTTCCTGCCCATCATGGGGTACTAATTGCAGTCCTGCAGTCCCATTAGGCAGATGCAAGCGGGGGGGTGCCATGCCTCCCCTTTCCCCACCTCCCTTGCATCTCTCCCTGCCTCTCTCCTTGCCTCTTTCCCTGCCTCTCCTCTCTCCCTTGCATCTCTCCTTGCATCTCTCCCTGCCTCTCTCCTTGCCTCTTTCCCTGCCTCTCCTCTCTCCCTGCCTCTCTCCTTGCCTCTTTCCCTGCCTCTCCTCTCTCC
>JAODJU010000130.1:16398543-16411671 GCA_026776725.1 Gnathonemus echidnorhynchus | reverse complement strand
AGGGAACAACCCTGGATGGGGGGCCAGCCCATCGCAGGGCACACTCACACACCATTCACTCACACATGCACACCTACAGTATGGGCAATTTAGGAACTCCAATTAGCCTCAGCATGTCTTTGGACTGTGGGGGGAAACCGGAGTACCCGGAGGAAAGTGTTTTGTAAATAATTTGGTTAAATAGGAAATGTATATTTCTGAAATGTAAAATGCAGGATTTCATAAGTGGTAAAATAGACAGCACTTCATAAGTTAGGGTGTATGTGCTTCAGCATAGATAAATGATTTTAAAACTGTAATATCACATTATTGTACACAAAGCTTAAATAAAATTGAAATTGGTGTTTACATCAATATATTTACCCAGTAAAATTCTCTTTAGTGTGGTTTAAAAGCATTTTTTTTCTTGTGAACGATTTAAAATTTTAAAGATCCAAACCAGTGTTGCTTTGCTAATTTGTTTAATACAAAAACATTGTGAGGTTTCTTCTCCCCCCCCCCCAAAAAAAAGGTGTTATTTGAGAAAGCAACACACTGGCTATACATAAGCACAGGGAAACAAAGCATTAGGGACACTGGAAAAAAAAAAAACACCTCAGATATCTGATGTGGCAAAGATTTCACTTGTGCGTTTGTCAGCAGCCAACATGGATCACGGAGGCATTGTCGAAGTGTCAAAGTGCCCCCACGCAAATAGCTGTCCTTTCCTGTGGGGGGAAATACCGACAGGGGGCAGCTGCACACTGTGTAGTTCAGGTTGTTGTGGAAATAGTATCAGCAACAGCTACTGTACAATCATGCTGAGGCTGCGAAAGGAATTCGACATTTATTTTCCCAGTTCTGTGAGAGGGCGCGGGGTGGGACGGTTTGGGGAGGTGGTGGTCATCTATTTCAGAACAAAAATGGCATTTCTGCATGTGTTGGAGTGTGACAAACATGACAGTGAGGTCGGGTGGGCGGCTGACAAACATGGATAAGAGAGCTCTTGCATTCAGATCATTGGGATTTAACTTTTGATGGTTAACAAACGAACACTGACCAGATATACCCGATAACACCAAATGACAAGCAGAGGTATTTTTTGTGAATATTTCCTTCATGAAGGGAGACGTCAGAAATATATTCAGTTCATAAAGTCTCCAAAAGATCGCCCCCATCCTCCCAGCAAATCAATTTACATGACAGGGTATATAAAACAAAACGTCGCCAGATATTCATTTCAAAATGACGGCATTCTGCGTACACTCGAAAATTCCACACCCAAATTTCCAGCTTTCAAAGAAAATTAGCGTCCTTACATGATGTTGCGCCTCACTTGTTAAAATTATATTTTAATACTGTTTGCATTGTATATACAAGTATTAGATACACATTGACAATTACTCTTCAATTTTAAAATGTTTACCCTAATAAAATTAAAACCATAGAAAGATGCTTTGTGATCTGGTTTTATGGGTACAAAATACACTATGATTTTGTTATTGCGCAGTTTACACCCTAGCACCAAATAAAGCATTACAATACTAAACACATCTAAACAACGTTGACAGCAAATTGGTTTTCATGCAGTCATTTGTCAAACCGTATAATTAAATATATTGCTATACACTCAAAACAATTATAATGAAGGGAAATCATGAGAAAGTCAGGCTTACGTCTGTATATTCTACAGTATAAGCATCTTTATTCAGACCCCTCAAGCCAAGCAATTCTATCATGGACTTTTTGAGCTCAAGGGTTTAGTTAAACAATTAATCAAAGACATTTCTTTTAACAGACTAAGTTTTTTTAACTTCAGGTGTCACTAGTTTGACGCCTAGCTGAGCCATTCCATCTAATCCTCACCGGTCTGAATACACCTTACAGCAGGCGACACGATGACACCGACGCGCGCCAACACGTTTAGGTAGCTATGCATTCACGTTCACCTTAGAAACGGCTACAACGCAGTCTAGCGGGCGTTAATGGTACTGCAGGAGACCTGCTCGTAAGAGGCAGAAAGAAAAAGACATACGGTAAGCAAATATAGGTGCGAAAAGAAACTGCGTAAAATTAAACGGCGTTTTACTTTCAGCCTTAATGTCCATTTTTTTTTTTTAAAAAAAAAAGCACAAACAGGCACAAAGTTTCTTCATTCGCAATCTTGGTCTCCTCGTTCAAGGAACAGACGTTATTTTACAAGGACTATTGTTGTTGTGACTGTATTACCTTTTCACCATTTAAGTCTGGATATTATCAAAATTAGGTTCATATAAAAAAAACCCGCGACCTCATCTATTCCGGTTACTTGTGTCGCACCCGACATTTGCACGGCGTGATTGGAAACGTGCACGCGCGCGCACACACACAGATTCACCACGACAGGCACACACTTGTACAAGAACAAAATGCATGTTGGCGCTAAGTGTCAAACACTCCATTCACGCTTTTTGGTACATTTAATTGAAGGAGGGCGCATGTGACTTTGGGCAAAGTAGTGCTTTTTAAAAGCGAGGGGGATTCACCGGTGATTAACTGCTGGTGTGTGAGCAGTGGACAGACAATATACGCAACGTGGGTGACCATTTCCAAACATACAAGGTTTTTTGCTACATAAGGCAAAACATTTAGGTTACAAACCCATTTTACAAATCAGTATCAAGTCGGCGGGCACACATTGCGAAAGCTTGCAATGGGAACCTGAAGAATCGCGAAATACGGGGAAGACTTAAGTTTGCCTTACAAAATCATTTAATTAAGCAGCAAACCTTCCTCCTGACAGCTGAGTGTCCTCACTTCAACATACAAACAAGGAAGATTGAAAGCAGCTAATATATATATGTATATTTAAATCTACAGTGGACATGTAAGCCTTTTCCTTCTGCATTAAGTTCTTAACACACACATACAGACGTATACATATCCCATGTACATATATAGGTATATATAAAAGACATTGTTCAAATTCATGGATAAATAACTGTCATAAATGGCTTCCCTCCAATTTGTTTTTAAAAAGAAATATCCCATTTTCTAATGATGCAGGTATACAGATACTGGTTTACAATCTTTAGGATTGTTTGATGACGGATTCACAAATTTGTCTACGTGTGCCTAACCCTACCTCGAGACGCCGAGCAGCCAGGGTCTGTGGCGTGTCTCAGTGCGCCAGGGCCAGCCACCTGTGCCGTACGCCGCACAGCCTGAAAGGCTGTCACATGGCCCGCTGAAGGCCACTGCCGTGTGCTGAAGCCATTCCACCTCATCTAGTGCACAGTAGAAATCACCTGAGTTTTGGAAACCTTGTGTACACACGTGTTTGTGTGCAGAGGCAGAACACGCTGGGGTCTGGGGCTCAGGGTGGGGTTGGGACACTGAATATGAGCTAAGGCTCCGTTTCTCATCATTGCTGCCACACCCCCCCCCCAGGCTTCACTCAAAATTAGGAAAACAATCTCTTGGTGCCCATTTGCCGTCATGAATGGGGCCTGGTCATACATACATTGGATTACTGGACGCTGATCCAGCACAGTTTTGCTCCATGGTCATCATGCTGAATTGCACATTTTCATTGAGGATTTATGGTAGAACATGGATAAATCCAGGTAGAATCATGGTTGGCCAACAAACAATGAAGTGCACTAGTCAAGTGGAGGTGCAGCTTTATTTGTTCTGTTATGTAAAACAGGGATAAACCCAGGGAGACTCGTGGTTGGCCAACAAACAATGAAGTAGACCGCTTGAATGGAAGTGTAGCTCTTTTTGATGCTTCATATAAAACATTGATAAACCCAGGTAGAATCATGGTTGGCCAACAGATGCCTCCTTGAAACTGTTGAATAGCATCAGGCTTTCTATGGACAGATAAACCATGGACAGCTTGCAACACTTGACCAAGTCAAGACAAATGTAGACCGCAAAGGACACGTATGATCATAAAGGCAGCACTTCCTTCTTAAGCACTCAGATTCTGTGCCTCGGGCGAAGTCCTTTGTTGGAGGAATCACCCTGGAAAGGCGGTCAACAATGAGATATTTTTCTTTCCTAACTGGCAGGCTTGGTACGAGCTTCAGTGAGTCACTCTCGCAAATCACCCAGATCAGCTCGCTCCCTCAGTCCGCCTGTCACTCTCTGACTGCTCTGCCGTGACATACTGTGATATGTAAATGAGCTGCTGTTTCTCTGCATCTTCCTTGCGCCTCAGGGCACTTGGCACTCTGGCACTGTTAAATACCCTCTTTCCTTCTTTTGAGATGTTTTACAGGTTTTTTAAGATGAACATAGTCAGTAACAGCTTTACCTGTATTACATAATTATTATAATAATTATTATTCAAAGCTAACTCTTTCAGGTCTTTGTTGATATGATTTTTAGGTCTGGCAGACCACTCGCTCTGTAATGTACATGCATGTTTAAATATCGAACATCCAAATGTTTAGGAAGAATTTAAGAAAAAAATATGTAATACATCTACACTAAATGGATAAAAGTTGTCTGGACTGGCCACATTGGCCACACCCATTGCTGACATACAGGTGTATAATTAAGCACACAGCTTTGTAATCTGAGGCATCAAACTTTGGCAGCAGAATGGGGGGGGGTCAGCCTGGCACCCTCATTGGACACCACTGGACACCTTTCCAACAAGTCGGATCTCCACACTTTCTCTCCTGCTAGAACTGCCCTAGTAAACCACACGTGAAGCGACTATGAAGTGTAAACATCTGGGAGCGAGTTCAGCTGCGAGGTAGGGGCCACACAAGCTCACAGAGAGAGACCTGATCAGCCAACATCGATACCCAACCTGAATGGCAGCAGATCCCACCAGCAATGTTCCAGCACCTAACGGAAAGCCCTCCCAGAAGAGTACAGACTATTATAGCAACTAAGGGTTGGTCAACTTCATATTAATACCCTTTGATTCAGAGTGAGATGTTGGACAGGCTGGGGTCACAATACTTTTGTAAATGTAGTGGAGTTTTTGACAAAAGTTGCTGAGGAGAATGATTTTGGTCAGTTAAGAAGAGAATAAGAGACATTTGTCCTTCTGACCAAATATAAAATCACATAACATCGGAGAACCTTTAGAGATGAGGAGGCAGGTGCTTTGCCTTCTTTTCAGTAGACGGCAGTGTTTATACCTTTTTAATTACCCATTCATTTTGGTCTTCTGCTAATTAAGTATCAATGTATAATATTTTATCAGGCCAGCATCGGTGTTTTTAAGTCAGACTGCGCCTTATTGGTTATTCCTGAGCGTATTATAATCATCAAAGACTTTATCATCATCATCACACACAGAAGCAGCTTTTTGCTAAAGGGCTTCTAATTAAGCAGCCTAATTATGGGCTAATTTTAAAGCTGATGACCAACATTATTAAAAAAGGCTTGCTAACGAGATAGTTGGGAGGCTGTATTGTCTGACTGGATCTGAGGGGGTCATGATGAACACAGAACATGATGATTGAACAGGAATAGGACTCAAACCCCCCCAAGAACAAAAGACTGTGAGAAAGCCGGGCTTTTGGAGAGAGGAAACTGGGACTGGAGGATGGAATCAGGCTGTTTTACTGGCACCCGGCCTCAGGATGAATCATATGGGCAAACCAATCAGCATTCAAGGGCACGTTTTGATCTCTCCCCTAAAGACGTGAGGCTGCGTGACGCAGACAATACACAGGGAATCTGCTCCATATGCCCAAATCATTAGTTATAGGTGAGTAGAGGGGCTTGTCCCCAAATCTCGTCCCTCCCCACGTGTCAGTAATATTACCTCAGCCCACCCCCAGGGTCATAAACATACAACAAGCATTTTGAGTGGTGTCAGATTGATTCATTAAGCTGAATGACATTTCAGGATCAGAAAATGTCACTAATCCTGCAGGAAGCCCCTAATGTTAACTGCTCAGAAGACAGGGTTAGGTGAAAAGGCAGGGTACAAAAAAATACAATAAACAATATCAGCAATATAAAATGGATTTAAATAAAACACTGTAAGATAAGTGAAGATAAGTAAATTCTGCAATTGACCGTACCACTAATAATGAGTAAAATACAGGCGCTGCCGTTTAAATCCAAGTCTCTCGAGGAAAAAATAAAAAAAGCATGTGGTTTGTTTACAAGTTGCCCACAGAGGACACTTCTGTACCATCCATGCCATGGCAGTTTGCTCTGCTGTAGCCGACACTGACCCTAAGCCCGTGTTGGGACAGAGAAATTCACAGCAGAGCTGAGCTGTCATCAGGCGAGCGCTACGAAAGAGTATCCAGCTACAGCACTCTGCGATAAACCTTTAAATTCCCTTTTAAGCCGCGCGGCGTCCTCCCCCTCGCTGCTAAACGTGCCTCTTCACATTAATAGAGCAGAGAGATAGAGACCTTCAGGCCTGGAAGAAAAGACTTTGATCTTTCCACCAGTCCTGCTTAATAGCTACAGAGACAGGCTGCAGCGAGAGCCATTTTTATTCATGTGCAGTGGGAAAAATTCACACCGTATGTGTGTTAGAAACTCATTGCACATTCATCACCCAGGAAGGGAAATCGATAGCGCGCTACGCTCATTAGTAAGCGGCACTCGCACTGAAATAACGCATGGTAATGTGTTTCCGTTCGGATGGGCGTATCCTACAGACGTATTACTTCAAACTTTCTTTAATGCCATTTTGGTTTCAGTTGTTGCTACACAACAGGGCTTGTGTAAGATCTTGGCAAATCACAGGAACTGTCACCCACTCTCCATAACAAGATTTCTATCATTTATTTGTAATTCAATCAGTTTATTTCCTGAACTGTTGCGAACACATGATGTGAAAATGTGCTTTTTCACTGATGTTACAGAAAGCAACCACAATGGACTATTAATGAGTTCAGTCGGCATTACCTAAATTATAATTATAAGTGTAAAGTGCAAATATAAAGTGACATCATACTGTGCTGCCACAGTACAAAAGTAAATGCTGTTTTAAATGATATACAGAATCCTGTAAGAAACTTTGTTGAACTACATATTTCAGTTTTTTATGATTTGTATTTCCATATTTAAATGATCAAATGTGGGTCTGTGATTTAAGTCACTTATGTAGTAAAACTCATTTAAAGCTCTAAATTCAGTCTTACGGTACATTATGACATGAAAAGTCAACATGTTCACAGGAACCTTGGTTGGAATTTGAATATGGATTTTATCAGAATATAGTTTATAGGATTATATAGACAGAGGCGTTCAGGGGGGTCTGTCTCCTGTGTAGGTCTGTCATGCGTGTAAGCCTGTTGTGTCGGGTCCTGTCACCTATGTAGGCATGTTGCGTGGTGTCCTGTTGCCTGTGTAGGCCTGTCG
This sequence comes from Gnathonemus echidnorhynchus, assembly GCA_026776725.1. Lineage (NCBI taxonomy): Eukaryota > Metazoa > Chordata > Actinopteri > Osteoglossiformes > Mormyridae > Gnathonemus > Gnathonemus echidnorhynchus. The sequence continues at coordinate 16,404,357 of JAODJU010000130.1, read as the reverse complement.
CCTGTGAAGGCCTGTCGTGTGGTGTCTTGTCACCTATGTAAAAGTGGGTTTGTATTTACATTTCATGTAAAATCTGTAATTCTTAAAGCGCCTATTATAAAAATGGTTGTTTTACAGTTTGAGTGATATTTTTTATATTTGTTTTTGTCAGACAAATAAACAAGCAAAACAAGCTTGAGTCCTCTTATGATCACAACACCTAAGAATCATTTCATTGCAGCCTTTCCGGAGTTATCTGATGCTTGAGGAAACACACCTCCATGGAAAATTCTCCATAAAAATGGCAGCCATTTCCAGGGGCTCCTGGGCGGTGATCATCAGCCGGTTTCGTCTAAGCAAGGAAAGTGAGGCAGCGCTGGACGAGGTGAGGGCCCTTCAGGCGACACTAAGCAAAGGCACTGTGCCAGGTTAGTGCCTCAGAAAGGGGAACTCCATCAGAGCCAATAGCAGCTCCCTCCTGTGGCTGAGACACCCGGCTGAGTTGGGGCCGAGACCGGGGGCCAACTCTTAAATCACCGTGTTGGGGGCTCGAGACAAGCATCGAGCATTTTGCCCCAGAGACACATTGTACTGTGCGAAACATAGTAATTTATCACTGTCCAATGGGAAGGTTACAGAGGAGCAGCGAGAGTGAGTGTGTGTGTGTGTGTGTGGGGGGGGGGGGGGTTGGTGGATGAGTTATGTATATATTACATTGTGACAAAATGTTCCCCACAATGTAATTAAAAACCTATTATTTTGATATTGTGGGGACCATGTTTCAGGTCCCCACAAAGATCTGTGAACATAATCAAAAAACTAAAAAAAATTTTTGTTTGGTTACTTATGGTTAAGCTTAGGGCTGGGTAGGGGTTAAGGTCGTCATGTTGGGATCAGAGTTTTCCCCATAGAAATGAATGGAGAGTCCCCACAAAGATATAAGTACAAACCTGTGTGTGTGTGTGTGTGTGTGTATATATGTGTGTGTGTGTGTGTGACAGACAAACTGGAACCTTTATCTCGGCAGTTTCTTTAGTCGTTGCTCATCAGAGCCATCGCTGAAGGACTAGGACAATTAGAAACCCAAGAAGAAACAAACATGTTTTAAAACGATTCCATCTTAATCCTGTCATATGGCTTCTGTTGCCACTTTCCATTTTACTGGGTTACGTTACTACTTAAGGTGCCACTCGTGTAGGATGCTGTTGTTATAACCTTGATCAAATGAACATAAATCCCTCCAGTAAATGCCTGGAATAAAATAAAAACAAACCATAAAAAGCAGAACATGGGCATGGTTAGGAATATGTATCTGATACATTAATCTGTAATATTTTAACTGCTTCATTTAAAACCTTGTGTTTTTTTTAATCAAATTTATTTCCTACGTTTCTAAGCAGGATAAATTGAACTGCTTTGTGGGTATAAGGAAGATTTAATTGAAGGAACTTTTCTGCAGAAATTCACAGAAAGGGCTGCAATCTCTGACAGACTCAGCTGCGTGTGTTTTTTTTTTTTAACGATGCACCTCCAAGGTCGTTTGAAGGTCACTTATAATAACTAATCCTGACATCCACATGACGTTAGGACAGCTTGCGCTGAAGTACTGTCCTTGCTGACAACTTGGGCACAATATGCAACACACTGGAATAAATTGCAAACCCTCAAGTTTCAAGGTAAAAGGAATAACAGATTTGGGCTGACAGTTTGATAACTTCATTAATGGCTTTCAATAACCTTCATAGTTTACCAGCATTGCTGCACTTTAATGACTAGGTACACTTTCATATTCTGTATACCTGCTGTAAACATGCAGCTCTGAATGCCACCCCATACATTCAGGGGGTGGGGGTCACTCCTTTTAAAGTACCCCCCCATGCCACAGGCATGTTAAGTGAAATGCTTGTGACTTATTTATTTACGACATATAAATGAGAAGTCACATTTCTCGTTTGACACATAAATGACATGCAGACCCAGGACCTGTGCCTTTCCAGGCTATTCTCTTAGCAGGGATCTTCTCAAACATCCCAATCTCCTCTAGCCTGAGATGCTCCTCTGGCTAGTAAAATCGAGATGTTAAACTGACTGCCGATGCTGCATTACTCCCTCACCAAGTCCATCTATCGTCTATATGCCAGACATTCTAGAAACATTCTGTGACGGAGACCAGTTTGGCACGCGGCTCAGTGGGCACCTCCCATTGGCAGCTGTGGTTTGCACATTCTCCCCACAGGTGTCTCCTGGATAATCCGGTTTGCCACATTAGCTGAGGGCATGTTTTATGTTACATTAGAGATGTAGAGTGATGGTAACTTCTGTAACAGAGAAAAGCATAGACCATATTTATTATGTCTATTTTTAATTCAGAATTCCCCAAACCACCATCCTACATGGTTAAATTGTAGGTGAGATGACTCCCGGTCTGCAGAGTGACCGCAGCTGTTCCTAATACATTGCTGACTTCTGATTTGGGATTCAAGTACAGCAGACACCTTCACCGAAGAGGCTGTACGGCAGACACCCTCACCAAAGACGCTGTACGGCAGACACCTTCATGGAAGAGGCTGTACAGCAGACACCTTCACGAAAGAGGCTGTACAGCAGACACCTTCATGGAAGAGGCTGTACAGCAGACACCTTCACCAAAGAGGCTGTACAGCAGACACCTTCACCAAAGAGGCTGTACAGCAGACACCTTCACGAAAGAGGCTGTACGGCAGACACCCTCACCAAAGACGCTGTACGGCAGACACCCTCACCAAAGACGCTGTACGGCAGACACCTTCACCAAAGACGCTGTACGGCAGACACCCTCACCAAAGACGCTGCACGGCAGACACCCTCACCAAAGACAATGGTTGTATTTTTGTTACGTAAATGTATGTCCTGGAGGTTCAAACACTGACCATTTATTCATTTGAGCTTTTTTTCTTAATTTTTGAGTTGTTTTGACTTCAGGTTTTCTTTGTTTTTGTTTAAAAGGACCGGGATGAATGTGACACGTGGGCCTGGCTCCAGGCGAGACGGCAAAGGAAGAAGCCCTTGAGACGGGACTGTCAGGGGGGTCTTTGGGGTCTTCATCTGCGTACGGTGAGTGGACGTGGACTTAACAAGCCTGACAGGGCAGACAATCATCAACAACAAAGGATCCAGCAGTCAAGAAATATATTGCAGATTAAAAGTTGGCAGACTTGGAATGACCTAGAAATAATCTTCAACTTAAATTAAATAATGCTAGCATTGTTACCGGGGTGATGCGGTGTGGAGTGTAGAGTATCCGTATAAAAGCAGGGTTTTCCCGGCTGACACGAGCCATTCTGTCTTATCTGGAAGCTTGCACTGTCTTTGGTGTGTTACTGCATTGCTATAGCAACCAGGTTGGGTGAGGACCAGTGTGGGGGAGCATAAAGGTATGAGGGAGCCTGATATTCTAGGGGAAGGGGGGGTGTCTCCCCAGATGCTGGAGCTGGCCTTCCCCCCCAGCTTACTCTCAATATGACAAAGTGTGTGAGTTTGTGTATCAGATGATGCCAGCTGTGAAAACACCCCCACGACAGATTCAAAGCCAGGCTCTGTGTGGGGACAGACACTCGTCACTGTCACTGTCACCACACCCACGAAGCTGATGTAGTTCTGACAGGGCTGACTGAAAAGCCGCGCCTCGTGCCAAATCACGTCTTTGGTATGTCTGAAAGTGCTGATCTAGAAACTTCTCTCTGGATATGTTCTTTTTTACCAGTGATGTAATAAAATGAACAGAAACGATAGAAAACATTAAAGCACATAAATATTGCTTCTGAGTCACTGTAGCACATTATGTGGGGCAGCGATTAATTTTTGTGAGTCACATGAGCAGATTGCATACCTGCGGAATATGCCGCATCTGCAGTGCATTACTGGAGAACTGGCTTAGCCTGAGATGTTCCTAACCACCTTGAGAACATAGTCAGCCCAGTAATGATTAGTGCCACGGCACTGGCTGCCCGTTAACAAGCCTCCCTGGTAGCTGAGTAGTGTGCTGTGGTGGAGAGGCACCGTCACAGTGCTGAGGCTTCACTGGCAGTAATGGCTTCCTTAAGCTTCTCCTAAATAATTCAGCTGCTTCGTATGAACAGCAGCACGCAGCATGAGCCACGGCAGCTGCAGAACTCTAGCCTGAAGCCCACATGTGCTTCGTATACTGAGCTCCTATAAAATGTAAATATAAACCTCGGAATGCAAACTAAATTGAGTTTCTCTGCATGGTACACCATATACCCCCCCCCCTCCCGGGGGTCCCCCCCCCACCCCAAACACACGCAGCCAGTAGAGACTGTATCTCACGCTGTGAACACGCCACACATCAGGACCGCCATGCGGTCAGGATCCAGGAATAAAGAGCAAGGATTTAAGAGCGTCGCTCGGCAACCGGGGAGACTGAGCGAGCCACATTTAAACAATTACACATCGGGAGCTCCTGAAGGCTGGAGACGGGTGTTCGCAGAGCTGGGGGAGGAGTCAGAGCTGGAGAAGAGTCATGGCTGAGGGAGGAGTCACTGCTGGGGGAGGAGTCAGAAATGTACAGGACATGGTGTGGCTGACGTTACAGATTTACATGGAAGCATGGAAAGCAGGGGAAACCTCACATGCTTAGCTAATGGATTAAGTTATACTGACTCCTGCTTTTAGGCATTTCTTGGTTTTATTTATAGAAGTAAACATTTTATTGGAGTTCGTGGTGCTGTTCCGGCGCCCATCCTCCAGTTCCAATCTGGGACTCTCTTATTTCTTCTTATTGACGTTTAGTTTAAGAAATATGCAAAATACACCAAATCTGAGAGGATGCAATTACATTTTTATAGTACTGCGCATTATTCACACATTTTGTTACTGACAAAAAAATCTATTTGTCTCACCAGCCCAGTCCACCCAGTGCTCCCAGTACCTGGGGCTCGTTCGTTACGGCTCATTCCCACTATCAGTGTTGCATTGAGCATTTCATCAATGCGCGCATTCTGCGATTCACTAGAACACCATATATTTCATAGAAAGCATGTACGATGTTCCCACTAGTGAGCAGCGTTGCAGCGCATTTTGAAAATGCACTGCTGCATGCATTCTTCTGCACTGCGCACTCCCATTGATGACAATGAAAAATGGATACAAACGCATTTCAGAGTGTTTGTATGCGTATTTCACTCCCTCTTTTTCCCCACAAACACCAAAGACAATCATAGAAACATCATGTACAATCATAGAAACTGCTAATACAATGCAGCATTAAACATGTATAAAGATGCAGAACGTGGACAAAAGTTAGATGAAAACACAGAAAAACGCATGTGAGAAATAAAAAAAACAGTACAATGCGTTGCACTTTTCATTGCGTTTTTTGACTTCCCCAGTGTGAACATACCTTTACTGATCATCGAAAAATCTGGCAAAAATGCAGCTTAATTTGTACGTTTTCAAAAAAAAAAAAAGCAGTGCATAAAATAGTTATTTATCCGTCCTAAATGTCTAAAACATCTTGGCTGCCTCAGACACTCATTTAAATGCAAGAAGTAGTTACATGTTACACATTATGATAACTTGGAGGCTCATGCTAAACAAATATTGATACAAATTTGCCGTACAGATGGGGCCCAATACAGCGTCAAGCTGAGCAAACACAAAGCTCTCCATCAAGCAGCTTGGTAACAGCCTGTTTCCCAGACGGATGAAATCAATTGCAAATCAAAAGACCACAATTTCTATATATATATACACACAGACACCATCCATCCATCCATCCATCCATTATCGTCCGCTTGTCCGGGGTTCGGGTCGCGGGGGTAGCAGCTTCAGGAGGGA
>JAODJU010000130.1:16350444-16398443 GCA_026776725.1 Gnathonemus echidnorhynchus | reverse complement strand
GATCTGAACCCGAGCGGTGTTCTGTTATTGGACTTCTGTGCAATGCACGGTTTGTCCATAACGAATACCATGTTCGAACACACAGACACACACAAGAAAACTTTGAACACAGTACCAGTCAAAAGTTTGGATATGCCCAGCAGCCTACAAAGGACAGTGTAATGTCCTGTGTAATGTGATCTGGCCACCGGACCTTTAACCAATTAACCAATAGAAATGGTTTTGGAGGAGTTTGACGGAGAATGGAGGAAAAGCAGCCAATGAGAGCTAATGTGAGCCCTCCTTCAGGACAGCTGGTTAAGCATCCCAGGAGGCCACCTCATGGACCTGGTGTAGAGGAGACAGTAGGGTCAGCCAGTCCCTGGAGCCATTGGGGTTAAGGGCCTTGGTCAAGGGATCACTCTGCCGACCAGGGATTTGAACCCGTAACCTTCTGAGCCCCACCCCCTCCAACAATTTAAAAATATTTTTCTATTTATTTCTAAAATGTTGAGAATAATACAAATAAACTTTTCTTAGGATAGTATGTCCAAACTTTTGACTGGTGCATATGGGCTCTATGAATAATGAAATAATATTGTCAAGTGGAGGAACAGTCATAACCCTCGACCTAATAGGCTGCCTCACAGCACAAATGTCAATGAGGCTGAATGGATCTGTGCTAGCTTCTGATTGGCCAAGATAAAGATGATGTCACTCCTTATCTTCTTATCACAGCATCTGTGGAACAGAATCTACAGGTAATTCTTCATGTCAGTGTTTGAATGTTTGATCTTATCTCCCCCTGATGTCAGATAATCGTAATGAAGAGATCAGATTTTATAACGTAGGACAACGTCATGCAGTCAGAAGCCAAGAGGACTTTAAAGACATTCTGCAGCGCAACACATATGACCTTTTCTGTGTGAACATTTTTCCCAAGTTAATCCCTATAATGACAAATATGTTCAAAGCTGGGCACCATGTTCCGCGTCATTCAAGGGCGAACTGAGTCATCGCCTATTTCCATAAACCTAGAATGTGACCCCAGTGTTGGGTAGTCCCTAAAGTACTTGGTTTATGCCTTGTTATTCTTCATGAACCAAGTGTGTTCTCTGGTCTTCAGGGTTTTACCGGGACTCATCACTGTCTGAGCAGATCAGTGGAGGCCATCATGCTGATCTCCCACAAAGCTAATGAGCGGCTGACTGGCAGCCTGTTAGGGAGCTGGAATTGCACTCAGCTGCATGACCGCATGATTACCTGTTCGCATCATTTGGAAGTGACCAGTGAAGCCAGGATCACTGGTGTTTATTCACAGGAGACACGGCACTGAGATGTGCTGCGAAACATGCTTTTCAGTAGGGATCCTCAATGAAATTATAAAGGTATTTGTGATATATGTACTGTCCATCAGAGAGCACGCACACAGTAATACACTTTGGGCATTTTGGAGACTCCAGTCGGCCATACTGCACGTCTTTGCACTGCAGGAGGAACTGCACACTGCACAGAGAAAGCATGCAAATGGCACACAGGGGTGGGCTTCAAGCCTTGGAGCTGTAAAGCATGTTAATCGTATTTATATATTTAACTGAATGGAACAGTCTGAGTAAAAGATTGAATGCTGCTTGATGGCCCTTAGGCCACACTAAGCCGGGGGGGGTACGGCCATCTCACCGGCCCTGGATGGGCAATGACAGTGACAGTGCTTTCATTATCCACGGCACAATCACAACTGAAGTTTGCTGCCAAACTAGATCGCGGCTTGTCCCACTGGGGACACACCTTCACATCGCTGGCGGATCTCCATGGAGACCAGGCCTGTCAACCAGCCGCGAGAAGTTCAGGGTGTGCGTGTCCGAGGTAAAGCTCACCGGGCGGCTTGGGGAAAGGGGTTTGGGGAAATCGCCTCAACGCATCGCCCATCGTCACACACTCAGACGTTCTGGCGAGACGAAGCGCACAGATACCTCGTGCCCGGTTGATTTCTTCTACAATTCTACTTAATTTCATAGCTAACACTTTTGCCCAGTCAGATTCTGCCCATGTGTACAGTTGTATGTTTTTCTGGAGCTGCTGCAGTGAGGCACCGTGTGAAAGCACCCTGCTGCCTGTCCCCGCTCACATCCTTCAGGGCAGAACTCCATGTGCTCGGCTGCTCTTCTCAGCCGTCTCCTTGGCACGCTGTTCCGATAAGCTATGGGGCATTCAGATTTGCCCCAGCTGTGTCACAGGCCAGCACGCCTTGCCGGACCACAGCCTGTCGTCTCCTTCTACTCTCTCATAGCCACTGTGCCTTGGTTCAGCCTCAGCTGCTCCATCGTGTCACGTGATAGGAAAATGAAATTGAATTGCTTTTCATCAGGGCTCACGGCCTCGGCCAAACACCCTGTCCTGGATGATCCTTGAAGGAGTAAAGGAGAAAACCCAGGATGCTGTCACAGATGTGTAGCTCAATACCAGTTTCCATGGTCCCTTGACCCTGGATCAATGGCTGAAAATATCATTACGCAGTGAAGAAAGCCATAGAAATGAACATGTCACTGAGGTTTTTGCGACTGTGTTACTCCAGTCAGGATTCAGCGGCTGAGGGTTACATTCCCATCAATACAGCAACATTCAAAAAGCGTTCGTTATTCCTGCGACGTTTGACCTTCTGTTCTCAAAGCCCTCGAAGTCTCCATCTCAAGACATAAGTGGAGTTGTATGCATTTTTAAATAACAACTTGTTTCTACACTAATTTTTAGGTCCGATGTAAGATTTCACTGGGCAACCACGTCAACAAAGTCAGGGACACTGTCAGCCTGTCGTGTGATGATGGAATGCAGCTTTTTAACAACTTTAAAATGGATACTATAGGGAATGAAACAGCCTTGACACCAGGGGCTGTAGGAGATTCTTTTTTTGAATGAAAACGGGCAGGTCGTCACTGTTAGCTTGCAATAAAGAAATCTGAGGATCGGATGCTTAACAGGCTGTTTTTTTTAATGGGTCAAGGCTGGGTGACACATTCAAAGATGCTGGATATTAGCAAAGGCTGGAAAACATGATAAAATCATATCAGTAACATTCGAAAGAACTGATCACGATGTGTAGTCAGGAATTTTACACTCCGGATAAACAAGAGCCTGTTTAATTGTTGATTAATTCAGAGATTCTGAGAAGTGTTTCTGACTATGTGTTGAATGGCACGTTAGTAGTGATTCAGGCTGTGGTCGTCACACTGACTTCAGTGTTAGGATGTCAGGACGTGTCCGGATGGTCCTCTGATCCTTGGACCGGGAGAAGCAAAGGCACCTGATTCCACTGTAGCCACCGAGGCAGGATGCCAGCAGGGTGTGGAGTAGTGGTTACCTTGGGATCTTTTATTATTTTTTTTTCTAAGCGTTTCTGCTGCGAGTGACTCATGTCAGACCCGAAGAGCTCGCCTTTAAAGCCCCTGTCCATCCCTCCCTCCTCAATGAGAGGCGTCAGGCCACTTCTCTGGCTCCAGCGTCGACCCAGGTGCGTGCGCACGCCGCTGGGAATCTGCCACTCCTGCTGCCCTGGGACCCTCTGAAGCAGCACTGTGGGGCTCCTCCTTCACCATGACATCCACCTTCTCTCTTCTCCTCTCTCTGCTCCTCATCTCCTGCGGATCTTCAGCAGTCATCACTGGGGTGAGTGACTCCTGCTGCCGCTGACCTCCATCCTGGATCTTCTCCTCACAAAAGCTAGTTGGGCAGTGGCTTCTCTGAGTTTATACGTTTATAGTCTTTGAGCCTTTATTCACTTATTTAAATTCCACCAAGCTAAAACTCAGGCAAGCACTCACGAATTGCACGGTATTCACTACTGCATGGAACATTGAGTTACTGCATGCCAGGTATCATTTCCTGAATAACATTCATGCAAATTAAATCACAGAATAAATAATATATTTAGCAAACATTGTATTATCCGTAATAATATGCAACTTAAAAGAAACAGTTAAAAGTGATGAATAAAACAAATAAATAAATACTATTACGTTCTAAAATGTTTCCAGTTATAATTTCAAAATTCATATTTAAATAACTAAAGTTGCGAATAATTTCTGTGCAATATATTAGGATTTTATTGTTTCAAAGCACTGTCATTTTCCAGATGTATTTTAACCCATTTTCGCTAAAACATTTTGATTTCAATAATGATGACACAATAGCAACCTAATGAGTGTGTGTGTGTGCAGTTCGGAAATGGATGGATGGAAATTATTATTGATTATTATAAATCATAATTATTATATGCTTTCCATTTAAGGGAATTATTACAATACTATGCTGATTATAATTGTTAATTTACATAAATTGTTCAGGACGTCTTCTCTGCTTTAACCAAAGGTGATCACAGTACAGACATAGCAATGAGTCTTAGCTAGCTTACAGTCCTGCTTAATATACAGAATTCTGCAGCTCCCTAAGGTCACACTCTGCACAAAGTGTTTAAGCACCAGTCTGACAGAATAGTGAGATATTTATATTTGGTGTTTGCCAAAGTGGTTTGACACACCAAAGATGACACCTTACAACATCCAAGATAAACATGCACATTACATACTTATGGTGAAGCACATCATTATCATCTATGGTGGATTTTCAGTGTCGGAACATACATAAATTTACACTAAATATAGCATTTTTATTACACTGAAAAGACTGCATGCATGAAGTATATTTCAAATATGTAAAAATATTCAAATGAAAGGCTGTTCATCCTGGCTGTAATCGTGATTTGTACGCCGTACCAGGATAATTAACCCAACAAATTAAGAGAGCGTGTCGTTACTCATGTCTGCCATCAATGGGTGGTGGGGGTCGGCCTTGGATTTGTGAAGCAGACTGACGCTGCAGAGCGCGTGACGATTGAGATTCCAGGGACGCTTCCACTAATCCTGCTCAAAACCCTGATATTGTGCTGCCGATAGATGTGACCTCCGATTCCTTTATTCTAACATGATTATAAACATCACACTCAGAACGCTCGGAGATGAAAAATCAAACCAGCAGCTGAAATGCCTTGTGTTTGCAAACAGTCGATTGTCATTCTCATACTACACAGATGTAACAGTATGCTTTATAAAAGCGCAGCCCATAGCTAACAGTAAGATAGCAGTACACAGAGCCTGGAAGATACCGGAGCATTGCGTGTAAGAATGTGCTCACTGTCGCCCACTTCCAGTCCCTTCCATGATGGCAGTCTCTCCACCCTTCCGCCCACAGGCCTGCGAGAGGGACTCCCAGTGTGGCGGAGCTATGTGCTGTGCCGTCAGCCTCTGGATACGAAACTTGCGCATGTGCGCCCCCATGGGGCAGGAGGGGGAAGACTGCCACCCACTAAGCCACAAAGTGAGTGTCTATCCTACCCCGTCTATCCTGACACACATCCACACGTGGACACGATATTGACAGACGTATTGAGACCCCTGGCCATTACACCCACAGGAACTTGACATGACATGACATGACAAAACGTAACATATCATGACATGAAGTTTACCACCAATTCAACCTAAAAGGCCCCCCGCAGGCCACCAGCAGTCACTACACTAAAAGCTGAATAAACATGTTTGTTATTCGGATAGAGATGCTGAAGCAGTTGTTCTGTTAACCAGCTAGCTAGCTATGATCTTCAGACTCTACTCACTAGCTATTTGTTTTGTTTTTTAAACATCTGAGGGGGGGCAGGGGGCTCCAGAAAAAAAAAAAGCCCACTGTTAGCTGCTAACAAATTTAGCCAAACGTCTATCATCTGTCATTCATCCATTTTCCAGCACGTCGTAATTTAAAACACATTTGTTGATTCCGAGAGCATAAACAGCTCCGTGACTCATCTATATTTTGTCAGCTTTTCACTCTAACACCTGCGATGCTCACCTCCATCAAGCTGGGATGAGGGACCAGCATAAGGTAGCAGTGTGTCACTGTGACACAAACACGCCAGCAGACACTGCCCCCACGCGCTCTCCCCGGCTAGGCCCCGCCCTGCCTAACACGTGCACTCGGCCTTCCCATAATCCCCGCCGTGTAAGGTCTCACCCTGCTTCTTTTGTCGCCATCCTATGGGCTGCGTAGTCATGGCGATGCTCTCTTTCCCCCCGCGAACAGGTCCCCTTCTTCGGGAAGAGGCTTCACCACACATGTCCCTGCCTGCCGAACCTGGCGTGTGTCAGAACAGATGACGCCAAATCCAAATGCCTGCCTTTATACAAAGTCCAAGACTACTATTTCTGAGAGGATGGAGTACATAACCTCTGTTTCAGCCGTTTCTGTGATTCTGGTCTCAAAAGGTTTTAGGAATATATCTGTATTCTGTTTATACAGTCAGATGAGTTGCCTGACTGTTACTCTGATGAATGTAAATATCGTCTGTACAGCACTTCAGGCTTAGCTCCTGTTGTTTAAAAGTGCTATATAAAGAAACATAAACCTTAATGCTGAACACAATCGTAAATAAGAAACAAGATACACTCTTTGGATTAAAGTCCTTGATAGCTTTAACTCGAATTTGCCTTGAAGATTTTTAGTCCTAGATAAATTGTTCCCGAATAAGAACAGGTATCGGATACTTCCCCTTTTCAGTGTTTCATGTAAATAAAGAACCCTGCATCTCTGTACCCATGTGCAGACATTTTAACTGTCCAACTAATTGAGCATTTATGGCGTTGCTTATTTTCATATGTTATGAATATATAAACTCCTCAATACCAGTTTTATGTAAAGCCTTAGAGCTCCATTAGTTCATTATCCCAGAAATGTGAAACTCACGTGTTCATTTTATGCTGGTTTTTAGGGCCCAATTTGAACTTTCGTGCCATTTTTTCATCCCATTAAAATAAACCAGACGTGTCTTTGCTAAGTGACATTCTGGAAAATGGCCGTCATTGCTCCAACTCAGCTTTTAATGCTGTCTTATCTTTACATTGGTTTTTCGGTGACATCGTCATCTTAGTAACACGCAGGAGGTTTACTTATCCTGTTTCACTCGTTTCCCCGACAAGGTCGTCTGGAAAAGCGATCATGTCATGCGTTCCCCGTGGGCTGCTTGTATCCTGTGTACGCAAACTGCCCCCGAGGTCCAGTGTAAAGCTACGAATGGACACACAAATAGCACTGGCCTGCGTGCTAAAAACACACCAGCTTTTATCTGTTTGACTTCCCGATGGTCTCAGCAGACTCACTAGTGGTGGTGGGAGAGATGGACGTTCAGCGTAAAAATACATTTCCTAGGTTTAAATTTATCTATTTATTTATATATCTATTTTTATACGAGCACAGTCACTGCTGTTACTTCTGAAGCTCATTTGCTAATAATGGCCCCCCACTCTTGCCTTCCGACAGTAACACCCTGTCTCTTTGGGAGCTGGACTGTACTCTTGCCCTCTGCAATCCCATAATGCCGCACTCTCTGTGTCGGACCCGCTGTGCATGACAGTTAAGCTGCGTCTGACGCCGCGATGATGCCCTAATTACTGGCAAGTCCCAGGTGCCCGATGGATCTTCAAAGTCACTGAGAGCAGCCATCCTAAAAATACCCCCTAGGGAGGCACCCCTTCCTGAGTGAGATGATGATGTCAGACTGCTGCTGCAGCAGGGGTCCCCCAGTCACATGACGGCGCTGCTAGCCAATCGAACGGCTCTGATCTAACCGTGCTTTACCCTGACCAGCTAAAGTCATGTTATTCTGAACATGAGCAATCAAGCTTGAAGGTGTTCAAATGAAACAAAGTTACATTACAGTGCATCCACTGTTTATGCACACTCGGTACTTTCCCAGAAGTAACGCTGTATTGCTATTAGATAAGATACTAAAAATGAGAGGCTCTCTGCTGAAGTGACTTCCAGGCCCCAACCGATGCCCGAGGGGTAAAAATGGAAACAGCAGCTCGTGGCCATACCTAACGCCCGCGTGGTGCTTGGCACACGCTGGAGCACAGACAAGAACTGGGCACGTTCCTCACGTGCTGCCTGGCGTGCCAGCCGACCCGGGCATTTGGCACGGGAGAGCCACACGCACGCCTGCCACCTGATCCCGGAGGGTGACGTCAACGCTTTCTGAGCGAGCCGAGAGGCCCTGAACGCCGCGGCCCGATACGGACCGGCCTTAACACTCTCAGCCGTCCACACAGCTGGACCTCCGTGTCTTATTAGTATCTCGCTTTAATTCAAGTTCACAGACGTGACAGAGGTCAGCGTCAGCTCACGCACTGGGAGCGGTGTGTTAACAGAAGGCAAAAAAATGAAGGGAATAAAAGGAAGGCTGGAGCACATCTTTACTACATCATCCGTCCATCCGTCCTTCCATTTCCCACAGGCACGTTTCCAGTACAGGGACAGGTGAGACGGAAGCCTTTCCCATGAAACACACGGCAAGCGGCAGAGACACCTCACATGGGATGCCAGTCAAATTACTTAACATCTTTATAAATGTGTCCTTATGTAAATCTATCTATTCTGAGTGTGTCACGGGTTAGTGCAAACGTCTGAAGGGGAGCGACCCCATCAAAGGAACATTCCCACTGGCTGTGCGGATCAGCAGAGGTCATGCTGGTTCCCTGGTACATGCTGAGGGGAGCTGGAGGCGGAGTTAGCAAATATCTGAGCCATGCGGAAACACTGTGCCGGCTAACAGACAGCCAGAAGGCCGCGGCCACGGCTCATGTGGGAGTTTCATCTTTATACAGCCATTAATTGCTACCCCCCCCCCCCCCCCCCACACACACACACACACACACATCCCAGGGAGCGATCTGGATGGCTGACGGGCTCGTATGGGCACTTTAGCCCAACACGGGGAGAGACAGAAGTAACAAGCTCATTCTGCACGGCAATCAAATCGCTACAGGCCTGTGTTCCTTATAACAAGGAGCGACCGATTCTCCCCGGACCTCCGTCCACAGACTTACCGATTTCATTATTATGCTTAATACCGAATGCCTGAAAGTGGCTGTTCTCCAAAATGTTTCATAGTTCCAGAGAGTATTTAACCTTTAACCACTGAGCGCACCATCAAAGGCTGAAAATGGTTTTTAAAAACATAATTATAATGTTCTAATACCTAAAACACACTTTTACCCCATGTGTCACGTCACACAGATGTGCGAAGAGCAGGCAGTACTTGGATGGCCTTTAAAATTACAGTTTAAAGTAGCAGACAGAGTACTGAAAGGGAGGGGGTAAGTACCGCCTTGGATGTTATGTAAACATGTTGGGGGGGAGGGGGACACAAAAGCTGTTCGATTATCGCCAACCCCCTCTGGGGTAGCTTGTTAAATTAAAAACCAGATTAAACTCACTCTGAACCAGCATCTGCTCTCCGCTCAACAACAGGATGAATCTCCAATTTTCCTTCATCCTCAAAAAGCTCAGATATCACTCCACAAATTCTATGACTGTGCAATGGTCATCATAACAGAAACAGATCACAGCAAAATTCATAACAGACACCGGGGTAATTGGAAATGCAAACATGTGTCTTCAAGGCATACAAAATTAAATCCTGAATAAAAGAACTTAGTGCAGTTTTCTTGGTGAGCTGTAGTACTCAAACAGTCATCCAATCACTTGTAATGATTTATTTTGAGTACAAACAATGCAAACATTTTTAACAGCACACAGGCCATTATAATATGAACTGTTTCATCATCAAAATTTTACATTATTTCAAGAGAATATGGAAAGAAACGTTTCAAATACATTTCCAAAATCCATACATTATATTAACTGGCACAAAAAGTGAAATTTGATTTGACTGTAAGTCTATCCACACAAAGGGCCAGACTTGTCGCACATTAGCCAAACATTACTGTTCCCCCCACCAGCTGAGAAAAAATAATAACGAAAGCAAAGATTTAGTCTTTAGCATTTACACCAACAATAAACCCCTACACGGAAATGACGCACACTTTTGAGAGAAACCTTCCTTATGAGATTATCATTTGGTGCCGTCACTGGGTAAATATATATATATGCATACAAATCTTTACAAAAACATAGTTTTCCCCACGCCAGGAGCTATTGCAAGGAATTCTGTCAGAGCAATAACCCAGAGAAATTCAAATTCAGTGACGCCCAGTCAGGAAGAAACGTCACCATGACTAACATTATTAAATAAATACAAAAAGAATGTATACTGGTCCGTCCACAACTTTCATACCGCGAAAGAAAACCTCTAAAAGTGCTCCAGTAAAAGAAGTCCAGGGAGACACCACAGAAGGTCTAGATGACACAGTAGGGCTCCATGGGGGTCTGTGTGCTGAGACAGCATGGGAACCGCGTTCTGAAGCGCACCCTCAGTTCCTTGTTAAATATAAAGCATATAATAGGATTCACTGCCGCCTGCGCAAACGTCATCCAGACCGCCGCAGTCAGGTAGACCTGCGGTATGGTGCCGGCTTTCACAAACACTCGGAGATAACACGCCACGATGTAGGGAGCCCACAGCAGGAAAAAGCCCAGTGTGATCATGTAGAACATCTTGCCGATCCTCTTTTCCATTTTGAATTCATCCAAGACGAGAAGCCGCTTGCTGGGATTGTGCGACGCCTGCCTGATGCCCACCAGGGTCGGCGGCGTGGGCCCACGTCCGAACCCCGCGATCCAGTTGGCCGCCGCTTGCCCGGTGGCACCGGGTCCATGGAAAGTCCAGTTCTGGCTTATGGCCGGGACCAGCTGGGCAGGCTTCATCTTGCGGTGGTCGTAAACGAAAAACAGCATCTTCACGTAAACAACGTGCGTGGTACCCACGATGACCACCAGCATTAACATGAAGCCCAGCGTGTCGTTCGCCTTCACGTATCGGTGCTCAAAGATGCACTGCTCTTCCTCCCTTATGAATTTGTAGGTACCCACGTCGAAGACTGGGGGGAACGCCATTGCAACAGAGAGGGTCCAAACCATGCAGATGACGGCCACGCAAGTCCAAAATGTCATCCGTTTAGAATAAAACCTGTGGTGTGCGATTGCCATATATCGGGTCACACTGATGCAGAAAAGCATAAAGGCTACGTGGAAACAGAAGAGCACCGCGATGAAGGCGATGATCTTGCAGCTTATTACGCTGTAGGTCCAGCTGGAGCCGCTGCTGATGGATACCATCACGAACGGGAAGCACACGACAGACCTCACTATATCTGCCAAGCACAAATCTAGAAGAAAGTAATAAGGAGCTCTGTGCAGACTTCTGTCTTTCAGCACCAGGAAGGATATCAGTAGGTTCCCCGCCAGGCTCATGCAGATGATCAGCCCCAGAGAAGCGAGCTTCACCGCAGACGCGGTGGCGGCGTAATTCTGCAGCGATGGGGCGCTTTGCCCCGGCTCGCTTGTATTCGCCATCTGTGCATCCACAACACGGCCAGCCTCACTCGGTCTCCATCAAGCCACATCAAGCAGACCCGCTGTTCCTTCGCCGATCACGTATCAGATGACATGGAAAATAAACTGCCAGTGTCTGACCGATCGGCGGTCGCATGCTTCTCCTGTTAACGCACGCGGGCTGTCATTTAGATTTCAATGAAAATTAAATTAGAGCTTCACGAGAGAAGAAATGAAACGCGATATTATTCGTAATCCTGGGCACCACTGCGGTGCACCTGACATTCATCTTACGAGGCGGTGAAGTCACCGTTTCTTTTCATTCTTCAGAATTGTCATATCTGCCTCCATATTCTCCCTGCATCTACAAAAGACCAGAGGCGCGACGAGGCAGGGTATCCCCAATATGCAAAAGACTCGCTAAAAAGACAGACAATGCCGACACGTCCATTCCACTGGCGGCGTGCTCCTTTGTGTTGGCAGAAAAACATCTATAATTAGTCAGACCCCAAAGCCAGGCAATTATCAACATCCAAACTACTTATCTATGTTACAAGCAGGCATGTGTCCGAGCATCCAGAAACCATGACGCTACATCATATACCCGCAGCCTTTCTGTTTTTTTGCAGTTGTCAGAAAATGAACTTCCGGTAACAAGCCGAAGCCCTGCGACGTTAAATCCGATGGTGAATCCGATATGCGGAATCCCTCAGCTAAAGCCGTGAAAACGCATCGGCTCATCGACCATAACCATTACAACTCCTCCTCCCGATAATCATTAAATAACAAACGAAACATATATACGCTACCGCTCAATTAAATGATGCATGACTTGGTCTCCATTGAAAAAAACATCCTTGGTTTGTACACTTATTTCATGTGGAACACCCAGCGCGGACGGGCACGATCGCGCGCCCTTCACTATTTAAAGGCACAGAGCTGAATTATTTCAATCATCGGGTTATTTACACGCCCTCGCTCTAACTCTCACCCAACCCAATCCAGGTCAGATTTATTACAATAATATTTCTAAAAAGTTAGGCTTTGTTGATTGATTTTGGTTACGAATGATCATACATTTAAAGTGATACGTAGATGTTTTAACTCTCAGTCGCCAAAGTTGTAATTTTGTCTGAAAATGTAGCTATTTTTCTGACTATATATATGGCTAGAAGTGTTAGGTTTTCTCTACACATGTGGCATTGCTCAGCAACTGCCATCATCCCTTACCGTTACAATATTTGTAAGTATTATCAAACACCGATATCGGCAGAACGGTAGGTAGCAGAGGGTATAAATAACACGCCCGTCATTCTGTAATTTGTACGTGCCTGTGTCATGCGGTTTCCTCTGGCGTACTGCCATTTCTTCCCACTGTCCAAATACAAGTAGGCCTACCTTTACGTTGCCCATAGTGTGTGTACCTTATGATGGACTGGCGTCCCGTCCAGGGCGCCCCCTACCTTGTGCGGATGGGATAGGCGGCAGACGCACCCGATCCTTCACTGGATATGCCGGAGAAAGATGAACTGATAGCACCTGGTTTGTTACATTTTATATGGCAATGGAAAAAGGCTGTAAAACTGCAATACGTAGACAAGGTGGCAAACCTCGATTCTGACGGAACCTTTTGCTTAATATTTAATATTTTTGCAATCAGGACTGACTGTCAGGATAGGCTCTAAGGCTACAGTCAGCAGGGCGCGATACCAGCTATGGGTACATTATAAAGAAGGCAGGAGACGTTACAGTTTGGCACAAATTGCTATGTTTTTTTGTGCTAATACAATCGGCCCCTGAAGGGAATCACCAAACACGGGGATTATGCATACCACCTAGGCGCGTGCCTGAGCGAGGCCCTTAACCCCCAGCTCCCTGGGCGCCGCTATGGGTGGCTGCCCTTCACAGCCAGCTGGGGGGGGCTAATGAGAGTTTCCCCATGGGAATCTGCTGTTATTATTGTTACCTCAGTGCCAGGGGCTTACGCTGGGGAGCACCTAAAAATGAATACACAATGGCCCTGAAATAACCTAACAGCAGCTCTGCCCCCGCTTGCAGGAGGCCATACATGGGTTGCCCCTTCCAGTGACCACGTCACAGTAAACGCCGTAACTGTATTATTAGATGGGAAATGTTTCTGGTAAATTCTGTGACATGAGTGGATCTGACCAGGCGCCCATACTGGAACTAACAGCTCTTGTGGTTATGTTGTGCTTTGTGCTTTAATACTAATTATGAAAAACAGTCTGTTGAAATCGGAACATAAACACAAACTTAGCAAATCTGCTGCTTGTAGTTTTGCTCCTGTTTACGGACCGGGGATTGTTAGCCAGAAAACAATATAAGGACCGAAACCCTTCGGCTTTGAACACATCATCATGTCTCCTACCTTAATGTAAAGTAACAGGTTAAATAGTTTACTGAAACGAATTGTTTTATTGTATCTCATGCACACAAAAATGTTTCCATGTAAACCCTTTCACTTACACTGTAACAATGAAGTTGTTACAGGATGATTTTGTTTCCGTAAGTGATGCGTCGCATTCTCGCTTTAAGCTCCGTGCCCGTATGCGGCTCCGCGGTCTGACGCACTTCTGCGCTGCGGCCGAGCGGCGCTGACGCGGCAGCTTGACGGCCAGTCGCTGCGGTCCTTTCGTCCGGACGTCGGTGCGCCCATCTCACGGTGAAGATTGGGAGAGAGCCGGAGACATGGCGCTGTCTTCAGCCCCCGACCTGCAGACAGACGAGCGGGAGAACAGCATCCACATCGACGAGGAGGAGCTTGAAAGCGCGACGAGTCGCGACAAAGACGGCCCGGCGCTGCCACTGCACTCCGCCTGGACTTTCTGGCTCGATAGGTGCGGGAGCGGCTCCGGCCCCGACCCCGGCCCTGCGCCGCCCCGGCCGCCGGATCTCAGCGCTCTAGATCGGGGGGCTTGTGGCGAGACGAGCCGCGGCTGCCGATACAGCGGGCGGTTACTGCCCACGGCCTAGCCGGCTGACTTACCCACCTACCTGCGCTGAGCCAGTTAACCAGCGCGATTCCACCGTCCAGCGTTAACTAACCAACAGCCGCGGTGTCCCGTGTGAGCTTTTTGGTTACAGTAGCGTATTTGTAACATTAATTTTCAGGGAGTCAGCTTGCTGTTTAACGCCGTTCTTAAGTAATACGGTAAAAGTCAGCTCGCTGCAGGACTAGTTATAGCTAGCCAACCAGGTGTACTGGATGCACTGGTGTCACTTAGTGTCGCTTCCCAAGGGACTGACTGGATGAGCGCATTAATTTCGCTGCTGGTTTTAGTGACCAGTGCAGCTCAGTATTTATGTGGTTTTTAAACACCTGCGCGTTAAAGGGATTTTTGCAGGAAATGAGTTTCGCCAAGACGGCTGGCACGTCCGCATGATCCCGGGCTGCTCTTACATAAGCGGGTCCCGCGGTTTGTCACACGATGGCAGCGCTCTGCTGTAAATGGGGGAGATGATGATGCGGAATGTGGACAATCAGCGCCGCTTTTTGCTGAATCCGGACTCTCTCCTGTCTGCTGGAGTCCGTCTGCGCAGCTTGAGCTGAAGTTTTTAAAACTCTTTAGTTATTTCACTTGGCTGTTACAGTCTGACACGTTTCTTTGCAGTTGAACACTGAATTGCTGTGTATCGTAGAATCTGAATCGGTCGTTTGAATGGTAATGTTCATATTTAATCATGTTTTTCGTTAGCCCCGGGTCTCATTTAGTGTAAAACTCTGCCCTCTGCTGTTCTTATTTCAATTAAGGTCATTTCATATTGTCGCGTTATTTTCCTAGCCCAGACTGTTATAGAAACTGAAAGTGTACGAATTGCGGTATATGGGTGGGATCCGGTAAAGGCAGGGGACCTTCGTCTGGCCCGGCCTGTCACCTGCTTGGCCTTTAAAAATAGAAGCCGCCCTCTCACTGTCTAAAAGAAACAGGGCCGTCTTTCCTATTTGTGTCTGTCCCCAAAGGTCATTGCCGGGAACGACAGCAGCCGAATGCGAGTCCAATTTGAAGAAGATCTACACTGTTCAGACTGTACAGGTAGGACACCACAGGAATTCAGGATTTCGCTAACTTCAAAGCAGAAGCCTTCAATCAAGGCTTCAGTTGACTGTCTCCCTCTCTGCTTCTGTTTACTCTTTGTCCTCAGTGTTTTTGGAGTGTTTACAACAATATTCCTTCCGTGACGCGGCTTCCATTGAGATGCAGCTATCATCTGATGCGTGGAGAGAGGAGGCCCCTCTGGTGAGTCTGCTGAACCGGCTCCTCCTGTATAACTACCTGTGGCTAAGTGACTCAATAAATGTGTTTCAAACATGAGCTAAATGGAGGCACATTATTGGGGGCTCTGGTCTGTGACTGGTCTGTTTCCTGAAGACTCTCAGGGTGTCGCTCAGCGTTAAGTAGCTGTAAGACACCGAACTGAATCCGGTGATTCAGGGAGGGGAGGAAGGAACTGGGAGTTTATTGGGAGAGATGGTAGACTTGGGCTTAGCGGAGTGGTGTGGAGGCGAGCATGACTGAAAGGTCAGAATCGGGCCTGAGTGCGTTTTCTGGGCCAGAGGAAAACCAGAGTCAGTGTTATCAGGCAAAGGAGTGAAGCCAATGAATGTGCTTGTAATCTGCCTCACCCTGGGGGGTCTGTGCCCCCCTCTGCCTCATGCCTGTTGTGTATATACAACAATGATTATTTTTTAAAACCCATTTCACGTTGTGGCCTGAAGCGAAGCTTAATCTCTGAGGTATTCTCTCTTTCTGGGTGAGAAATGCCCAGAAATCTGCTCCAAGAGTTTTAGGATGTTTGCTATGGGATGCAGTCGACGTCTCAAGCTGTGGTAAATTCTCTGATGTGTTTGGAAAATGGCCTGTTATTCAATTTAAAAGTACAAAAATTACTAATCTAAATACCCGTCAGACACCACAGTCCACTGTTTCAGGAGCCTTTTCTCTCCGAAATCATTCTGCTGAGTCCCGTGAGGTTATCAGTGACATTATCTGAACTACAGCTGGCTTCTGCATGAGTGATTGTGAGCCCCAGCCAGTGATGCTGATTCAGCTTTGACACCACTGGGCTTTTGCGCATTAATAGAGCTGATTGACTGTGCCGATGCTGAGCACCACTAGGTCATAGGCTCTTAATCTTGAAACGGCAGCCCTCAGTTTACGTACTTACTCATTTACTTAGAAGTGCTACTTTCCTCAGTACAGTAGTAATAATAAATGATCCCCATGGGGAAATGCGCTTCACACCTCCCCCGACTTTCTCTCCATAGCTGAGAGGGCAGCCACCCATAGCGGCACCCAGGGAGTTGGGGGTTAAGGGCCCTGCTCACAGGTGTGCCAAGGCTGGGCTCGAACCAGCGACCTTCCGATTACAGACACTAGCCCACTGAGTCACACACTGCCATGGATTCCCAGCATGCTGTGGGTGCATCAGTCCAACTTCCACCCTTTTACGCTGGTCAGGGTGGGGGAGACTTTGACTGTGGACTGTGTTAGAGTGGCAGGTGGGCACCACTAGGTCATAGGCTCTTAATCTCCTGAACTGTAAGGTGCTACAGTTTTGCCAGTGGGGATCTCTTTTTTAAAAAATAAAAAATCCATCCTCTGCTCATTTTAGGATGTTGTTAGTAATGGAACTAGACAGGGATGCTTTGCTCAGCAATAAAGAAATGTAGTAAAAATCTCCATGATGATTTATGATCGTTAGAGCAGGGATTTGAGAAAGGCTTTCAAATCTTCAGCGTTGTGATTTTAAAGGTTTGCTGCATATAGGGAAATATCTGTCAAGGAGACATTTAAATATGAGACCAGAGTGGATTATTATTATTTTTTTGTTTCAGGGAAGAAGAGAGCAATGCCAAAGGAGGAGTGTGGAGGATAAAAGTGGCAAAAGAGAGCACGGTATGCCAGGAGCGTGCCGCGCTGGCCTTCGGGCCGGGCGTCCAGTGTGCCGCGCTGGGCTTCGGGCCGGGCGTCCAGTGTGCCGCGCTGGGCTTCGGGCTGGGCGTCCGGCACACTGCCTTACACTGTCTGCTTCTGCTTTTTCTCATTTCTTTGTCTGTCAGTCGGTGGTTTGGAAGGAGCTGTTACTTGCCACCATCGGGGAGCAGTTTGCAGACCACTGCGCAGCAGGTGAGTCCCTGAATGGGCATTCCGGTCCCTGTCTGGGATTTTAAACGTAGCCCTTCCCCTTTTAGCACAGAGTTTTGGAGTCGCCCAAGTGGCCCAATCGGGTAAAGTGACTAATAGGAGTTTCACTTACTCAAAAATGTTCTGAGGGCAGAAGAAACAATGATAGGTCCAGGAAGATAACCAATCCGATTGTAGAGGAGGTGGGTCCAAGCAACTAGAGGAGGCATAACCAACCAATAAGATGTATTGATCCCACCTGCTTTAGTTGCTTGCTTCCTGTCAGTCAGTATAGTGTGATATTTGCATGAAAAACGACCCCTTTCTGATTGTAATCCACTGTGGAAGGTAAAGAGCACTGCAAGGGTGTGACAGTGTGAAATTTCCATACCACTGCGATCAGAATGCATTTAGAATTTAACAAGATACAAAATGACAATTGATTTAAATGTCATGTCATTTATCGAATGAGATAATTATGTGCCTTGGGACAGTTCCAGACAGACATGGCACGTAATGGAAAAAATGGGTGTGTTTAAGCAAGCTTAGTCCTCCAAGTAAAGCTGGTGACTAGTCAGCTAGCTATGCTGTGTGTATTGTATAGCTGCCCGTTCAGTTAAAATGTCCGTGTACAAGATTCAAGATTCAAGAGATTTATTCGTCACATACATACAACATGCAGTGAAATGTACCTCTGAGTCACCCCTAATTTGGCTGTGCAAAAATAGAAGAAAAAAGGTAAGAAGTAAAGTAGGAGTAAAAAAGAAAATTACAATATATAAATACAATCTATCAAATCAAGTATATAATCTAAAATATACAATCCAAATATACAATCTAAAATCTAAAATGGCGAGGATGTACAGACTAAAGTTATTAGTGCAGTAAAGTGAACATGTGCAGTATATGTGAATTCCAGTACAAACGTACGTAGTGTACAGAAGGACCAGAATTAGTTTGAGTTGAGAAGCCTTATGGCCCAGGGGAAAAAACTCTTCCTGAGTCTCTGTCCTGGACATTAGGCAACGGAACCGTCTGCCTGAGTTCAGCCTGCGGAACAGACAGTTTGCGGGGTGTAAGGAGTCCTTAATTATCTTAGTGAGCCTAGTCTGAGCGCACAGAAAGGCGTCTGGCAGCGACCGTGCCATCTTGGATCCAAAGGGTCTTAAGCAGTAGTCAAGCTTCAATGCTAGTGATTAATGTCCAATCTTTTGACTTCACTGCATCGTTACTAGGGCTGCATGACGTCACTTGTCCGGACGTGAGCCTTTCGGTACTATATGGGACAGCTCAGCAGCCAGAACATTTTTGAAAGAAGAGATCTTGTAGGTAAACGTAGGTAAAAAGATGACGTTTGGGTGCTGGTACGTTTTGCAGTTTAAAGTCCAGCACGTTTTTTAAACACAGGGATAAGATGAATTTATACGGATTACTAATTTTTGGGTGTCATGCCTCTTATTAATATTTTAGGTGTACCACTAATCTGCTTATCAAATTGTGGGTATAAATGAACACTGATATAGTACCAAAAAGCCGGCGTCCATGCAGATGCTCGCACCCATCATCTGAAGCCGTGCTGATTATTGCGCCGGTGCCGCATTGTTGCGACGTGATGTCGTGCAGCCCGAATCGTTACCTCATATTCGATTTTATTTTTGTGACTGGTCAGGCTGTGACAGTGTGTGTAGCTGGAGTAGGACGTGAGTGTACGTGTGCCTTGGCGTTTCAGAAGACGAGATAGTTGGCGTCAGTGTCAGTGTCCGCGAGCGGGAAGACGTTGTCCAGGTCTGGAACGGAAATGCCTCGTTTGCCGGTGAAGCAAACGTTTTAGGGAAGATCTACGAGCTCCTCCCACGAGTGGCCTTCAAAGCAGTGTTTTATAAACGTGAGTATAGTGCCACTAAGCGTTTACTAAAAGGTTTATTTCAGGAATGTTTAATTAAATGTAGAACTGTATGAGTTTGACTGCAGTTTACTGATTCAGTCAGTGAAACAATGACGAGAATTAAATGCTGTGTGTGTGTGTGTACAGTACGGTGCAAAAGTCTTAGAGAAAACTATGTTTAAATGATGCAGTAAAATCATGATATTATGTCTGTCAAAGTTTGTTAGGCCAGTTCAGAACCCCTCCTTAAGTCCGTATTTGCAGGAACCGTCCAATACACCTGTATTTTTTGATTTGACCAATATCATACTTGTTTAGATAATCACTACCTCATTGAGTTATTTAACTAATTAAATTAACTGAGCTGGTGGTGAAATTCTGTACATACAAGTACTGGCTGGGCTATCCCTAAGGAGAGGTTTGGGGACTGGAGCAGTGTTCATCTACCCATCCAGCAAGACGACTTTCTGCAGAACAGAAGAAATTACACTTAGCTTTTTGTTTTGCAGTTAATTTGCACATTTTTCTGAGCAATTATATACTTACTAACCAGATAAATAGTTTTACACATTTTTAACTGCCTAAAATTTTCACACGGTACCGTATGAAGGAATATACACCGATGAGCTGAAACAATTTGACCACCCCCACGTGAAATGAAAGATGCTGACTATCTAGTAAAAACAACGTGTCTGGGATATATTAGGGTGCTTTCCACCACACTTTTGATGTGGTATTTTTAGTACTTTGCCTTTTGCATTGATTTCCAGTTAAGTACCAGTACCAAAAGTTTGAGTACCCAGTATAGCATAGCAGTTGGGGTACTTTTTTGTACTTGCAAACACTTTCTGTCAACTGATTATGCAAATAGCCTGCCTCTGAAACACAACACAACCGGCATCCTGAAAATAGTGCCCTAATATATCCCAGACCTTGTTTTTACTAGATAGTCAACATCATTCACCCAGTGAGACTGCTTGTCACTGATCTTTTTAATTGGAATAACTTATAGAATTATAATTTGGGTTTCAAATTTATTACTACTTGAAATTAATGTTTTACCTAAAACTGCTGATTGTTTCTAATGTGATATATTTTTTGCAAACAGATGAATAAAGTAATACTCTTTGTTGTAAAACCAATAAATTTGCCCAAGGCTGTGAGCTCTGTATGTATGTATGTACACATACACGCTCGGATTCCAGCAACATTAATAATATGCATTGTAATGTACTTTACAATGCATATTTTTTTACTGTTTTACTGTGACTGCTTTACTGTGACTGCTTTCTTTCAGCTGTGTGTGCTAAGACTGTCCCTGTCCCTCCCCCAGCTCATGAAGAGCATCATGCCTTTGAAGGAGGTCGCTCGAGACATTAGCGTCCCACGCCTGGCTCACCGTCTTCCTGATTCCTGTCCCAGGAGCTGAATGCATATCCTGTTTAAATAGCAGTCTGTTTGGTTAATTTTAACAGAAATCACTTTACGGCTAGGGGAACATTACAGATGACTACAGATGACTATATTTTTATAGATCCTGATTACGAAGATTTCCAAAAATGCCTTTTGTCTCCCTGTGTATGTTTTTTGCACTGCAGAGAATTCAGGCACAGATGCGTAATGTGTTTGTTTTTCGCTCTGTCTTTGGGTTTCGTCTGTTTTCGTGTCACGTGTTGGATTTGGTCAAAGCTGTGATGACGTCCTGGGTGCATTACCCACGCGGACAGGCGACCGGCCGCAAGTGTGGGCTCACACCCCCTGGGGCCCCTTGGGGGTGTCCCCTGGCTGAGTCCAGTCCAGTAAGACTAGGTACCATCGTTTCCTCCGTGCGGCATGGTGTCAATTTCCAGGCTGGCAGTGAGATACCCCAGTAAATGTGGCCAGTGGGGCAGATTCGCCGTCACCTGTGCAGATAGCAACATTTGAAGATAATACACAGGATCACCTAATTTAAAAAAGAAAAATGTATGTACTACATACATTACGTACGACAGTAAGCTGCAGAAGGAACGTCGGACTGTGAATTAAGCTTTTGCAGCTGTGTTATATAGCCAGTGTTAGGAACATCCACCCTGTACATTGTGATACACTGATCTGGACTCTAACTGTATGCAGCACATTATGTATTTATTTTAAAATCACAGCACTTTTTGTAACAAAACCAGCAACCTTTTTATAAAAACTTGAACACAACAGTGTCACATTGTTCATGTTTAAAAAGTACTAAATTTTAAAAAAATTGTTGAATACTGCATCTCTTTGAATGTATGCTGAGGAATTTGGATTTAACAATGGACATTACCCATGGTGTGACGTGCTTTCAAACCTGGTCTTCGGGGACCCGCAGACAGTCCACGTTTTTCCTCCACTCCAACTCCAGCAAAAATGTGGAGTTCCTGGCAGGGAGTTGGGAGGGCGCAAAAATGTGGACTGTCTTGGGGGAGTCCCTGAGGACCGGATTGGGAAACACTGTAGCTCTTAACTCAGACCCAGGGGGGATGAGAACTGAATTGTGAAGCCCCGTCTGATGGGGACTCTGGTTATCTTTCCGTATTTCAATGACTTGAGTGGCCCTTTTCATCCTAACGTTTGCTTCCTGTCATAGGATAGTCAACATCATGCTGCCCACCTCCATTTAATCTGACTTTCCTTAGATGGTTATGTATTTTTTAATGATGTGTTTAAAATAAAAATAAAAACGTATCAAAGTCTAGGGATAGATGGTGTAACACTATGTACCAAAGAGACCATGATTTCCTTTCCCTTTTTCCTTGGCGGGGATCACTGCCAGTGAGCTCACACCACCTGCCAAACTCTTTACAGGGCCGTTAATGTATCGCAGCAAGAGCACGCTCTTCATTTCTGGCAAGCATACTGTTTTTTACGTGTTCCTATGTTGCGAGTTAATTTGCTTTATTTTTAGAAGTGATTTTTTTCAAAAACAAAAAAAAAGAGAATGAAATGTGAAGCCTTTAGATGTGATGCCGAATGCAGGTCAGTGGGCAACTTTCGCCGTTTCACTCAGGTTAATAAATGTAAAAACGCAGCGGGATGTTTCCCAGTTAGACGCCGTTTGCTGGAGGCCGATTCCGCCGCTGCCCTTCATTTCCCCCGAAGCTCGTGTTTCCGTTCGCGGAGGCTTTCCTACTCCGTTTCTTCTGGAGCGGTGCCTTGTTTTATCCCAGACTTGTATATAGCCTACCTTTGCTGTATGTTTAACTCCTGTACCCAGTTCTAGTGAAAATTCGGTCTTATAGGTTTTGAAATTGTCAAATAAAGTCTACGAACTGATCATACTGTTGCTTCTGACTGATTAACATTCTGGCGACCCTGCAGAATGACACCGCAAACGGTATTAGACCCCAGAATTGTTTTACGATGGTGCCACCTAGTGGCCAGATTTTATACTGTTCAGTGAAATCGCTCGACCGAAGCTGAAGATTCTTCCTCTTCCCTACGTGTGAACAGTAGTGAGACGAGTTTGGTTTAAGCTTACAGCGTCTCACTGAATTCGTTTTGCATTCACTTTTAAATGACAATTTGAAAAAAATTAAGCCATATTCGTTATTACTACAACGTTAAAGGTTTGATTTAGTTTTTGATGACAATTTCCGCCGTTAAAATTCTTAATGATCTCATACTTAAGATTGGGTGTTACAGGTTTTTTTTTCTTTATTATTATTATTATTATTATTAATAATAATAATAACAATAATAATAATGATGTAGGTCTACTACTTGTATCATTTCCGTTAATCACACGGCGGTACGTGTTGTCTAGCTGTATTTTGCCAGAAACCTCAGCGGAGCTGCACGGTGATGAACTCTGCACTTAATTTATGGAAAGAGTGGCGCTTTTCCTTTGTTCCTCCATAGCTCATTCTACGCGTAGCAGGGGGGGGGATCATTTGAAAACCATCTCTTTTGGCATCGAGAGTGGCTTCTTTTCATTTGCTTAATTACCTAATTAACAGAAAGCTAATTACTCTGCAGTGTGCACAAGTGCATTTGGAGAGGGTGTTACGTAACTGATAATAATCGTCACTGGATTTATGCTGAAAGAAACGCGTGCTCTTTATCAAACCACGTCTTTATCGAGGGAGAATCAGTGTCGTCTTTGATTTATTTTAGGTATCACGGTAATCCAGACAAAACAATGTTAGAATCCTCTGACCTGACTAAAAAACAGCTAGTTGACTTGATAATATGCGCTTCCCTTTGTAGGCCTGTCGATATTGTAATCAGTGTCACAAAAGACTGTAGGCCTATGTTACTGTCAGCCTAAGAGACGACGCAAATCAGGCCTTTCTATTGGGCGTTTTGTCCTTATGTTTTATAGCTTTAAGCATTTCGAGCTAGAAAAAAATAGATCCTGATCCCAAATCATATTTAATTTTTTTGATTTCCAGTACTGCTAAAGTAATTTGTTGGATTTTCTTTGTTGCTGATAATTAGACAATTATATTTTTGGTGGAATTACATTACTCCAGCTTAGTTCTTAGTCAAAACAAATTTAATACAAATTTAAGTTCTTGATAAGCTTTAAAATACTGCTGAACGGCAACTTTTCTGAAGCATATTATCTATCCAGAGGTTCCGCCTGCATTTTTTGTAGTGACCTGTATTGGGTATTAATCAGTGATTGCCTTTTTATAGCCCATCTCCACTACTTAGAAGGGGTCCACAAAGACTCCATTACTCATATTCTATGACTTAAATATAGGACAGTAGGCCCTTCCTTGAGGTCTCTGGGTTTAGTTACAGTAACAACTGATTCCCTTAAACCGTATAGCCTACAGATTTAAACAATAGAACATTAAGCGTTTTAACTGTCCGAAGTCACTGCAGTATTTACTACAGACTGGTTTGAAAAGCAGAAGATAAATGCACTTTTATATAAATTTTTAATGCAAAAATCAACGGAGATTTTGAATTTCTGTAAAGCACACGAACTGCATAAATTATTTAAATAAACCACATAACAATAGGTTTCTCCTAAACGGGCGCTATCAGTTTACTATATATTATGCTGTAGAGTTACCTATATACTTTATATACTATTCTCTATAGCTCCAAAATGGATTTACTCATTTCCGTATTTTTAAAACGCGACATATTGAAAATGACTTATTCTAAAAGTGGCGTCATCGATTTCCAAGTCTAAATATAGACTTGAATATTGATTATTTGAATGGCCTTGAGTTTATGCACATTTTTCTTTTCGCCCTGTATACCTAATGCCAAAGTAAGGCTTTTGAAATGCTGGACGGCAAGTATTGTAGGATACCGTCGACCAAAGCTTTTACACAATTACCTACATTGACATCCAAGGAAGAATTAATATCGTACGCCTTCGTATCTTTTGTCAGAGGGTGGCGCTCTATAACCGGTGAATAGTAGTTAATGGCTCTAGCATGGGAACAAATTAGCTTTAGACCTCATTGATACAGCCATGATAAATTTGCCTTCGTATATTATTAAATGAACTGTGGATTTTAGACCTTGATCAAGGACAGTAAGACTTAAAATATTTACTTCACCTTTAGATTAATGTTGCTTTCGACTAGTGTTAACCGAACTACTGAATCAACCCACGATCCGTCTTTTCTTTGGATGTAAAATGAATGAAATTCTAATTACTGTCATAATGATCCAACACCCACAAAATGCATTTTTTTTCATTGGTGTTAACTGCCACAATCTCGCCGAAGAAACATAAAAGACGGCATTTAAAAGGCCTGCTGCTTTCAAATTAAATCAAATAGTGTTTCCAAAAATATTTGTAGAATGCCCGGATGCATTATTTTAGGATAACCGGACAACTTATCAAAGTGTTGCGGTATTTAATGCATAACATTTTAAAACAGCCCATCATAGAAGGTGCAACAGGAAACGTGAATCCGTACATAGTACCACTCCGACATTTTAGTAATCTGATGACAGCGCCCATTATTTAATGTAATTTAAAAAGCCGTGCAGACTGTTCTGTAGGACGCGTTATTTTACTAGCAAACAGCAGCCAGATACAGTGGTCAGAGCAACGCTTCAATCTAAGGAAATATCGCTTTCACAAATGAAATGCATGGCTTTCTACAGCCAGACTGACACTTTTTTCTACTTCCTTGCACATGGGTTTGTCCTTCTACTGAACTTTCACCTCCCGAACTTGCCTCCTTTCATTGGACAAAGTGCAGAAAAAAGGGAAAGAAAGCTGCTTTTGCTTCAATTGTAATTAGCTAGCTCGTTAGCTATCTAGCTTATAGACACTTTCATATTTTAACAATCGCCTTTCTCCGATGCAAACCTCTCCCCCTGAAAGAAATGCGTGCATGATCACGCCTTGTACCCCAAAGACCGTTATCACTTTAATTATTGCTGAATGCTCATCTACTTTTTTTCCTTCTAAATATTCAATGAAGACCGGCAATGAATGTTATTTACCCAGCAGGTGGATATGACGTAATGGACTTGGAACATCAAAAAATAACAACATCCAAATCCGCGATCCCCCTTTTCTTTCAAGGCGCATTAAAATGTAATAACATCACAAGGCGCTCGCCTTCATACTCGAGGCAGAAGGTGGTGTGAAACTGTACATTGCCTCCGTGTAACGTTGCACCGCGAGTATCCAGCAGAGTTAGTCCCAGGAGCGGAGTAATATTGTTAGTGTTTACAGCGTGGCTGTTGCATGCTTGCCTCGTACACAAGATCGCATGTATAGTTCATTATTTCAAGCACAAGAAATTTTTTTTCTCCTGCGCTGATCTACCATTTTCCCGCATACGGTAAGTGAATGATTGTCCGCTGCTTTCACTCGTCATATCGCTGCTTCTGCTCGTCTCCGCGCACGCAACGCCGAGTTTGTCTTTTGTTTTCGCCTTTTTGTTGTTGTTTATCACGCCATTGAAACAAACAAACAAACAGCAGAATAAGCGCATGAGGCTGGGCTGCCTGTCGGGAGCCTCGTTCGCCACCAGGACGGCGTCTTAGATCGGAGCCCCGACGCGGACACGGCCGCCGATCGTCCGTCTCCTGCTCTTTTTGCAAGTTGCCAAGTTGTTTGGCTGTTTTGTCTCGCTTGTTAAAGCCGCAGTTAAGGTTAATGCTGGTGAGTGTGCCGGAGGATCGGGGCAGCAGGACGCGCACGCCGCAAACAAAGGAAACTTTTAAAGTGGAAGAAGCGTATTCTGGACGAAGGCGAAAGTTTAAAAGCAGTGATTTACTTTTGGATTAAAGTAGGGTTTTTTTCAACCACGTGTTACCTTTAAACCACAAACATCGCTTTCCACGCAAACTGGGAGCAGCGGGGTTGCAGCCAGTTCTCCCAGTCACCCAGCAACTTTACATGACTACTTGACTTGTACTATCTAGCTAACTACTCGTTTAAAGTTACGTTTATTTTTCCATGGACGTGAAATACTCGGATATTATCGCCTGTATCAGTATGGACTTAGGTCAGCTACTGTGCTGGGTGATTGATGTTTGAACAGTCCCTTTTTGGAAAAAAAAAAGTTATGAACAAAGTTTTAATTCTGGCATCTTTAGATAAATTCAGGTTATTTCTGAACAGGAAAAAGTGCCCGTAGGAGGTCGATTTTAGGCACTTTTCGCGGCTTTTACGGCTTTCCAGTTTACACAGGTGCTCACATTTCTCACCGAGTGCCGCCAGCTTCACAAGTTAGCGAATAATAAAAAGTCTTTTTCGCGAAGTCGCGATTAAAAACCCCACTCGACATCGGCATAGTTCAGCTTACACTGTTTTATCAAAATTATAAAATAAAGTCAATATACTTTGGAGCAGCTAATGTCATGCATTTATGCGAATAAATTCGCGCACCGACGAGGGGATTTAACGAGGGCTGCAGTGTCAGTGGTGCGGGGATATATAGGCTACCTAAACACGATACCTCGGATATAATTTGCAATTTTATTTCAAAGAATGACACATGTACATTTTCTTATCTATATAGTTGGGCGTTTAAAGTGGTTTAAATCCGGAGGTGGATATGGGCTGCATGGCCCTACAGCGAGCAGGCCTGACGTCGGTGCCGTTTATTAAAAGAAAGCAGACAGAAAAACTCCAGAAAAAAAATGTAAAGGTGGTTATTTCTGCGCTTGACGCCGCCACACTGTTGGTTACGTATTTAAGCTACTGCTGCTTTTATAAAGCTGTGAAATAGATGCCCGCCGTAGCCTGTAACGTCTCAGAAATGTTATGTAACGTCGGCGCCACGCAAATGGTGTCCCGTTAAAGTACATGTTACATTTACATTACATTGTCTTGTTACATTAAAATAATTCTAAGAGCGCCGTGCATTTAATGTAGTCCAGACTACTTTAAAAATGCAGCGGCCTATTCTACTGTAAAGTCAGCCCTAATTAAAATCTTTATATACATTTTGCCACATTTTATATGTAATAGTTGTGCTTTTTGTGTGTGTTTTTTTGTGAAAATCTTAATATAGTTTGGAAGTACAGATCATTAAAAAATAAAACTGGCAAATAATCACGGTTAAGTGATTATTAAATAATTTAAGATTATTGACAGAGCTTTATCAAATGTGTTGTGTACTTACATTAATTTTGTGAGTGTGTCTTCTCTTAAATATATTTATAATGGACTTAATTTTTTATCATTTCATTTTTATGGGGGCCTACCGTTAATATTTGCATATGATTTAACAATAGGCAGGAAACAAGCATACAGTAATATTTAAATTAAAAACATTTAATTTCTTTGATGATAAAAAGATAAACCACGACTCATTAAAATTTTTCCAGCTCTGTTTTTAACGACTACACCGCCGAACTTGTATTCCCGTTATTATAATGATTTTAATGTATCGTCGCCCCTTTTTTGTGAGGGGCGCCTGCAGCTTTAACACCCTCCGCTGGCAGGTCACCCTTTCCCTTGCTCTTTGGATTAGTCATTGTCTGAGGGAGAAAAAAAACACTTTTTGTAGGAGAAGTAAAGTAAACAGCCTCCAACAAGCGAACCTTGACAGGCCAGATTAAGGGAAACACTGGAGATCAAACGGCTTTGCTGCTGGGTTCTTGTCACAGGCTGCCTGGGAGAGGGATGTGGACTGTTTGAATAGGCGCTGGCTGCCGTTTGTCTGCTTGCTTATGCAGAAAGGGACCTCGCTCAATGCTGACCCCCGTCTCCAGGCCGCCCTGCACGTTCCTTTGGTGCTCAGCTCTGCCGCGAGCGGCTTCCAGGGGGCCACGGGGCCCTCGGAGGGGTCCTGGGTGCTTTGCTGCCCTCACGGTCCCTGGCTGATCGGGTTCTTCTAGAGGAGCAGGACCATCCTCATCACTCTTTTTTTGGGGATGGGTTGCAACCTTAAAGTAGCAGAATGTGCTTCACATGTGCGACATACAGTAACCAGCATCATTTATCCCCAGCATAAAAATACTCAGTATTTCCTTTGATGTTGTCCAGTTTGACCTTTCATCTGTGCCGATCTCCTCTAATACACAATTTTCCCCTGTTATTTTTTCTATCAATCCTTTGTTTTTTTTTTGATAGTGTTGTTTTTTTATTGCCGCCTGCTGGTGTGTACATTATGATGCTTGCTGGCTCTGGGTGTCTGTTTTGACGCCCTCCAGTCCACACCAGTGACGGCCTGTAGATCCGCACGTTTGCTGGGTGACGAGCTGAAGTGAAACGGCGAGACTCTACCGGGGCTAGTGGCTGGTCTGGTCAGGGGCTGTTGGGGGGTGGACTGTCCCCCTGACTGGGCGGCCCCCTTTCATCTGAGAGCCAAGCCTTCCTCTATGCCCGCTGAAATTCCCTCCACATGTCTGCTTCGCTTGCCCTGTCACTGACAGTGACTGGAGAATAAGATGAGTTATTTTTGTCTGTATGTGAGAAAAGGGGCTCATTTTTTTATTATTAATTATCTTCTGCACCGAGTAATGCGTGCAGATGTGGTGTTTACCAGAATGTTCTAAATTGGGGCTGGTAAAACTGCTCACGTACAAGTTGTATATGGATGGAAGTAAACTTTTTTTTTCCCCCCCCCTGCTAAAAATAAATCAGACCAGGGTCTCAAGTCCAGTAAGCGCTCATAAAGATACACACTGCTCCAGCTTCCATGCGGGCCGCGGTCACCACTTCATGTTAACTGTCACAGTAGCTGAAAGTACTTTGGTGTTAATGAAATGTTTGTATGTGGAATGTAGCTAAATAAAAACTGATGGAAATAAAACCAAAACTGGTCTGTTGAACTCGAAACAGTTGTTATTGTAACCAATGGTTACGCCTTAAACAGTAGCAGTAAGATGTGTCGCGTGATTTCATTTGGCGGCTGTCAAACCCCCCCGCCCCTCAGTGCAGAGATGGCCGTTATTTCCCCGTGGCGTGTTGACACCCCGTGCTCCTCGTGACTGCGAGACAGGTGATTGGTCACAGAGTGGACAGCTTCTAGCGAGAGCGACGGACTCTTCTTTCCTGTTGCCATGGTGACCATACATACTTGGTCATTAAACACTTTGGCCATAAGTCATGGTCTTACTGTTAACTTTTTTTTTCTTCCAATCAGAAGCTTTTAATCAAAATTCTTCCAAAGGCAACAAGACTAAAAAGCTAATATGTCATTTATTAAACTCAGGTATAATATTTGCTGTTATATAGCTGTTACTGATGTGTATGTTAGTGTAACAATACTTTGTATATAATTATTTATTCATAGATGCAGTTGTGGTTTTCTACTCTGAAGAATAACCCAGTAATCAGTAGCTTAGGTGACGAGCCCTACCTCTATCTCACTGCCTACGAATATATCGTAACTGTGACATCTCTTTGGCTGTAGAAACCTTTTTTTGGGTTGTAGTTACTGTTATACTTTGACCTGATGCGGTCAAATTGAGAGAATATTTATCGGATCAGGAGATCAGCTAACATGCAAGTGTTCCTGCACAGGTGTGAAGGCATGTTTGGGTCAGACAAGTGTCAACCCGAGCAAAATCATAAAACGTTCCGCAGTTGGCCGCAGTCTCAACTGCTGAAATATTCTTGGGGAAACTAAAATCTCCAAGTAGGACCTCCAGGGATTTGCTTAAAGGAACCGGGGGGGGGGGGGGGGAAGTCATGTAATGAGTGAGTATGATTCCCTGTTTGTAGCTGGAAATTCTGCATAGATTTGGGAGACGGTGTAAGCATGAAATATGTTTAACTAGTGTGTCACTTTCTGATGCACTCTGGTCTCTAAATACAGCAGCTACAGCGACGCTGAAGGCCCCCCCCAGGAGGCACAGCGGTCAGTTGCACCCTGACCAGATATAACATCATTTCAGGTTGTTGTCTTGTTCTTGCTGGATGCGAGTTCGATATATGTCTTCTGTTTTTGCAATCAGTCATATTTCCATTTTCCAGTTTGTGGCAGCGAAATTAGTCGTAACTTTTTTTTTTTTTTTTTTTTTTTCTGTCCGACACTGAGGCTTCTGGTAATGAGAAGGTTGAGGGTGATGAGAATCTGTCAGTGAGCCCCGCATAGCTCTCCGTCCTCCGCGGCGTCAGCTGCATTGGGAGCAGAGTGCTGTGTGTGTGTGTGTGTGTGTGTGTGTGTGTGTGTGGGAGGGGAGAACACGGCGGCTCCCAGCCCCCCCCCCTCTGGAGGAGTGAAATCTCACAATTACACACTAACCACTCACAGCGAAAACGACCTCGTGTGTACACGCTGCCCAGTATTCAGATAGTGTGTCATCATCACTTTCTTTGGCACAGTTAGAACAAAAGTCATCTCGGAGTGATCATTAAAAGACGAATGCTGAAATTTCCGAGAAAAAAAGTAAAAAAAAAAAAACAAAACACACACACAAAATGGCTGTTCGTGGCTTCATATGAAAATGCAAATAATGATCTTAAAATCGTGATTCAAAACGCGCCTCTTGGGTTGAGTAGGGCTGCCTCTGGCGTCGTTCCTGCAAAGCGGTGATATTCACACCACACTCCTATGATATTGGGCCTCCAGTGTACTGTTTTTCATCTGGTTTGCTTAGAGCTGTTGGCCAACAGGCTAGACACCTTTAAGAAGGGCGGGAAACGGCAGAATGAAGTAACCATGGCGATGGCACAAGCTGGTCACCTGACCAGAGTGAGCCTTGAGCCCCCCTGCGTGGCACCAGTCTCTCCTCAAACCCGTTTCGCGGGTCATAGTTACTCGGGTGACGTCTCCATCACTGTAAAAGGCCGCCCCAGCCAGTGGCCAGAAGCCGGGCCGCAGTCCCATTCGTGGTTCTAGTCACTGTCGCTGCTGCCGCCGCGATGCCAAGCCGCGCTCCTCTGACAGGCTACCTACTCTCAAGTGGCACCTTTTGTATTTTTAATAGCATCGGTTTTGGCTTTTAGGATTTCACCAGCCACTACGGCTGCTTTGAAGTCTCTGCGCTTTTTTTTTTTAAGTTCATTTTTCTTCAGTTTCACTAGGCATTTTTAATACCCTCCCTCCCTTTCGATTTCCAGGTCGAAGTTGCACCTATAAGGGGAAGTTTGCAGAAGCTGGGTCCGCCCGCTCTCGTGCGCTGCTCCTGCTCGGGGCGGCCGGGGCGGCTGTTAAGGTTGCGGAGGCAGCTGTTGTGGCCACACAGAGCCGCTTGTAATCGTCTGCATGATTGCAGTAACCCGCTTAAACGCACCCCGGTGTTGGGAAACACGACTTGGCCGTGGCTTTGAGGGAGATCTTACGGAGATCATCTTCTTTGGCTGGGGGGGAGTACAGTTGATTGGATTAGTAGGTAGATTAGATGTTAAACTGGGAATTGTCACAGAACCTTGCCAGACCCCCAGAACCAGCTGCATGGCTGGCGGCTTGTGGTTTGGCTCCTGGGATCGATTTCCCCCTGACTCTCCTCCTGGCCTCCCTCCCAGCCCCCATCCAGGGCTGTAGCCACGATGGACTGCTCCGCTTCTGCGGACTCACCCCCCCCGTGACACTCTTCCTTTGTGCCGCCCCCCCACCAAGATCTTGCCTCATATTAGTTTGTACCGTAGCAAAAAAAAGAAAGCATCCTGCTAGTATTTCAGTTGTTAAACAAGGGGAGTTATCCAGTAAATTAAGTCCTTTTTTCCTTGCCAAAGCCGATTTCTTAGCTACTTCCCAACGATCAGTTTAAGGAATTACTCCAGTGCCAACTTCTTATTGACTAGAACATAGAGATTTAACGTAGCTACGAGGGCAGCGATGGAGTGGCTTTCGCTCCCGCTCTCCACGACACGACTCCAGTACACTGGATTTACCGAACGGATAAAAATTTCTCTAACCTACGGCTGAGCCTTGGAGACCTATCATTTGGCTGGGGATCTTTTTTTGGTCAAAGAGCTTAGGAAAGCCTGGGGTGGGGGGGAGCTCCTGGCCGCTCCTGCAGCGTGACAAACTGATTATAAAGTTGCCTGTCAGGGTGTCAGTGCTTCCAGGTTTCTGGGAAGAGTGCAATAATAGGTTGTTGACAACCCTAATTACAGGCAGCGTGAGGGCTGGAGCGGGGGCTCGCGTATGAATCGATAGTCGTCTCACTCGGCGCTCTCCTGGCTTTCAGGCATGCCAGTGCCGCTTTGACTCGTTTCAGTCTAATTTGTTTTATTCTAGTTTCTGTAGTAAGCAGGAGATGCTCCTGGATGCTGAAGTGTGTTGTAAATGAGGGAAACGTTTGCATCATACCATTAACTGTGTTTTACTGTACCGAATATGTAAATATCACTTTTAATATCACTTTGGAAAGAATGTGACAAGGTCTTTGTTGAGGCGGTTTGTAGTCTTCATAGTCAGCTTGACAAATTTCCTTCTAAGCTCCCACACCCCTGTATAATTGGCTAGGGTGTATAAAAAATAAAAATCCGATGAATTTTCCAGCGACACTCAATTTTTATATTGACTAATTTTATTTTGGGTATTGCGAACGTTTTGCGCTTCACCGTTGGTTGTACTGAGAGTCTTTATCATGCCATTTAAATTCAGTAGCTGATGCTAGCTATGTAGCGTAGGTTTCCAGTGACTTGTCCTACACTGAGACAGAGGGTCAGTCCTTAGCTATATAGGACTGTCATCAGAACCTGTCATTCTGTTGTCTGACTTTGATTTTTTTGTTAAAATCAATGTGAATATATTTGCAACTGCAATTATCCATTGTAGCTCAAAGTTCCATTATGCTGCATTTCTTATGTTAAAATGCACTTGTATACACATGCGGAATTATGAATAAAGTTTAGTTCAAAACATGACCAGATTTTTAGTCAGAATTCAAATTTTTCTAAAAGTTAGTTTTGCCTTCTGTTTCTCAGAAGGAGTAGGTGAACGACTCATGCATGATAACAGAAGCCGTGTTAGAAAAATATTTAACACATCAAGATGATGCAGTTGTAACATTTTAAACATGTCAAAATAAACATTTTCCATTGGCCAAGCCCCTACATATAACTAATACAGGAAATAATAGAAGCAACTCTCATTTAAAACTGAAACAATAACAACTATAAGGATTGTAATACTGCAGAGTGTAACAGGCTGTGCTTTGGAATCACAAGTTAGTTATTCAAATATGAAAATATAAATGTTCCTCGGTGTTACTCTGCTTTTTTGTAATTTATTCATTTAAGACTCTCAATATAAGTGGTATATTTTCTGGGTAAAATCCATTTACAATTAAAGCACCGATATGGTGACTCGGTTAAAGCACCTTTACTGTCTCCTGGGTCTCCTACCTGACTGGTGTGTTTCACACTTACACATGTATGGATGGGCGTGGCAAGAATTTTGTTCCTCTTTGTACATTTAATTTAATCTTTGTATAGTTTTTATAAATTTAAAATAAAGACTGAAAAGATCTGATGGTTGAAACTGACGGTAAACTAAAACTTTATTTTGGGTCTGTTATATTGTCACAAGAAAAGTCTTATGAATACCTTGGTGCTGTACAGGAGAGGTAACGTAAGCTGTGGAACGTTGCATAGAATAATGAACTTTTTCTGATCTGAAAAGTCTTGTTACTTTTTCAAATGTCTCGACTGGCTGTTAAATTTGTTTTAATTTGCTTTGTTATTGTGACTAACTCACCTATTCATTTTCAAATCATCTACTTTGCTTTTATGACTCAAAGGTATGGAATAAGTGATGAACACGATGATGAAATTCAAATGTATTCTCAGAACTTTGCTTGAATTTTCATCCCAGCTTTTAATGGGGGAAGATATATTTGACACAATTTTTTTTTTTTTGTAATTTTAATTCCTTTGTCAGTCAGAATTATCACTGCTTATATTTAATATGTACTAAATTACTAAATAGCTAAAGCTAATTTTGAACCAGTCGGTCATAGGGTGTAATTGAAGTAGTTGAATTGTCTGGTATTTATATATATATTTTCAGTTTGGCCACACCTGGTTGGTTTGGTTTCTTATGCATGAAACCAATTTTTCTAAAATCAGATGAACTTCCATCTGCAGGATGATAACTTAGTTCCTACGGCGAGATGCTTTCACTTTCAGACCGAAAGTGTAAAGTGCTCTGTACGCTTCTCTGGTTTCTGTTTGCCTCTCGTTTTCTCTGGCGTGTGCGTGTCTGCTCGCCTGCCCTCTCGCCCGCCCCCCTGCCCGCCTGCCCGCCCGCGCTTGTTCTCCCCCTCGAGGGTGCTTCTGTCCCTTTTCTTCTGGGGATATCAAACACAGGTGACCTGTTAGGCTCACTTGCTGGCTTATTCCCTGACTTGTTGTCTTGGGGCCTCTGCTAAGCTTCACCTGTCACCGGCGACAACTGCACTTGGGGGGGGGGGCAAGCAGCCCCCCACTCCAGGCCCTCATGTGGCCGACACGGCGGCCTCCCACATATATGTGTTCCCCGGCTGTCCCCCCGAGTCCCCAGCTGTCCCCTGGGTCCGAGCCACCCGTAGTCTTTGCTTGGCTTTCACAGGACACTGGTCTATATCCACATGACTCTTCTGTGTGTGTGTGTCTGTGTGTTATATAATATACACAGATGCTGGTGGGGATAAAGCTGACGTAGTATTGCTGTGTATAATATGTAAAAATGTTGTTTGCATAGAAACCCAAGAAATTGCTCCCAAAAATAAACAATGAAATGTATTCATTGCCGAAATCCCGGCCTAAAGTGCCCTGTAATAAAACTGAAATCTTTTAAAATTTCACTCATCGCCACATCATTTCACCAGGTCATTTTGGTATGTGGATGCATTTCTCATTCCGGCTGACAAACCTAGAAACAGTTGCAATTCCAGCTAGCTGTGTGATAGCGCCAGAACTTCAGAACGGCCGCAGACATCAGAAGAGATGGTATTCACTGGTTACTGATGAACTGGATTTGCTTTGATTTGCTGTCCGTGCTTGAAATTCATGCAATTTTTGCATGAACTGTTTTTCTGAAATTATTTAAATTTTTTAAAATTTATATGAACATTAACTAGTTAATCTGGTGCCTGTTACAATTGTAAATAGTTTTCCTGTACTTAACAGAGCATAAACCCTATACAATTTCAGTTTGTGTGCTTCATTTTGGTTGAGATGTGGCTCACCAAAGCTTGTCTATCTGTCACTGTGATGGTGTCAGTTGATTAAATAAACAGGTAAGTGTGTGAGATTGAGCAGTTTATCAATTTTGGATG
The DNA here is from genome assembly GCA_026776725.1 of Gnathonemus echidnorhynchus. Lineage (NCBI taxonomy): Eukaryota > Metazoa > Chordata > Actinopteri > Osteoglossiformes > Mormyridae > Gnathonemus > Gnathonemus echidnorhynchus. The sequence goes on along the minus strand of JAODJU010000130.1, from coordinate 16,362,485 downwards.
GGTAAATGGGGGCGGTAAACATGTGAGCCTAAAATATCTCCGGTTTAAATACCGCTGTACGTTTTGGGGCCTGTTGGAGAGCAAAGTTTGCATTCTTTCTCATTGTCTGCTACCTTTTTAATAACGAAACACACTTATTGCTGAGGGCCATGATTTCAGAATCACTATTACTGTGAGCTCCTACAGAGCACCAAAACATTCTTCATTTCAGCCTTGGCATTTTTGTCATATGAAAGTTTCTTTTTTGCCACATATGAAACTAACATTTGATCGCCTTGACGAAACACTCTTATCTGGCTGCAATTTAATCTCTTTTTCCACAGTGTACGTTATCCACATCGAGCCGTTATCCAGTGCACCATTTTGTTCTGAACAGATCTGATATTATTTAGAATGTTTTTTTTCCCCATGGTTAATTATTCGCAAATTAACTGTATATTTAGTCACATTAAATATACATAATATATATGTTAGGTCTCTCTCTTCCATGTAGGCTTTCTTTGGTATGACAGTGAAGGGAAAAATATCCTTCATACTGTCAGATTTTTTCTGTTTGATATTTGATATGTAACAGCCTTGAATCTGGCCTGCTGGTGCATGCCTTTGATACTCTCCTCGTCGTACGCTGAACTGCGCCTCAGTTTCCATGAATACATCCAGCAACAGCTACATCGTGTCTTGTTTTGCTGTCGGCTCCCGCTCGCTTGTATTTGTTTAATGCTGGCAGCGGCGTCGCGTATCTGGCCGGGGCGGCGCGCGCGCGCTGAGGACTGCACCTCTGCCATAGACCACAGTGATCCCTTTCCTGCAATGTTTGTTAAATATTTGTTGCTACCCGATCTGTACNNNNAGATGCTGGGAGTCCACATGGAAGAATCAACCTCTGAGAGCTGCCATCAGACAAGATGATCTTGAGTATCATAGGGGCTTTTATTTTTTTATTTTACGCAGACTAATCGTCCTCTGTCATTCGCGCTGGCAGCACAGTCGCCCTCTTTGATCACCGTTTTATTTTTATTTGTAGATACTTATTTATTTTTACTTTTGTTGATGAATTCCTTGCCCTGACTCCCGCTGGATTTGTGATTGATTTCGGAGGCCGGGTAGCTGGTGTTGGGTTGGCAATTTGGGGAAAAGGGGAGCGTCTCATTGGCATTAACAAAGTGCATATTACGAGATAATCAGAAGTAATAACAATAATAATGAGTAAACATGGCCACCTACACAAAAGCGTCTTTCTGTGAATCGTAATACTTCTAAAACATTTAGAATGAAAAATAATTTAATAAGTAGACTCTTGGTGCAGACAAATTAATATGCATACATATTTTAACAACCTGGCAAATTGGTTCTTTTTTTTTTATAATTGTAACAGATGTTAAATGGTTGAACTGACAAATTTAAATATAGACACTGTGTTGGATGTTTGCACATAACGGCTGACTCAGTGATCAGGGAGCAGATTAAATGGGTAGTACTTAATTTACTGGCTGCTGCATGTTTGTTTTGAGATGTATTTAGCGGACGTGTGTTAACAGGTAAGCTGTAATTATGGGAGTCACTCGTCTCCAGCGGAGAGCCCGTCCCGGAGTTCGAACAGCAGTGATGAAAGCCCGAGCTTTACTGGCACAGACTTCCTTGAGGATCGTTGGTGAGCTAGCCGAGGTTGATAATTGGTCCCACTCCTCTCACCGGAGAGTGCCGTGTACACAACATAATGTCAGGATGAGCTGGAATGGGCGGGTATGTCACATCCTGTCACGTGGGCCAGTGGGGAGCAGGTTGAAACTGGAATGAGGGGCAGGTTCTCAGGGAGCCTAACCATTGTGGTTTTAGAGCAGGTACGGCTGGGTGGTGGCCCTCCTGGATCCTGTCTGTGGACGTGACTGAGATGGTGTCTTCCATCCTCACGGCTCGCATGCCCAGCTCACCACCTCCTCTGTTGCACTCAGTCAGTAGTTTCCCACCAGAAAGTTAATGGCTGGGGTTAATTTTTAGCTGGTCATTCTACTGTGTTGATGTTCTGTTTAGGGCTGTCACTGTCAATTATATGAATAATTGAGTAATCAGCTCATTAATTTGATGATTAATCAAGTAATTCTTAACATTATTTACATTTGAAACCAACCCTTGTAGGAGACTCCAGGCCGTCGCTGGCCACTCGCTCACTCACTCGCTCACTGAGTCACTCACCCACCCTATGGTCAATTTAGACACTTCATTTTCATTTATGTTTTTCAACTGTGGGAGGAGACCGGAGGATCTGGCGTTGAATATGCTTAAACACGTCGGATGAACTGCACACAGAGAAAGTGCACCCTGCTCTGAGGCCTGCAGGCCATGCCACGTTCATATCGACGTCGCATGTTATGCACGTGCAGTTATCCTGTCGCAAGAACTGCGATAGTGAGCCGGATTAAGACGATAAATTACTCAAAAACACTGCTGTAGGTAGCAAAACTTGATGGTTCCATTTCAAGCATATCAGTCTAAAGTTTAACGCCACTGCTTTTACATGCACTCTGCATTCGCTCTCCTAGCCAATCATAATCAGTCTCATCCGAGCCAATCATAATCAGTCTCATCTTTGCTGTTGGATTTAGACAGTGTGGCCTGTTTGTGAGAAATCTTACAAAAACTAGTGAGGAAGAGAAAAGCAAAGAACTGGTCACTGAAAAGGCATTCGCCTTCAGTTTCAAGGAAATATTTTGGATTCTATAGACCGTTAGACGGTATTGAGCAAAAGTGTGTGTTTGGTCGGCATTTGTGTCTGTTGGCACCACTTCCAGCAACACCAACTTATTTGCAATTGAATTTGAATTCAATTTGAACTGAATTTGGCCAGTTTATTTTGGATACTTTTTCAACTTTTTTATTTTATAATTATTGCAATATTAATTGCACTAATTTCAAGTATGTGGAATACGTGAAATTTACCAATACAATACGTTCACAAAATAAAATTTATACACAGCTGCCTTTTTTTTAGCGGCAATTATCTTAAGGTGCAGGAACCACAGAAAGCAAATTAAGCTAAATAATTTAAGTCAAAGTGATGACAAAGACTCTGAGAGGCTGAAGTGCCATAGCTTACAGTCATATATAGCTTACCTCGCACTACAGGCTGAGTGATGTCTGCCTTTTATTTGCCTCTGTTGTATGTTGCTTTGGACTAAATAAAATAAATGTAATGTAGCTGCATTGCAGCTGTGTTGTCATTCTATTTAAGTTCCGCTTTGCAGTATTTACAGACTGCATTTTCATTCACTTTTAATGTGATTCTCTCTCGTTGGATCCTGATCAGCTACACTCTCCCCCTTCCTCCATACTTCAGAGTAATCGAAAGGGTGTATTTTAGCTGATACTTTTTAAAAACTGAGTAATCGTGACAGCTCTAATTATGATTATGTCTGCAGTGGAGCTTCAGAGAAATGGCGATGTTAGCAGACTGTAGTTCAACTAACGTCTCGAATTAAGGATGACTGCTAATTTACTGTTCACCTTTGTTTTGAAAAAGCCTTCCACAGTTTTGGACAATGTGATGCATATCAGCTGATGAATTGTGAATTATGCCAGTCAGTAAATCAATCTACCAGACTTCCACTGTCAAAGTGTTTCATTAGCTTTTAGAATTTATTTTATTTCCGTTCATTTTTATAATTTAGCATTTTTTGAGATCCCTGTTTGTTGCAAAATGGGCATGAATTATTATTAGTTTAGGAAGATTTAAATCCAACCTGTTCATCGCTCCATCTTTATTTATTGGTAATGATGGCAGCATTAAAATATGGCGGGTGGCTTTAACCAGCGCACAGCTGCCTGAAGCAGCCATGAATCGAGGGGCCGCCTTCGGTCTCACACCTGGTGCATGATGTCCATGGCAGCCTTGCGTGTGGAATCCGGATCTGGAGGGATGTGGGAATGGGAGGAACTTTGGGGACAGAGAAGCGGCTGGACCGGTCATAGTGAAACTAGCTCTTTTGTGTGCAAGGCCATTAATTTGTTGGTTGTTCTTTGTCTTGGTCCTTCTGATACGGTTTCCCTTTAAGTGACCAGTGACAGCATGATATCTGTGTTTTGTTTGTTTTGTTTTGTATGCAAATGCTTCTATGTAATGTAGCTACCAGGCCTTCTGCCCTAGCAGTGACGCCCCTTCTGTCCGCCACGTATGTCACTTGTATTTAAATATGAATCTGTAATGAATAACCTGCAAAGTGACACACAGCAGGTCCCTCATCTCCGCAGAGTCTGGCTGATATTTATCTGGCTGGTCAGTCGAGTCTCTCTGTGCCGCGGTTACAGTCATTCCCTCTGTCGCCGTTAACCTGTCGTTTTTACCTGCTCTGCAGCCTTATTCTCTGACTTTTCTTAAAACTTTATGAAGCCTTAAAACACATGAGGTTGCTTTTTTTAGTGTTTCTGATTGAACACCATTATTCCAAATTGGAGATATTTTCCTTCCTTAACCTTTAGGATAAGAGAGCTTTTATATTGTGGTGCTTTTGCGAATGAGTAAAGGAAATGGATGCCACTGGCAGTGTGTTTCCAGAAGGATCTCTGTCTGTCAGAAGGTCTGTATGTACTTTTAATGAGAACTGATTGGAGCACTGATTTGTTAATTTATTTTTTTCTGTCATAAATTACAATCATGCTGACACCAGGTATTATTTACACACGAACCTCCCAAAGTTCGAGGGTTCACTGATGCTCCAGTTGCGGACTTGGCCAGTTTGGGGTTTATGGGAAATTCCTCTCGGTCTTCCAGTTACTCAGCCGCAGCTGAATATCACGCTCATCAGATCCTGTTAACTTGCCGCTTTGAAAGTCTCTCTTTCTCCCCAAGACAAAGATTTCATCATTTGCTCTGTCAGGTCCGTGTGTAGCCGTGCGTGATATTAATATAAACTTGATTACGCTGCGCCGTAATTAAGAGCTTTCGGACTGGCGGTTGCCCCGTCTTGATTTTTGGCCGGTGCTCCTGGATCAGTTTGGTGTATCGCTGTGTTTTTTTTTCCTTCCGTTTAAAGTGGCTCCCATCTTGATGTTTAACGCCCCCCATCAGCTGCCTGACTGTCATGCTGTTTGTGGCGGGTACAGTGTCATTTGGCTGACAGCGGTAACTGGCAGCCGGAGTAACCAAATTATTTAGTCATGGGTTTTTAACGCGCACAACAGCGAGTGGATGTTAAGTAAATGATGCAATTTATTCCCTTCCTGCTCGCCGCCAGGCTGGGTGCCACGGGAAGTCTGCCAGTTTTAAATAAGGGGTACCCAGATGGCGTTCACATGACGCTCGCTCGCTACGGCGTCATCCCGGGGAATAGCCCCGGTACCGCGACAAGCAGTAGGTCAATTGAGCGGGATCGCCTGTTGCTCGGCCTCATTTGCATATGCAAATCTGCTAATGTTTTGTCATTTCTGTAAATTCGGTGAAGGCTGTGTCCCGGGGGCCTTAAATGAATTGGAAAGCGGCCCAGTTAATGAGGCCGGGAGCCGTGCGGCACGCCGGCACCCGGCTTCCCAGACCCTCGTCCGCACGTCTACGGTAACGGCAGCGCCGGCACCGTCCGCCGGGCCTGGGAATGAAGTGGCATTTCTGCCCTCTTAAGAAGTGTGCTCTATTTTTAGTGTTTGCAGAGTGCGTGTGTCTGTCTGTGTGTCTGTGTGTGCGTGTGCGTGCATCAAAGACAATGCACTGTAAAAAGACAACCCCCGCTGTCTGTCTCTCTCTCTCTCTCTCGCTTTTCCTCACCCTTCTGTCTGCCACACCAGCTCACTCTCTCTGCTGTGGCACTCCCCTCTTGCAGCTGGCAGACCCATGACGGAGGTGTGCTGTGGTTTTTCTAGGCAATGGGAGACGAGTCCCAGTCCCCTTGGGGTCGGCCATGGGGGCGGAGTTGTTCGTAAATCGATAAGAAGCAAACGGAAACTCTGAGCTAATAGCCTCCCGTGTATGGTGTCTGTACCATGGATGCCCTGGGCATGTTGTCTGGTATCTGCAAGGCCACAGAGAAGGAAACAAGTCATACTCTGATAAACTAGTTCAGGCGGCATGGAAGGTGTCCGTGTTTCAAGTGAGGCGCTTGTTCTCTAATGCACCTGCATATGCAAGGCGGGGAAACCCACGTCGACATGTGCAGAACATGCAAATTACATACACGCACGCACGCACGCACGCACATACAGACACAAACAAATTCAATCCTGCAATCCTGGAGAGCAAACTTAATGATAGAGGGCAGGTGGCTTTGTGTGGCTGATGTAATTATTCGATGTGATGATTTACTATTATGTATATAGATTTTTTTTTATTTTGCGGTTTCCGTTTCCCATTAGGTGTGCCCCATCCGAGAGCGATCGCAGAGACGCGAGGCCATTGACGCATGCGATGGTTTCCGTGAATTTTGGCTTCAGATTTCTGTGCTGTAGACCTGCATCGCGTGCCCGTTTGATGTGAAGGTGGAGCAGGAGTCGAGCTTGTAACTGCAGGTGCTTTGACTCGCGGCTCTTTAAGTTCAGAATCACAGTTTGTCATTTTCATAGTAGCTGATTCAGCAGAGCAGCACTGGTCTTATGCTGATGCTGTCTGATATGGCCGCTGATTGGATGCCTGTCCTGTCTCCCACTTTGCGACAAAAACATCATGCATTTGTCCGGGAAAGGAGTTCCCGAACTTTGGTCCTCATTCGCGAGGTGAATGAGGCACTGATGAGAGCGTCCTGTGTCCTGTCAGCTCTGGACAGTATCTGGGGAAATGCCACCTCGACACGTGCAGAGCTGGGTACCAAACAGAACACAGCTCTGCACAAAAAAACAGCCTAAATGAAAATCAATTTAATCTGGAATTGGTTAATATAATTGCACCCCCCTCCCTCAAAAAACGCTATCACAATCCTAATAAAATTATAAGTGAAAAGATAGTATTCTTTTCTCACCTTGCAATTATTCTTGTTCGGCTCTCAGCCAGAGTAATGTCCTATTTAACATGGGAAAAGTATTTGAATGGGGCCCCTTCAGCAGAGGAACGGCACTCAGACTGCCCTGTTCTTTAAAAGGAGAGAGAAGATGAATTTTGCCCATAAAGGCGGAATCACAGGGGCTTTTATTCTAAATGGCTTCTGGGATTGTTATCTGTGGGAAGTGTGTCGTGCTTCTATCGTGTTCAATCAAGTGTCCACTTAGCCGCGACCGGGCGCAATTGTTCCCAAGTGGGCCGCGCACTGACCTGTTAATGTCTTCGCCGACCCCCCAACCTTGTCGGCCCGTCTTGCGAGGAGTTTAAATCATTGCCGCCTCCCCCACCGACATGCCTTTAGCATCCGGGGGGTCAAGTGGGTGTTCGCTCCAGAAAAGCATGCTTCCTGTAATTCTCCAGAGTCCATCCTTCTGAGCCGGTTCTGGTACCACCCCTGCTCTAGAGCGTAGGTGAGGGTGTGTGGCTGGGGCCGGCATTCGGGGGGGTGTTGAGGTGCCGGGTGTTGGGGTGACTCTCTGAGTCGCACTGCTGGTCATTTCCGTGAAAGCTTCCATCCTCCGTTCGTGCATTCCGGGCCGGTTCTGGTACTGGGCTCTGAGAGCGTAGGTGAGGCTACATGGAGTTTTCTGTGAACTGGCTTAAACTGGACAGTGAGCTGCATTATCTGGGTAAAAACCCGGACGATATAGTTCAGCCTTGAAGCTCTCGGTTGACGTTTTCCCACAGTGCCGAGGAAAGCGAGGTAGGAAATGAGGATAAGCGTTTACGTGGGGCATGTCGTCCCAGCTAGGGCCTGCTCCCGCGCGCTTTGATACAAATGCCGAGCCGTAATTGCTGCAGTAAAATAAGATTGTTCCAGAACAACCTGCACTTCTGTCAAAATCACGTCGAGCCTTTAATTCACAAACAAGAGGCAATTAAGCTAGTAGTGCGAGAGGGCTGGCTGCCAGCATCTTGCCAGACTGACAGGGACTCTAATTTGGCGAGAGGGGATTGAAACCACATGGTGGCGAATTAAAGGAGCGGGACACCTTTCCCAGGCGGCGTGGGCGGCGCTGGGGGGGGGTCCCAGGGAGCGTTTATTGGAGCTGCATCCACGCTGTGTGCCCCTGTCTGCGCTAATCGCTAACACAGTGCTTTATTTGCCTGGCTAGTGGCTGCTGAAGGCGGTGTCGGGCCGTCGCTAAATAAAACTGCCGTTGGGATCAACGTTTTTTTTACCTCTGTTGTTGATTAATGGTGGGCGGGTGGGCAAGCAAGGGGGGGGTCGTATCGGAGGCTGACAGCGAAAGGCGAACTGCTAATAGCGTTCGCGGGAATTCCGTGTGCACGAGCCGCGCATCGTGGCTCGTTGTGTCTGGTCGGGCTCCAACGCTGAACGCTGAGGTCGCACGTTTGGCCCTCTGCTGGCGCGGTGATCTCGGCCTCACCCGATTGGCTGGATCAGCTGGGGAGGGCAGCGTTCTGAGGCTTGCACATCTGGCAAGGAAGTAAAGTGTGTCTGTGCTGCACCCCGCCTCCCCCCCCCCCCCCCCAGGCGGGGATGTGGTACATATGAACCCTGTATAGCTACAGTCTTTGCATAGTAACTCCAAGTGAAGCAACCTCTGCATCCTCATCTCTCCGCTCTGTCTGCTCGCCAGGCTGCTAATGCAGGTAAGGTTTACAGGTCTGGGCCCAGGAGATGCCAGCCAACAGGGTGACTTCCTGTCTTACCAGGCTGTGCCTCTCTGTTATTCATTACAGCACAGCTTTAATAATTATTAATATGATGACAGCCTTTGTGTTGTTCATGTTAATGATGATGATAATAAGCTGTTTATTTATTGAGCCAGGAATAGGCACTCCCAGCCCTGTTTTTATACACAGCATAAATCTCTGAGCTGTCCTCGTAAACCTATTAACATCCGCGTGGGTCTCGAGGCATCCAGTAGTGAGCGGCCTCAGTCGTCAAGGTAACAAAACATTCATTAAAATAGTTGTATAATGAACTAATGGTGACCTCGCAGTAGCGTCGTGCGGTTGCCAGTTGCGTGTTGCCTAGTAACTTTTTCTTTTTTGGTTTTCATTAAATCAAAGCGGAAACACTGTCCTTTCTCACCCACTCTACTGATTAGTGACGTTACGTAATGACATCCCTAGAATCCGGCGACGTTACAGAAAAGGATTTGCTTGGTTCACATCTGCAGTCGTCTCCACTTCCAATGGTGCGTTGGAGGAGTGAACAGTGAAGACTGTTCATCATTTTTATGATGAAGAGGATAGTCATAAAAGAATGATGTATATTGCATAATTAATTAATATATACTATTGCTATATATGGTAATAATCATCATATACAGCACCATGACTGATAATAAGGAGACTGATCATTGATTAAGTCGCAGTGATGTTTTTGGTGACGCGGGGCTGAAAGGGGCTGTTTTCGATGCGGGGCCCTTCTCAATTACACCCACCCCCTCCAAATTTGCGAATTTGCAGACGAATATGATTTGTGCTAATAAGATTCTTCAGAAATATTACTCAGACTGAAAGTTCATACTATAAAAAGAGATGACTGGTTGCTGAAAACCTACAGGGCCCCCAGTGAAAGAATGGGAAGGTATGTGTCATAATTCGAGCTAAATCCCTGATGTCGGTGTCGGTCACGTTTTCTTTTCTGCGTTTTCTTATTCCTGTTTATGTGGGCTAAATAAACTTGAGGTACTTTCCCCACCTTTTGTAAAATGGTGTCACTTCCTGTTTAAGACGGTTATGTTGTGTCCTGTCTTTTTTTTTTTGTTTTTTTGTTTTTTTTTTTTTTGCATTTAAGGTAAAACGGCGTCTGTGACCTGTTGATGGCTTGCCGTTGAATGTCCCCTGAATGGATGAGATGTCCATCTTGCTCACACAGCTGAACACGGTAAGCTCTCACCCCTCATCCTCATACACTTTGGATGGTTTCCTGGAAAAATGAGTTTTGGGGCTCAGACTGGGCACTCACCCTAAGGCAGCGATAACGGTCGCTCGCTTCAGCCTAGACCTCACTGGTGTGTGTTTTTTGTAGTTTATCAATTTTCCAAATAAAACCTAAAAATATCAATAAAATCTGAAAAATTTATTTCCCCCAATCTAATTTTACAAATGATTATTGTAGTATACTGTATTTTTCCCTAATTTCTTTAAAATAAATTTTTTTAGCTTAATATGTAAAAACCAAATTCAGCATCAATGAAGGGTGCAAACAGCCTCACCCTTAAGGCTGTGAACCTGTGGTTGCATATCCATCGCATTATTCTTAAACCAATAAAAATTGGTTAATGAGATGATTTTTTAGTTTTTTTAACCCCCTTTGAGAAATTTAACTCGGGTGTTTGCTTCCATATTTAAATAAAAAAATCTCAGAACATTCCAGCCAGTCTGTGTGGGACTAGCTGAGTACATTACTTTGGGTGTATCAGTCTGTCCGCCCTGGATCTGGTACCAGCGGACAGCTGTAAATCACAAAAGCAGGCTGGATGTACTCAACGGACCTACATATGGCGGTATATGTCTGTTAGTTATTCTATGGGGCAAATTAATCTTGGAGTTGCAGTTAGGAAATGTAACGTGCAGATGTAAGCAAGACATTTCCAATAAGAAAACGGCTGGTCCGAAGGAGCCCGTGGAGGTCCGTCTAGGTGAGCTGAGCCACTTCGCTGCTCCTCACTACTCGAAAGAACCAGGACGTCTCCACACCCTGCAGTCTGAACCCCTTTCCCGCCCTGTAGTTCGCCTGCTAGGAACGCGACGCCTGCTTCTTGGTCCTGATCAGGAGCAAACGTGTCATTTGTCCCAGAGTAATGGAATCTGTGTGCAATTAAATCTCTGACAGAGGAGGAGCTTGTCGTCAGCGGGGGGGGAGGGGGGGGGTAGCAGGGCGATGATGATGAAACGCTCCCAGCTGGCCCTTCACCGCCTGCGCCCGTCCAATCTCCGTGTCACATTCTGTTTTTCTGCACCCCCCACCCCCGTGAAGGCCTGCATGTTCCTGCAATTAATTACAACAAACGTCAATTAAAACACTTCCAAATATTGTTGCAGAATTAAATTTCAATTATAAGAATTGCGTTAGAAGTGGAGGACATTAACAGCGGTTTAATGAATTCCGCTGTAGGTGACGGTTATTTAGCCGGCACAGCACTGCCTCTGATTTCCAGGGGGGGGGGACGCGTAAATGAGACCATAGGAAGCACGCTGCTAACTGTTAGCAATCCTCGTGGATGCCGTGACACTTGATCTGCGGTTTTTCCCCGGCAGGTTTTAAGACGCCTCTATGGATGCTGGCCTGGTTCAGCTGTCAGTTCACCATTAGGCCCGGGGGCCTCGTGTCTCTCGGCTGCTCGTCGTGTTCCTTCTCTTTCTGGCGGTAAATAAAATGGCGAATGAGATGGGCCCTTCTAAAGCTCACCTTTCTGACTGGATCTTCTTCGTTGGACAGCAGAGCGGCGATCAGCTTTTCTGTCTGGCCGTTCCTGGTGCGAGTGGCAGGCGTGGGGTTCTGAGTACGCGGCGATCGATCGCGGGAGCCTCTTAAACTAATGGTGCCGCGGAGACCTGTGAGAATGCGCGCGGTTAAATCACATCAGAGGAAGATGTGCTGCTCTCACCGGCTCCACCGTCTTCCGGAGAGGGGCCCACCCTTTCTGCTAGGGATGAAAGTTATTTGTCCCTGAAGGTCCTAAGTAGGGTTAGTATATGAAATATGTACCGTGCATTTAAACTTTTATTTGCAGTGTCTGACTGTTTGCTAGCTTTGCTGTTGTGGTCGACTTATCTGTTAATTATTTCCATGGCATATTATACATTGATGAGAACATTTCTCTCTTCTAGTCCGGCCCAGTCGGTGCTTGATGTTTTTTCTTAATTAGTATGGACAATAAAAGGACCCCCACTCTCTTAATCCCCCCCCTCCTGTGGCATCTTCTTCTAGGTTAGCCTGGCCTTGTGATCTTTGGTGTCCCATGTTTGCTGATGAAACTGGAACTGTGTCCTGCTTGATAATTTAATAAACGGCTCAGCCCCCCCCGGCCCCGGCTGGGTTTTG
>JAODJU010000130.1:16298713-16314994 GCA_026776725.1 Gnathonemus echidnorhynchus | reverse complement strand
TTTTATTTTATTTTTGAAATATTCATTTATCGGCCATTATAAATGCCGATACCGATAGTTTGGAAAATGCCTAATATTGGCCGATAATATCGGCCTGCCGATAAATCGGTCGGGCTCTAATAGGTAGCATTGCTAAGTTCATATGAAGGTAGGCAGCATTGACCTGGGTTAAGATGGAGCGACATTACCCTGCACATTCTAGGCTAGATTGAGGTACCATTGGCAGTATGAAGTTTGTGCCTTAGGCCAGCCTGTCCATGGGTGTCGTTTCCCGGCTAGGGGGCTCAGTTCCTGGCCTTCAGGCCTGTGTAACGTTGCTGTGTTACTTCCTTGGCATAAAACCTACAGTAACTGCGACTGTGGCCTTTTTAGGGGAGCCATGCTGGGGGGGGGGGTGTGGGGGGGGCTGCTAACCATTGTAACAAGTGAAATAAGTGTTACATTACATCCGAATTGCAGTGCATGTTGTTTGAATTAGGGAGAAATTGAACCTTCAGACCCAGACATATCAAGTATTATTCATTTGATTCTGTTTAACTGCGACTTGGCCGAGTGCTCCAGAAACCATTGTTTCCAGAAAAACACATCATCCATACATCATTGCAAATTACGTGCCACCCCCTGACTCCTACTCCAAACGGAGAAGACTGCAGCGTTTTCAGTGTTTTATTCATATTTGGCGGTTTTAAGATGTAAGTGAAGCAGAATGCTCTTCATGTCAGAAGTGGAAAGCTCGTTTCATGTGAAATCTGAGTTTATTTGATGTTTCAAGCAGAAAGAAGCAGGCAAGGCGATTTTAAAGACATATTTATTTACTGTGTTTTGCACCGGCTGAAGTCTTGGCTCTGGTGTTATTTTCATAAACAGAGTCTCCCTGGGTTAAGGAGAAAAAGCGTGGAGCCGCCCGGCCCCTGGAAACAGGAATGACAAACACCATTAGCTGAAAAATTTCCATTTCATTGCAACTATGTTATTGTTTACTTTACCATACACATCCTAATATGGTAACCTCCCCGCTGGAGCAGCCAGCTCGGCTGAGAGGCCCTCTTGGGGAGCAGCTTTTAACTGCCACTTAGACAATAAGAAACAAATGTGTGAAGGCCCAGCTTTTCTAAGCGTTACAGCACTCATCCTCCCAGCCGCAGGCTTGCCTCTGATATTCGTCCACCTTTTCCCCTCTTTCTTCTCCCATTCTCACTTTTTTTTATTCTCTCTCTCTCTCTCTCTCTCTTCCACACCCCCATTTTCCCTCTCAGCCGCACTACACCCTGATGGAATGAGCCATCATCCCTGCATCTTTGCGGGTCCCATTTCCCTTTCGTCTCTCCATCCTGCTCCTCGTCCTGGCTGAATGAGCCGTCTGCTTTTCGCCCCGTCCGTTTGGGCCGTAGGGCGTGCAGTCGGAGGGCGGCCCTCTCCAGGCTGACAGCTCTCTCACTCCCTGGCCAGAGACCAGATTAAAAAAAACCCAGAGCGCCAGCAAGTTGTCAAGTATCACTTCTGATAGGGGCCGTGTGTTTGTTTGCCTTGTCTTGGGGCTGACAGTGAAACACATTAGCCGCTGCTCATTTTAACGTCCATGGAAATGGCCGGAATTTGAACCCGGACCTTGGGGTAAATTTGTTAAGTGTAAAGACGGCTCCTCCATTCCGAGCTCTACTGGACGTAAGAGTCATTAGCGGCATTTTTTCTCCTCTGCTACAAAGACGGTGGAGATTCACATGACTGTTTTCCCTCCAAATGAACCCTTGAGTGGCCTCACCTGCATCCCACAATCCTCTTGAGTCCGATGTTTGTTCGCTGTTATCTGTTTCCATGGAAAAATAGGATGGTGAGACCTACAGAATGTTGAAGGTCAGTCTCCACAATCAACAAACAGCGGAAGTGTTTGGGGGGATAGAGCTTAAACTGGGGTGTCACTTTCATTAAGACCATCTATCTGTCCCTAACAGCCTTTCTGTATTTCTGAGTATGACATCTTTCTTTTTTGATATAATATTACTAAATGTACATCTAGATGTATTTACCATAATAATTAACAGATAGTTAATGGCATGTCACTTCACACTGTTTCTACAAAACCAAAATGAAACAGGAGAAAATAGAGATGATGGGAGATAACCGTTCGGTTTTGTGTTTGTAGCATAACTGCTCTTTATCGTATCAATAGCTAAATTACTGCTGTCTCTGAAGAACAGAGCAAATAATTTCATAATTCAGAATTGGCTGATTTGGAGATGTAATGACTATCAGGTTGAATGCTTGTTAGAGGTCAAACAAATTTCATCTGAAATGTAAAAATTAATGCTACATATTGTGAACAGGAAATGGTTTCCAAACGCCGACAGAGTGAGAAATGTTCCTTATCGTACGTTAATGAACTTTGTCAGGTGACTGTTTACCGACTTCAAGGTCGTTTTCTGAGAACAGCAGCACGTTTCCTTGTAAATATGTTTACTGCCAAACGTGTAAACATTGTAAATGTATACACACGGAAAGGTGATTCCCATGTGCTGCCTCCCTCCCTCTCTCCCTCCGTCTGTTAACCTTTTGTTCCCCTCAGCATGTATGCGGTGTCACGGGGCAGCCACGCTCATGCGGGTCCGAATCGCAGGAAGGAGGCGGGAAAGGGAGAGAATGCGGGACCATGGAATGGGGGGGGGGGGGGCGCAATAAATATGAATTAATGCCATGTTTCCCAGTGGCCGCTCCGGGTTTCACGTTCTGCTGAAAAAATGAAATTTATGTTGCCTGCTGCTAGCTGTGAAGGTGCATTTGGACGTAGGATCCTTTAATTAGAAGTGAGGTATTTTCATCTCATAGGGATTTACGCAGGCAGAGCTAACAGTGGGGCGTCACTTGCGTGCTTTGCATGTAATGAGCACCATCGTTAGCTGATGGAGTGGACGCACCTCAGCACTACCTTGAAAGGCACATCATTTGCATACTTCTTAGGAATGAGGCCTTTAAT
Organism: Gnathonemus echidnorhynchus; assembly: GCA_026776725.1. NCBI lineage: Eukaryota > Metazoa > Chordata > Actinopteri > Osteoglossiformes > Mormyridae > Gnathonemus > Gnathonemus echidnorhynchus. The sequence goes on along the minus strand of JAODJU010000130.1, from coordinate 16,312,023 downwards.
GGATTCCTCAATGAATAAAATAAAAAGCCACTTCTTTAAAATCTGGACATTCTTTGTCTGATAATGTATGTCAACCACGGGTTTGATTTGGGCCGGGTGGTAGATTGAGGGGGGTGAAAAATGAAGAAAAAAAAAAAGGGTGAGACTTAAAACGTTCAAAGTGTGTAGCATGTCGAGAGTGTGAATTCTTGAGATCAAACGGGGGAGATGTGACGAAGAGGGTCTGCTTTCTGTAGACGTCTTAAAAGTTTGTGCGTGTGTGTCTGTACGTTTGTACGTGCGTGTATGCATGCTTGCGTGTGTATGCATGCATGTGTGATTCGCAGCTTGGCATGCGCATCCCCGTATTCTTGGGGGAAATGTAGCGCTGACGCATCGTGGCGTTTGGGCGAGCGTCCTGGGAAAGTCGGACGTGTTTCTGAGGCGGTGGGCTTAGGCATGCGTGGCTGTCCTCTTCTCTGCAGCCATGAAGTGATTAGTATTTTATTGACGATTTCCCAAAGTGTCAAGCCTGCAAAGCAGCATCTTTGATCACAGAGCGTTTGGTAAATGTCGGCTGACTGGGGAGCTCTCCAGGTAAGACCTCCCCCATGCTTCAGACCTGACATTGGCGGGGGGGGGAATCCCAAAACACATATTTGTTTTGTGTGTTTTCACCGGAGTGTACGCGATGATTACAGCTGTTCATTAACAAAATTGGGTATTTGTTTTAAACTTTAACCAATCACTTTGATATGCTAATTACGGTGTAATTTAATTTGAGCCCCGTAATGATGATGCTGTTATTATGGACATAAATGATGCCGTTAAGCTGAGAGTAATCTCATTTGCATACTGTACATGCCAGTAAATTAAGCCTTTCCTGGCTGCTTCAGTTTTAATTTTCCACTCCTTTTCACGCAGTGTCTCTCAGCTCTGCCTAATAGCTACGCTCAGCGTTTGATGTGCAGAGTCGCTGCCCCATACTAAATCTACTCACAATATGTAATGCATAAAAGGCCTCATTATCGCGCCAAGTGTTTCCCTAAGAAGTTGCCTTTAATAAGGAGAGGTGTTATTCCTCCTTTGAGCAGACGTGTCTGTAATTCCTCCAAATTCCTACATGCAGGAGCACTTTGCTCCAGGCGCTGATGTCGTCGTCTTCTCCTCCTTAGCAAACAAACACTGGGAGGCAGCCACCGTCTGTCAGTGTCCAGTGTCATGACCAGTGTCTCCGCATTCACAGCATCGCATGCAGCTTTTAATGTGTGTCTCCACATTCACAGCATCGCATGCAGCTTTTAATGTCTCCGCATTCACAGCATCGCATGCAGCTTTTAATGTGTCTCCGCATTCACAGCATCGCATGCAGCTTTTAATGTGTGTCTCCGCATTCACAGCATCGCATGCAGCTTTTAATGTGTGCTCGCATTCGACTTTTGTAGGGAATTAAAACCAGTGAAATCTTTCAATGATGTTAGTAATGGTTCCATGTACGATTTTTCAGCCTCCTCCAGCAGCACTAAGCGATTCACTGAATCTGTGTCAATTTTCGCGTAATTATAAACCTGCCCGATATGACCCCCCCGTGTCCAGTGCAGTGTGGCATTGCTGCAGGTGTCTCTCATGCACCCAACACAGTTTGGTCTCTCTTGTGGTTTTCTACGAGATAGCGAAGGCATACAATGGTCGCCTTGTTCCGATTTGGTGACTTAAGAGGCAGTTAAGTGCGACCGCGTTCCCGTCCGCTGGCCATCACTGTGCACGGACTGCGTCTCCACTCTCATTTTTTAAGCCCGCTCATCCCAGACTTCTAACAAATCCTTTGTCTTCTAAAGGAGGGGCATGTTTTATGGACTTCACGTGGACAGTACGATTGCCCTTCATCCAGAATGCTTTTCCATTTTGCACCATAAAGAATATTATTTTTCTGCCAGCCAATTTTCTCTGTTAGCTTCTAATTGGCTACATAAATCTCTGGCGTTGAGAGTGAGGAATGTTTCGGTGTCATAGAGTGTAATCTTCACCCTTATTTACCAATTCATTAAGATTCATTGATGCAGGATCGGAGACAGGAAATGACAACATAAATCAGGTCTCCAACATAATGACCCTAATCAGTTGGGAATTGCAGAAAATGTCATGATGAACCATGTCCTTGTATTAGCGGCACTGTACATTGTCAGCGCATTGCTTTATGGACGGGACGCATCCTCCTGACACGGGCTGTATTTAACGAAAGAGAGTTGTTAAAACCTGATTCCATTAAAGCGCTGAGATTCATGCAAGGTCCTTCTGTACTTAGCCCTGTGCCCTTTACCTTCAGTTTAACTGCTTAATGGAAGGTGCATGTATCCTGCCCCCCACCCCCCGTTTTTAACCCAATGCGTCCTTTCCTGTAAAACTGCGGATCTTGGGAGAAGACGCTTCTTTCCGAAATGGCGGTCGTTATACACTGAACCCAGAAATCACATTCAGAGAGGACACTTGTGTCAAAGGCGCCACGTCGGAGACAAATTGGCCTCGACTCGTGTGCTTACGTTCTTTGCCGATTCACATGTTCTTTTTCGCCGGTCTGTACCTCTGGGGCATCGACAACATCACGATCGCCATGATTGTCATCATGGTCATTTACCACGTTTCATGCACTTCTTTCAGTCTCTATAGCCATCATCCAGCCGCTTATCCCGTCGAGGGTCACAGAGGTCTGGAGCATGTCCTGGGTAGCATAAGGCAGGAGAATGCCCCTGGAGGTATGGGGCAGCATCTTCACCAAGCTGCTGTGATGTCCTCCAGAATTCAGGGTTAGCTGAGGTCAGTTTTTAATCAGGGACATGATTCGGGCTGAAATTCTCTGCTTCTGTATTTGTGCGTAGCTGCAGACTCAAAGTCTGTTTGTGATTTGGTAAATAATCGACAGCGCGTCAGTTAATGTGTCTCTGGACCTGCACGTGCAGGACAGACAGTGTGGCCGACGTGTCAGACGGATCCAACGCGGGTCGGGAACGCCCCAACCGCTGTCTCACATTGCTTGTCCCCTTGAGAAACGTCCAGCTCAATGAGCTCCATGTAAGTGGGAACCGCAGTCATGTTCTTGCTTCTTCAGACAAAGCACCAAGTGATCAACAGGATACGGAGCCTGTGGGGGGTGGGGGGGCATGAAAAATGGATCTCTTTGTCTTCATTTTTATTGGGTCACCCCCATGCCACAAGTGTCGTTATCCTTGAAGAATTTCCGGAATCTCAACTATTAATTTTGAAACGTTGGTACCATTGATGCCATGTCTGTTCACATATTTCTGGAATTTCACAAATCTAATTTAGCATCAAACATATGAATAAAGCATGTGCAGTGACAGATCTTATAATATATGCAATCTAGATGTACATTTTGACTGTTGCCTATTGATTACTACAATGTAAACTTGAGTCAGGCATATAAGAAAGCCTGCAAACAATTTCCTGAAATAATAACTTATTTTCTACGTATGTGTTGGTTCGCAGTAAGTTAATTGCACTGACGCTTTCATCCAGACTATGTGTCTGGCTTACTACAGTAATTGTATCGCTGAACTTTATAACCTCAAGCCCAAAAGTCTCTGCCTCGAACATCTCCAAACATGCCATGTTGTCATGGTTGTGACAGTAAATCTTAGTCGTTACTTTTCTGAGGAATGAACCTTCTGTTCTGCTAACAATTACATGCAGGGTGTCCCCTGCCTTGTGCCCCATGCTTCCTGGAATAGGTTCCAAGCCCATTGTGACCCGGTAGTCCAGGTAAGTGGGTTATGAGGAGTTGATGGATGCATGTTCTTTTCTTTATGATGTAATATGTACAATATTGGTACAATAACACCAAAAACTCTCTGTGAGGTGAGTGGGAGGTAGCTTACATTTTTCTCCTCTTAATTTAGATTTTAAAGGATGTCAGTGATTTGCCTTTCTATTCACGTGTTTTTGTGTATTTCTAAAAATGTACCTCTAAAACACACACCTTTTGGTCTTTGAATAAACAGTACCTTGTCCCGAATGTACGATGATCTGTTAACTATATGAGAGGAAGTGCGCAAGCCTGAGCACAAAGAAGCTCTGTATTCAGGACAGTATTAATTTATTCCTGAACCTTGATATTACCTCTGTTGTTGGTGGAGTGGAGGCCAGTTTAAACTTGAATGTAATGCTAAGCTCTTAAATCGAGTGCAGCAAGACTGCTTGTAAGTGTCTGGTAGTATCAGTAGGTGGATTTGCAAGCATGACTTTATACTTATGACTGCAACTAAAATGTATTTAGTATTCCACACATGTATGGAAACGTAGAAGTATAAATTTAAGGTCGAATTGTCTTTTATTGGGAACTGAACGCTTAATTTCGGGTTATAGCTATTAAAGGTACTACCATTTGGATTTTGTCATGCTATGTTGTGCTACATCTGGTGCGGAATCTCTTAATGAGTCCTGCATGGCATCATCAATCTCAGATTACACCAATAGTGCTATTTAAGAGAGGCGTAAGATGCGAAAGGTCAGCCTATTTCGTTTGTGCCTGCTCGGAATACCTCCATACCAGATCAGGGCTTCCTGGGCCAGTCTGGGGCTTTCCCACTTTTTCCTGATCCTTCCTAACCTTTTCCTCTGAACCTGCTTAGAGTGAATAAGCCTTGAGTAGAGCCTTTAAAGCACCATCTCCCAGCATGCCCTGCTTTGTCACTGCTGCATGTCAGAGTAAGCCTTAATCGATATGCCGTCTGGGGCGTCCCGGCATGGATGTGGGGGAATTGCCGGTTCCTTGCGTAATCAGTGGTGAATGCGGCACCCTGAAAGCTCAGCTCTGCGGACCAGCTGGGACGTGTTTGTAAACGGGAGCGAGCGGCGCTGGGAGCGGCTGCTTGTTGTGGTCGGCCGCTGCAGCCGCTCGCTTGCATCAGAGTTCCTGCATGCTGTCCTGCGGCGGCCACTAGAAGTAGGTCACTGAAGAAGGACGCACTTACCTGCTGGAAGTCCCAGATTCTTTTTTTTTTTTTTTTTTTTTTTAAACTTCGTGACTAAAGCTCACAATTTGTGTCACAAGTCCTTTGTGGGGGGGGGGGTGTCAAAGACATATCATTTAAAGCGATCCCACAGATGCCAAGGGCCTGACCACATTTATTTCTGTGGGGAGTGAAATGCGCGTGTTTGACAGTAAGTGAATCGATGTCACTTGAAATTAAATTATTTCCTGTCCTCCCAGTTCTCCCGGATTGTTCATTTTTAGGTTCAGTTTGTCAGTTTGTAGTTTTATAAATATATATCTGGTCATGTGATATCATCTGGTCATGTGATCTCTTGCCTGTGTTACCGATCAAAGGGAAACTCCCACAATGCTTCTCATTTGGCGCATGTGACAGGAACTACAGTAAACCCAGGGCACTGCGGAGGCCGCTGGCCTCTTATTCATGCCTGTGGTGGAGCCTCTGTATTTCCAGGCCAGGCTTCCTGATCTCTTCAGGAACATTGTCGTGCGTCTTTCTTCCCAGGTGCCTCAGCAAGGCAGTGTTGTTTCCTCAATGCCGACAGGAACCATCTTTCTGAAAATGTCGGGGTAATTCACACTGTCGGCGTGCAGATGGGCAAGTTTACCCCCAAAGACAATATTTCTAATAATACTGTCAAGTCCTCACGTGGTTTAAGCTCTGAGTATTAATTAGAAAAGTTCGTGAAGCCTAACCTCTCTTTCCTGGCAAATGCGCTCAACACATTTCTCCTCCTCAAAGTCCACATTTCCGGTCCCAGGAGTAAGGCCCTAGCATGAATTCTAGTAAAAATGATTAAAAATACATGACACACTTTAAATAATGTTAAAACAATAAGCTAGCCTGTACATCCCACAGGACTCAGGAGATTGAAGTCGTCTTCCTTTTCTTTTTTTCTCTTTTTCCTTTTTTGTTGTGACAGGTCTAATTGGTGAGACGAGCTCTAGGGTAGGGTAGCCCCCCCCCCCCCATTTGCCGCAGTTTGGCCGCGGTTCAGGCGAGAGCCGTATCTCTCATTGTCTCCAGCCGTGCACCACCAGCTGTCTTTGTTTCCACGCATGTGAGCGCGTTTATCAAATTAGGGTCGGAGGGGTTCATTTACCAATGTGTGGTAAACCACCGGCAGCACTGCTGGTACACGGCCCGTCCGTCCGAACCGCTCCTGCCGTCCGTCCGAACCGCTCCTGCCGTCCGTCCGAACCGCTCCTGCCGTCCGTCCGAACCGCTCCTGCCTATTACTCTACAAGTATGCAATTTATTTCTCAAATCATTCCACATATGACTTTTTCCTTTCTGTCTTGGAGTAGAAATGACCAGTTAGTCCTCGGCCGTGGGTTGCCTTGGGTCCTGGTGTTACTGTCTCCTTGGGGGATTAGACGTATTTACCCAGCTAACACACTTTGGAAATGGAGCCGGGGGGGGGCAGCGCAGCTGTTTGTTTGAACTATGCTTCATGCTCACATGAAGTTTGCAGCTCTCCTTAGTCATTTTTTTTTTATCAGTGAAATATTAAACAATAAAATAGCTATCAGTCTAATTTTTTTTTTTTTGTAAATATGGAAATGTTTAGCATGTGCGTGTGAAGCTTCATCAGTTTGCTCGTGCTCTTACTATGACACTCATACCAGCGTGGATGTGCAGGGTCCTGCTAAACATAGGTGTCACTTTTTCTGTAACTAGAGAAGTAATACTTTTGAAACTGGAAGAATTTCATGCTTTGGGATCTCATTACATTCTTCTCGATATGTCATAAATACGTGTCTGCTCTCTTAGATCAGCCTTTTTGCCTCTAAAAATGTGAGTAAATGGATTTTGGGGGATGAATGAAATGAGTGTGAAGAGCAGAGCGGGAGGACGGCGGCGCTCCGACGGGAAAGGCAGTGCGACTGGATGCTGGAGGCTTTCCAGGAGTTTGCTAGGAGCATGTGTGAAAATTCACGTGTGAGACGACTTTAAGCTGAACCTCTCCACTGGAGTTTATCCTCTTTTCACGCTTCTCCTCATCCATTTCTTATGTTTTCCTCTCTAATGTGTTATTGACTCCAGCCCAAAACAAAAGTATGCAACAGCTGAGTTGGCTTGAAGGACCTTTTTTCTTCTTTCCCAGCTTTCATTCTCCTTCTTTGCTGGTCTTACTTTTCCTTTCTCCTCTTGTCTTGCTCCCCAAGCTCTAGTTCTTCTCCTGGAGATCATTCCAACATGGCCACATGGTCCCATTCCGGATCCCAGCCCGGCCTCTTCTGGGACCCTCACCTCTCACGTTAGAAATCTCAAAGCTTCAGATAAGTGTCAAATGCAGGTCTTAACGGTGCATTAGTCGTTAAGAGAAACAGGCACTGCTACAGTGAGCCAGCTGAAAGCAGCTCTTCGAGATATTCGATCTAAGAATAAATGAGGAAATCGCAGAAAGGCGATTCCGACACATTTGTGCCCATCTCACGTAGATGAGGCCTTTTCCTCCTGTGTATCTCCAGATGTTACCTTCTTCTAAAAACATAATCAGCCTGTGCTGTTGACCCGGTAATTGTAGTTTTTTTTGGAGGGGGGGATCCTACTCTTTCTGCAGCACAGGTTACTGAATAAGCAAGAGGTAATGTTTGACGTGTCGTACGAGCTCACAGGTCCCTCATCTTCCTCTGTCCTTCTCTCCATCCGGTATTACCATAGACGGTTCCCACGTGAACCGTGGCCGAATCCCCCCCTCAGAAGGGTTTCTCAAACACCCCTAACCCATGTCTGCCCCCCAGGCTGTCTTACATGCAGGGTGGTCACCGGCAGCTGTAACGCACCAGCCTAATGCTTCATCAAATGTCAGGAGAATGACTGTTTGTTTGTCTTGAGTTTTCTCCAGCTGTTATTCTTGCTGAGCCGCTTTTGAGTTGACCTTGGTTCCCTTGCCACCCTCTCTCCGCCCAGCACTGTTTACATTAGCTCTGTCCTGAGTGTCACCTATGAAATCTGTTGATCATTCCACCTGGTTAATGTTAAATTGCTCTTGCAAGAAGATGTGTTTGTTCATAAACACAAACCCTGGCCCCCCTGTTTACTGTAACCATGGCAGCAATCAGTTATTAAACAAATATCTGCTTTGTTTGCTGCTCTGAGTGGCCATTTATCCCTGAAAGGTCTGGAGGAAACTTAAAAGGTTCTCTGTCTTGATGAAAAAATGGTGCGGGGGGGGGATAAAGGGGAGAACGGCCGACTTGTCCCTGGCAAGAAGTTGCAGTAGTCTGACATTTGCTTTGCTTATCGGCAACTTTTGCTCGAGTGGGCTTGCAAGATTAGTGGATTGTTTGGTCTCTCTAAGAAGTCTCCTTCAGCACAATGTCTTCTGTGGGGTCCATTCTTTCTGGACAAAGGGGGGAAGCTCGCTGATTGCTAAATGAGCCAGTGCCATTCCGAGGCTTTTCGAAAGGTGATGCAACGCTGGACCCTAGACGGGACCCCCGCTGCAGGTAGAGTTTCGGCGGAATCGTTACCCTTGCTGGGGTGATTCTTCACAGGCTGCTGCATCTGCTTACTTGGTGTCCTATAAAGTGGTGCTTACTGTGACAACTCGCAGTGATATTTATACGCAGAATCTGAGTTTAAAACATCACCGTGCTCAGCTGAGAGCGTTCTCTCTGCATATGCTGGGTTTTTCAGACCGGGAAGCCAAAATAATGGCTGTCCACAGCGTCCCGCAGACCTTGAGATCTCAGCACCGAGCGTTCGGGTCGTCACACCTTGGTACGGCCTGTTAGCTCTATCTAGTCTGCGTACTGAGGGTAACGTAAACGGGGCTCTGTGAGACCTGTCCCGTTCACCGCTCTCCGTTGTATTTTTCTAATCTTTCCCAGAAAAATGTTGTCCTTTTGTTGTCAGTTTGTGTAAACGCGGCGATGTGAGAATGGAGCCGGCGAGTCGTAGCAGGTGTTCCTCTGAAGGTTGCTTTCATAAACATTAAACACTGCGAGAGCGGAGAGCCGCCCTCGGCCAGCTGCGGCCCCAGACCTCACCTTGACTCCCCAACTCCCAGAGATGGCCGCTGAAGGGAGACAGATGGTAACGTTGCTACTACGTTCCATAAGCGTCCGTTGCCGTTCTCGTCGCGAAGAGCCCGCCTGTTCCAGGGCTGCTGTATTTTTACTGTACTCCAGTGTCCTTTCAGAAACAACAAACACAAAGTCTGACCTTTTTTTTTCCCCTCTTTTTTTTTTTTTTTTTTAATTTCTCCACTGATTATTTTTTGCCGAACACTTGTTGTATGTTGCAACCAGACATTCCCCCCCCCTCCCGAAAGCAAACATCTGCTGATAAACGTCAGGGGCGTGTGTCAGGCAGGCTGAGAGAACGGCTCATTGTTGGGGGGGGTCGCAGTAACGTCCTGGAATTTGCAGTATTTTTGTTTGTCCCAGTGTGATGTGCTCCATAAACAAACAGGTCTGTTTCTCATGAGTCCCTGTTGTCCATAGAAACCCGCACAAGGCCGTGGGAGCAGGTCTCACACATGACCGGGGGGGGGGTGGGGGGGGCACGGCACTCCGGTGGCTGATAGACGTCTGCATGCCGTCTCTCTGCTCCGGTTGTGCACATATTGCCATCATTACCGGTGAAGAAATCTTTAATAAGGTTTTTTTCTCTCCCCCTTGCTGCTATCTGTTTGATATTAATGATTGATAATGCTTTTTTTTTTTTGTCGGGATATTGCAGCATTAAATTATTCTGTGGTAAAATTAATGAGAAAGTAGATTTATGGGTTTCATTTGTTTGTCAATTCGAAAATTAATTGGGTGTTAATTTTAGCTGTCCCTCATCAGCGCTGTCTCGCTGCACGTGCATTACTTTGCATTCATTGCGTCCCTTCTCTCCTTTAGTTATTGTGGGTCACTAGCTTTGCATACATTAAAATAGCCTCACGGCTCATTCTCCCGATTACTTCTGGAGATGCCATGCATTAGAAAATTTACGCCTTTCCGTTATAATTATGAAAATTTCGCACAGAATGACAGCACATGCATAAAAGCTGTTACTTCCCTTGTTTTTTATAGCATTGGAAAAAATTAATTCAGTGCCTGTGCCCCCCTCCCCCCCCCTTTTTCTGTGTGTGTGGAGACTTAATTTGGGATTTCGGGCATTAAGGATGTTAGAGCGAAAAAAAGGGGTTAAAAATCATTGGCTGTTTTTATTGTGATGATTCATTAGAGGAAAAAACGTTTCCTCTTCTGAATGTGTTTTTTTCTTATTGATATCTCAAAGTCGCAGGGTGGGGGTGTGATTAGAGTATTTTTGGCTTAGCCGACCCCCGTTCCCCAGCGCTCCTCTTGCTCACTCCTTGTTTGGAAAATCCCGTTCTGAGGCTGGGCTCTGCCAGACTGGGGGTAGGGTGAGTCAAATCAGCGTCTGTCTGGGGCAGCGTGACAGAGGGGTGGGGTCCTACTCTGCCAGGCAGCTGGGTGACTCGGTCAGCGCAGTGCGCCCCCCAGTGAGAACTGGGCCTTAATGCAGTGGGGGGGGGGCAAGTGGAGTTCACACAGACGAACAGGAAGTGCACCTCCCGCTACCGCCGCTCCCTTCTTAGGGGCTGAGTCACATGACTTGCGGCCTTCCCTCAGCCAGACCCCGGAAACGCCCCCCCCCCCCCACCGTCTGGGCCCTTCCAGGGTCTCCTCCAGATGCCACCTTATAAATCTGCATTTAGTTTAATTTTTACCTCCTTTCATGATTAGGCTCAGAGTTTTAAGGGCATTTATTCTGCTTTATATAAATAATTAATCATAGTTAATTTACTTCTTGCCGACTTGGTCAGCTTCATTAGCCAGCCCCTGGACGGGGGGGGGCGGCAGGAGCGAGGCCCATGCAGCCAGGGGCGTTGGCGAGGGGCGTTGGTGAGGACGCCGCAGACGCCCGCATGCGGGTTGGCATCCTGAGCTCCGTGCCGAATCTCCGCTGTCACGCCAGATCATTTTCTCTGTGGTTAAAGATGTCCCCCCCCCCTTATTTTCGGCCTGGTGCTTTCGATGCGACTCCCATCCTCCTGCTCCCCATTTAAAAAGCATTGTGCTTTGGTCGCCCGGGAACCGCCACAGTAAATATACTCATTTACGGTCCATTTTCTGCTGGGCCGGGTGTTTTTCTCAGGCCTCTAACAGAAGCATCATGTATCTGAAGTCTGTCCCCCACCCATGCCCCCCGACTCCGCCACACTTCACCGAATGATGACATAAGCCAAACCTGCATCTACTGCAAGTCTGTTGCTTCCTGTGGCCGAGTACGGACATGTCATCTGCAGATATCTGTGCCGGTGGGTGATGGGGGGGGTGATGAAAGGTACAGGCTGTACAGATTGGCGAGAAGGTGGACAAACAGACGAGTAAAGCGGCAGGAGTGACCGTAACCCGAGGGAAAGGCGTGGAGGGGGGGTCCGGAGAGCAGCTCACCATCTCCACGCTCCCTTTCAGGTTTTTAAGTCATGATGCAAGAGTCCGGGACGGAGGCCTCGAGTAACGGATCTGCCAGTCACAACGGAGAGGGCGGCGGGCGAGACGCACGGCTCAAGGGCGACACCAGCGACGTCGTCACTGCAGTCGTCAACACCGGGGACTTTGTGCACCTCCAGCAGCATCAGGTACCTCTCTGCCCCACCCTCTCTGCCCTGCTCTTCTCTCTCTGTTGCCCCCTCTCTGGCCTACCTTCCTCTCCTCTCTGCCTGCCTCTCTCCAGTCCACTCCGCCCCCCTCTCTCTGCCCCACCCCATTCTCTGGTCTGCCCCCCCCTCTCTCTGCCCATCTTCCTTGCTCCAGCCCACCCATCCAGTCTCTCCAGCCTGCAGTGCCCTTTAATGTTAAATCCAGTACACAACACATGTTCCTAAGCACCATTATTATCATTTTTGGACATTGGGGGGGGGGGGGGGTTAATCATTAAACAGGCAGAGTGTCAGGGTTGTGTTTGCTAGTGGACTGATCTCAGATGACGAATATGTTGAAGAATCTATTTTCAGTTGTTATTATTGGTTTAGTCACTGCTTGCCAAATAATTTTGAGCCACTAAAAGATGATGCCCCAGGCGTGAAGGAATGGGTGGAGGGGGGATATTGTCTTGTGAGTGTATGTTCATTCGATTGAGAGGACATAACAATGAAACTGCTAAAACTTTGATTTTGATTTATGAAAACAACGATTTATGCTGTGTAGGTTTTTTTTTGTCATCCCCCCCCCCCCAATAACTTACACTTAATATTCCTCCCGTTTTCTCAGTTTTTCCTTGAAAATGGTCCAGCATCCAGGGGGGGGGGGGGGTGGGTTTGACCAGATCAGCTGCTGTGATGTCATGTGAGCTGTGCAGGATGCTGCCTGCCCTCTGTATCGGTGCTGACTGGGATCATCGGGGTCTGTCCCTCCCCAGGCCTTTAATCGCGCATGCAAGGCCTCATCACTAGGCCCACTTAGCGCGGACGCTTCACCTCCAAATATTCCACCCAAAAAAACATGGATGTGAGAGTTCTGTCAGGTGTTAGTCTGGACCGGGAAACACTTTGTGTGGAAAACACTTTTTCCTGATTGTACCTAGGAAATTAAACTATTTTCATCTGCAAACATCATAATCATAAATACAAACGTTCAGCTGTACTTTGATTTCTAACTCATTCTTTGAAGACTTAAATGTCTAAATAAAGTGCTTAATTTTTTAAGAATTGTGTCCAAATTCTTTTCGGTAGCAAAACGTGAACCATTCCTCATCCAGCCGTGTGTAACACATGTCAAACGTTTCACGGAATGTTCTTCAGTGTTCTTTTGAAGCAGTAACAGCTGATAGGCAGCTTCCCCGTCAGTCAGGCAGACGGGGCTGAGGTCTGGTTAGGCCTCGCCGGTTCCGGCTGGCCCAGTGGCCTCTGACACCACTCCCCCCCCCCCCCCCCCTCGGAGCGGGCTGGAGTCATGGCCATGCTGAATTCATTACAGCAGTAGTCACACAAAACCATGGATAAAATTTCAATAACTGCGGGCCACAGTTAAGTAAACAGTTGCGCTGAAATTTAATTCCTGTTGACTTTTGCTTCGCTTGTTGCCAGGGGCACATTCTGATTCGCTGTGCAAAGACAACCAGGCTTAGAGCTTTGATGAATGAGAGGCGGGGGCAACATGCCACAGATGCACATTCAATACCAAACCCCCCCCCCCACCAAAAACGGAGCTGCCTGTTCCAAACCACCTTTTATTTCTTGTCTGTGTCGAAATGTTGGTCGCCTCTGTGTGTCTTAATTGCGCTTGCATGTGCCGTGCGGAGGGACAGATTCCAAAGCGTCCCTCATCTGCAGCGTGTGAAATGCGCTGAGGCCTC
>JAODJU010000130.1:16109714-16122613 GCA_026776725.1 Gnathonemus echidnorhynchus | reverse complement strand
AAAATGAATATATATATAAACATTTTTATGAAAGTAGCATTCAGAAAACAAAAAAATTGAAAATATATTTTAAAGTACAATTCCGGTTATTAGATGTATACTTGTATAACTTTTTTACTAAATGAAAACAAATCAGGTATCCCTTTTAATATAAAGGCGCTCTGTACATTAAACTTAAAAAACGGACGCAGAAGAATTGCAGGCGATTGCGCGAATATATGCGCACTGGGAAGCGCTTCCTTACAGCGTGTAACTGTGATGTTGACACACAGTCCTTACGGAATAATAGCGCCGCCGACATACGACACCTATAGGAAAACCCGTTTTATTGAACCCCGATCCCATCGGAGTGCGATCCGAGCAGTGACAGGGCGCAGAGCCACCTCTCCTCACATTTACGCGTGGGACCAGCCAGTTAAAGCCCGCCGCCCAGCCGTAGAGCTAACATGGCACTGCGCACTAACCTGTTCAGAGGCTGACTTTTCAGCTCGTAGTACGTCTTTGGCTCCTCTTGAAAGTCCTCGCCCACTTCAAAGTCTGGTACGATCCCCGATTCGGATTGCATCCTTGCCGCTGTCAAACTGAAAAGTTTTGCCGATGCCGATTTTAAATGTTAGGTAACAAATGTTGCAAGTGTCAAGCTCGCAGTACCAGGCGTTACGATTGCTACGCCGCGTCTTCCCCGCCACTAGATGGCGCACCAGTGTTTAGACAGTGTAGTTTATAATGCGCGAAAATAGACCGCTCGTAAAGCCGAATGTGGCAGTGGAAAAACTACAAGTACCACAAATGCAAAGAAGCACATCTGTTTCGTCAGCGAACACTTGGTCTGCTGTTTCGGATAGAGTGCAATCCGACTGTCAGCAGCTTTCTTTTTGCCCCAATAGTCCCTGGAATTTTACCTAATTTCGTTACTTGGCAGCATCCCTGTGGATAATGATGTCTTTACTGTTATTTCTTAATTAAATAAGGAAAAGGTTGGGAGCCATGCAACGTATCTGGATAATTTATTTCTTAGGTAACACCGAAGTTAGGCTATTTATAGCTGCCTACCAAATATCAGTGCGCAGAATGTAAGAATATAATACATGGAACTAGCCTATATATGAACTCTAGAACATGAGATTTTCTTTCAACTTATCGTTAAAATCTCAAAGTGCGTCTAAATCATTTTACTAACTAATTTCTAAGCTGAGTGAATCAACCAGATTTTTATTTACGGAATTTCGTAATGAGACTTTAATCGCAATGAGACTGGAATAAAATAAGTGAAACAACTTAATGGTATTTGTTTTGAGTGAAAAGATGAAAATAATAATAATAATAATAATAATAATAATAATAATTGCGAAATCACAGTTTTAAAAAATCCAGAAATGTCGAGGACGAACCGTGACCCAGATAACATATTCCAGTCGGACAAGTATAATGTTGAAATGGGAATAGTCATGTCCGTTGTTATGGCTTCGCATTCATTATAAGAAAATGACACATTTTGAAGATGGCGCTGTTCACTGTTTTATTCTCTCAGGATTCCATCCATCCCTCTTCAATACAATTTAACCAGTTTACGGGGTCACATTGACCTCATGCAAAGTTATGTCCGCTGTCATCCATGTGCGTGTGCCAAAAGGGATTCTCACCTTTTAAGCTGATATAAATTTAGCAGAATTTGGATGACAGTAGTGGAAAATTATTTTAAAAATTCTGTAGCCATTTAACAGATTACGCAACACAAATGAAGAAATATCACATGGATACTTAATGTGGACCACACCGAAATGTCACAGCATCCAATGCGTTTTCTCCTTCTCGTCATACTGCCACCTATCGGTGGATTTTTCTGCTGTGTATGTTAAATGTCCCAAGTCAGCTGCGAGTCCAGTAGTTTAAAAACTTCCTTCCGTAAGGCGGCAGTGTAAGACAAAAAATACATAAACTCAAACTCGCACATACAGCCCTCGTTTCTTTGTTGAATTCATTACTCGGTTTTGTCTTAAAACATGACGATATGAAATGGATGTAAGACATGTAACTTAGCCACTAGTCCCAGCTCCGAATGAGAAACTGAAAGGTGGACTTAGTAGGAGACTAGATAGTTTTCAGACTGCGTTATCGTCAAAAAACGCCTAAATACTGTATAATTTGTTACATACGTATTACATGTTAAATATAATTATATTTTCATTCTGTTTATTTTGCTAAAGGCAGCCTGATTTGCAAATCATCGCCATTTTCTTTCGCCCATTTTAAATACCTAATTGTAGATTTAGGGTGAGTGTGATCCAGATCATTTGAGCCAGATCTTCTTCATGGCCACCACCTAACCGGTGCTGGAACTGTGAGAATGCAAAACGAATCCAAGACTACCTGGGAGATACTTCTATATCACATTTATGATGCGAGGTACAACAGCAGGGGCCTTTATCACGAAGCAGGATGTCTTGCTTAGCCACTGGATGGATTTAAGGTAGTGTGGGCTGACCTGTAATTGAATGAAGATGAAGTCTATTTAAACTGGGGTACCCTAAATCTGACAGGTTATCCACAGAACAGCTGGATGCTTGGACACCAGCCCCTTAATTACTTTGCGGTCATTTTATTGCGATGTTTAACAGGAGCTGGAATTTGTGGAGCTTCTACTCAAACGAAGCTCTTTCACTTTTCAGCAGATATCGCACCCGCGTCACATTTCTCCGGACTATGCGAGCCCAGTGACACTCCGGTGCCACGAGAGCCCCCCCTCCTCAGATGAGTCGCTTCAGCAGGCACCTCCGGCACTTCGTCCCACTTCCCGTCCAGCTCGCCTGCGCGCTTCATCCTTGACCTCCTTTAGGTTTTGACAAATGGGACACAAATGGCCTTTTTCCGTACACAACGCGACCTGCGCCTTGCCAGCCCAGTGCAAAGCCGAGCCAGAGCTGTCAGGGAACCGTGCTGATAAGCGCCCTGCCAAAGAAAGCTGAAATATACTAAATATAATGAAATCGTACAAACAGTGCCTTGATCTTCGATAAATATTAATCTCCCTGGGATCCCACTAACATGGTTTCCGGAGAATACTGCACGGAATAAATTAATAACAGGAGTCTCAAAATAAGAACCACCCGAAAATATGCTATAGCAAGTAATGAGGTCAGCGGTCGGTCTGACGGTTAAGGAAATTTATTTGTGAGCGAAAATATTCTCTGTCAGAAATCCCAGGTGAGCAGCTGCTGTTGAAAGACAAAAGCACTTAACATTAATCTTCCGTTCAGCGCAAATGGCTTGAATGAAACAAATGACATTGACAGTACTGATATACACAAGGCGCACAAATCTCTAAGCAGAACCTAACAGTGGCTATACAGACTATACAGTGCACAGTTCACTGAGAAGAATATCAGTACAAATCATTATAGCTACAAATAGGTAGCTTAGCTCGGGTCTGCCTTATGCTCCGGAGTTAATTGCCTCTATCCATATGCTCTAGAGCTAATTGACTTCACCCTCAGAAGCGAAACATTTTGTTTCAGTTGTAAAGTAATCAACATGACAGTGTGTCAGGACTCAGGTGACATGGTGGTTGAGGTCTTTTAATGCGAAGGTTGCCGGTTCACGTCCCAGGAGGCTTCCTGCTCTGGGGCGAACTGGCCCAGTCAAGTCCGCAGCTTCTAATCACTTCGGCCGAAAACATCAGCAAAGCAAATAAGCAACAATGAGCTAAAGATTACAGCACGAAGATGGCATGCACAACGGCCGCCGCTGCGCAGGCAGAGCTGCCGCCTTCCTGCCTTTTGTACCAGTCTTAACGAGGTTTGAGGAACCTAATGAGATGTTAATTGAAATTCATCAAAATGGGATTGGGGGATGGGGGCATCCCCCGGAGCAAATCCCTTAATGTCGCGAGGAAGCCATCTTGCCATGCATCACACCAATCAGTCGCTTAGACACCAACAATAAGCTTTTCTTTTAGGGATGGAAATAACCAGCGCGATTAACTTTCCGTGGGTGCCCGTAATGCACAATAGTCCCCGTGCCCCCCACTTCCCCAGCCATGTGCCTCCCCGCCCCCCAGCTCACCCAGCCCACTCCCCATTGTTCGGCGGGCTTTACTGCCATCGTGAGTGACACGCCCATCCTTCCCCATTCACTGGCGCTGCTCTTTGTTTGTGCGACCTGCCATTTTACAGCCCATAAGTCTAATTTAGTACCGAGCTCAGATGATGGTCAGGCTCATTACCTGCCCCGCACATCCGCATACACCCAGCCCCGGTCTCACTGAGACAAACGCATTAACACTCCGGTAAAACATTTTGTGAAAAACACTTATTCAATTATTCTATTCAGCATTCATGCTCAGCTACTGTTTATTTACTACAGTGTACTGACTGCATAGATGCTACTGCGCTTTTGTTAGTGTGGTCGCTATTTTTATATCTAGTATTGTATAGTTATAGTTTTCTCTTGTTATGATAACTTATTATGTATCAGTTCTCCTTGCCCAGATTGTTGTGAGGCAGCGAATATTGTCAACCGCGGTGAACTTTCCTTTCAAATCAAAATTGACACTTGAATCTAAACATGTAATAAAGTCTGTCTGTTGGCATAAGAGTGATCACGTGACCGCAGTTATGTTTTAGGCAAACGCACGTGTAGAATCCGCACTTCTGCTTTTCACCATGGCGGGATGACAGTTGTTGATTTAATTTATTTAAATGACGTCCTTGTTTTTAAGAAATAGGCCTTTCATTACAACACACTTTATTGCAGTATTAAAAATGCAGTATCACGTATTGATATTTTTATTAACATAACCATTATATTTATATAAATTTAGGCTATATCTTTAATATAACAATAAGAAACTTATTTTCAGGGTACAATATTGTACAGACAGTGGTCTGATTTCTTTTCATGATTCTGGGAATCTTTCAAAGTGGTGTAATCCCAAACCAGCACAGCACATCATCATCATCTGGCCTCACGAGAAGCCGCAGCCGCTCCGGCGCTGGTGCGGGTGTAACACAGCCCTGCTCCTTCACACAGGTCGGATTGTGCATTTCCGTGCAGCTGCCTGGCGTGCAGTCTGGACCCCGAAAGGTGTCGGTGGTGACGGCGCTAATTTGATCTTTCGCCGTATCTCGGACTGCCAGACAGACAGCAGGCGAGGCGTGGTATGCGGACGGGACCGGTGCCGCGCTGCTTCTTGCTACCACGCAGAGTCGCTCACTTTCCGCGTTTGTAGACGGCGATTCTGGTCAACGGGGATCTAAAGGCGTTCCCAGTCCCGGTAAAAGAGCCGATAAAATTCAGGAGGTGGATATACAGATAAAGGAGAGGTGAGCTTTTGTTGCATGTTCTAGTATTTAAATATACATTGCGTTTGACATATACTGTCAGCACGATATAGAAAAATGTGTTATTTATGAAGCATGAGCGATATCTGCACACAGACATTAGCGCTTTATATTTTGCGCATTGCTTACAGTTAATTTTTAGCGAACATGTTGGGTGAAGTAATCAGTGTAACGCCGAGACCGGGATCCGCACCGAATCCTTAAGTATCACCTAGATGACTCATTCTTTGCATTTTGCTGTGTTTGCATTCGTGTTGATGCCTTTTGTCATAAATCTGGAAAAAAAAAATACGTGAAGTGCCACTCCTGTGTAGCATGCGTTTGGCCTGCCTTTGTTATGACAGTAGGCTGCCCTTACCGGTACAGCCGCATATGCTCCCGTTGCTATTAACTAACTGCATCTCTGCCTGCTGCGCCTCCTTTGCTCGTTAAATTATATAAATTATTTGTTAGGCTTGGCCAGTCTCGCATATCCGCACCACATTCAGCGTCCATCGGACACATTTCCCCGTCTGTATACATATATGTCTGAAGGATGATGAGGCAAGCGGCCGTTTCCTTGTGCTTGTCGTTTCTTTGTGGGCTCTAACCAGTTGCGGTCGCCTGTAGCACACTTAGTTGTTAACTTAATCAGACACTTTTGTGTCCTGTGATTAATATGTCCCAGGTTATCACATATGAAATCGTAGCGTTATTGTGGCTGGTCAGATATTATCACATTAAATGGCTTGTAATTATATTAACTGTCACACTTCGTGCAATTGATTAGTCATGTAGTTGTCGAAATGTATTAATTCTAATGAATGTAGCCTAAACTTAATATACTTGATACGTTTTAATATTTTAATTGGCTCACTGCAAAAACCTATCCTGTCAGTACAAATTGACTCGATACTGGGGTTAAATTTTCATAAAAAATGCAACATACGTGCAGTGAATGAAAATGGAAGATCTCCCGGAGGCGGTGTGTAAATTTCTAATAACTGTCTGGTTCATCGAATTACAAAGCAGGTCTCATTGCACAGTGAGCAAGGGCAGATCACAGCACCTGTAACGAGTGATTGTCCCACTTCCATTGTTGGCTGGGGGGGCGAACGGGCCGCGTGTGGCAGATTTATGGTGAGCTCCCGTTTTCCTGTAAACACACACGGGATGTGTTGATTAACAACACCCTAGACATCGTGGGATACAGAAAAGCACAGGACCTAAGGACTAGGGTCCGGAAAAGTAGTTTTACAACTTCACGTTGGGTTTCCCGTTTCCTGGAATAAAAGGACCCAGCCTGTGTAAGTTAATTGCGTTTAGTGTGTCTACTGCTTTGCCTCAGAGGAAACTCAAGGAAACACGGTCATGCAGCTTTTCACACTTAAAAGAACGAAATACTAAAAGACCACAAAAGAAGTGTATTTAATGATTTTTCTGTTTTGATATGGTGTATTGGTTCCACGAAACAGGGTCCTCAAAAATCTGCGTATGATTTATTGTAATATTTTTCTTGTTTATTCTGCTTAGACATATGAGTAAATTCTGAGCATATTTCTCTATTGAGGAGTGTCTTTATAGATGTACAGGGAACAGGAGCTTGCATGCTTACAGACACCCACACGCACACATGGTGGTTTGCAGAGCTAAGCGGAGCAGCCCCGAGTTGAGCGTTTGGGTGTTTTTAATGAGGTCAGCGGTTCGATTCAGCACAGCCATTAGCTGTCCGGGAAGGGTCCATCAACGGCCCCGGCCAGCAGGATGAAGAGTTATCTGCCTATTGTAGTGGATTAATGGGTTCATCGATATAACTTTTAAAGGTACATGCACCATCAAACGAGAAATGCCTTTAAGGGCAAGCCGGAACACGGTAGAACCTCAGTTCTGTTCCGGATTTAATTGTGAGTAGATTCATTTCCACATAGCAATTTTGTAAGACAAAGTGATTCAGTAGTCGGCCCAGATACAATGAGTAAGCTGACACGACACCCTGAGTAATGTGCACATCCTGAATTCTCAAGCCGGCCTGTTTCCCTCTTCCCATACAAATGTGTAGCTTGGCTGCAGCAGGGAGAAAAACCTGCTGATGTGAAACTGCCTTACGTTACGCCTGAAAATCTGCTTCTATTGTATCGATTGCTCAGCTGGGTGCGTTCAGTAGGTCCTGATACAATTCAGGCCTGCATTATCTCAGCCTGGATCGCTGCCTGTTACGGGTTTGAACTCCAAAGGAGTGTAAAGTGCTGGCGTGTGGCTGCAGGGGAACGTGAGCTTCATAGCAGCTGTGGGGGGCCCTACGAGGTCTGGGAATCAGATTAAAAAGGGGGCTGCAAGTGAGTCAATGTGTCATAGCTGTGCTCACATCTGGGTGCATGGGGGGGGGGGGGCTCGACAGCAGCAATGTGGCTCATAGCACAATGACACAGGACGTATTTTACAGTGACTGTCGCTTTCTGGGGGCTTCTGCTGCTGAAGAAAACATGTACGGTTCAACAGAAAGTGCATGAAGTGATTAATTGAGGGATTTGTTTAATTACTTAGTCACTTCACCTGCTTTTTCAGGTGTGAGTCTGCACTATTTATAGCACTTTTGGAAATACGCAGGACCGTGGTCCTGGGGGACCGGATCTTGGTTCCCCTGTCCTCCACAGAAACCCAGGAAATGACACACAACAAAAAGCCGTTGGAAAGCCGTTTTAAGGTGTGCTTTAAAGCCCAAGGACGATCTGCTGCTGTTTATAAACCAGACTGGATCCTTCAACATGGCAGCATCCTGGCGGGGATTCCACAAACAGGAATCCGGCGTTCCGGCTCGCCGCCGACGTGGAGATGGGCAACCGCTTTACCATGAGAGGAAATCCTGGATGAAACCGATTGATGTGAAGTGACAGGATGGAGACGGGAAAATGAGCCCTGTCAAAGGCAGGGTGGCCTTCTCACCCTCCGCGGAAGTGGAGGTATTGTGCCGAAAAGGAAGGGCTATCTCTCCTATACAGGGTAGCAGCGCGGCGGGACTCCGGGCAAAGGAAAACAGGCTCAGCTTACATCCTACAATTCAACATTACATCTGTTTAGAAATGACCCATAAAAAACTATAACCTGTTTCTGTAGCTCAAAATGCTATCGCATCAATTTTATGTATCAATGTGTTTTGGTTATATATATATAATTATATTTATAATTACAAGCCAAAAGAACTTTAAAATGAGGGATTCCTGACTGAGCCTGGTGCAGAGTGTACTGTACCACGGTGGTTTTGAAGGGAGAGTCAAAAACTGGACCAAAATCATTCAGGATATGGAGGAGCGCTGCGAGACATTTCGGGCCCCATGATAGCATATCAGCATATCATATCGGGCCCCCAACCCACACCAATCCAGTTATGCTCCACTTTTTTTAGGGCCCCTGGAATTGTCCTAACTTTCACAGCATTACAACACTCCAGGAATAAATACCATGCATATAAGATACAACACTCACCCCCCCATTTTGGCAGTGTGGTGTAAGGTCAGGGCTATAAACATTCCTCTTCTCAGCAGGAACTGAGAGACTTGGTGTTTTTGATAAAGGAGTTAAATGGATTGAACACTGGATGAAAACCTCTTTCTCTCTTCAAAAGCCTTGGCAGAAATTCATCTTTCAAATGCATAATGATCCAAATCACATGGCCAGTGTGGCAGTTTTAGAAAACAAACGTCCTTGGACGACCCCTTCTGAGTCTCAGCTGAAATCTACCGAGCTTTAGTCCACATGTGTGTCCCAAGCAACTCGAGAGCTTCTGAGCAGATCTGCCGACGCAAACATGCAAAATCCACCTGGAGCCAGACTGCAGACTCCTGCCAAATGTCACTCCACCAAGCAGCCATGTAAACTCAGGTGGCAGAGTGACTCAGTGTGCAGCCCTGTCGTCTCACACCCCCATGGATGGGATTTTGATTGCTGTCCCTGCACTGCGTGTGTGCCAGGTGGGACAGCGGCTTAGAACTCTGTGATGGGAAGGTTGCTGGATCCAGTCCCACGGCCACTTCTGGGTCCTTGTACATTGCTTTGGATTAAATCGCCTGCTAATAAAGGAGCTTGCATGCTCTTCCTGGGCTTGTGTGGGTCTCCACCATGAACTCCTCTGGCACAAGAGCATGTGCTCAGGCAAACTGGTGACTGGCACAGTGCCACTGGTCATGGACGTGGGCTAGATACCGCTTTCACCCAGAGTACTTATGCAAACAGTTCTTTTGACCATTTTTGCCTCTTTTTCAGTATTTGTTGAAATTTAGTGTGGGTCAGCATTTACAGGCATAACAATGACCATCTCGTAGTATCAGTTAATTGTTTCTACCACATTAACCACAGTCGGAGAGCAAGTTTCCAAGACTCGATCAGCCCATGGGATACGTTTTCAAAAAAATGTCTGTAGACTTAGTGAGTTTTGGATATTTCGTTAAAATTCTTCTTTGGATTATATGAGGACTGAGTGAGTTTCAGATCCCAAAACCATAACTGGCTTCAGGTCCCGCCTCAGAAAAATGCTGTTCAGTTACGTTTAATAAAATTACTGATTGTATGGTTGTACATTAGACATTGCTTTGGTTTTTCAAATATTAAGCTAGCCTATTTTCTTCATGGAACAGAGGAATGTATGAAGGACACCATGAATCTGACCAAAAATGTTATAAGAACTACCTGTTAGGATAAAATGCATGTATACAATGTTCATTTTGCAGCTTTGATAACAGAGAGTACAGGTGTGTCATAAAAGGTATTAGCTAATGAAATGCGGAGATGTACTACCTGTATATGCACATTTACGCTTATGTGCTTTATCTCTGCCGATGTAGCCAGGATGGGTGCGTGTTTGGGCAATTTCTGGGTCTTGAGCTCGGAGCCAGATTGGCGCCTTCACCAGCCGGTTCTCAGGCCAGACCAATCTGGCGGGTCAAGCTGTCTGGGCCTGAGAGTCGCCGCTGCACTTAAGCACTACGACGTGCCAGCAGTACCTCGAGGCGGGGTCAGCGTGTGCGTAATCGGAGACCCCCCCCGTCTGTTTCCACGTCAACGCTGAACTCATTTAGAATTATATTGCCGAGAATCAACTGGAAATAAAAGGTGCAGAGGCGTACGGCGGCTCACAATCCCCATGCTCTCTCTCTCTCTCTCTCGGCCACAAGAGAGGAATCTGGCAATTAGCCCTCTGCTAATTACCGTGCCCATGCACCGCCCAAACACCACTAGCATTCATGCCTAGGATGCTGCGGGACGTGAATGTTAATGACGATTAAATGGATTTTATTCTGAGTCGGAGGTGGGGTTCGACACCGGGGACCGTATGTCCGGGTTTGCTGGCATGGAAACAACATCGGGCCTGTATAGATTTAAGCGGCACTGATTCCTGCGGCCCTTGGTCTGGAAACACAGCCGATCGATGCATCTCTGTGGTTAAAGTCCCGTGTGTGAGTTTCTCACACGCCTGCTGCAGCTCGTCAATGGGGGGGCATGAAATCTTCCAGGCAGACCAGCCCCATCACCCCGAACCCCTTCAGCAAACCTGAATCAGTCCTGAGGAGTCTCGCCCGCTGCCTCTGTGGCCTCATTGGTGATTATTCATATGAACTGGCTGAAGTGGAATGACGTGAACAAGCTGTGAGGCGCGCAGCTGCTGTAACGTTACTGCTTGAGTAAGGGACCTGAACATGAAGCGTATTGCAGTGCCTGGGCAATTAATACCAGTGGGAATGACTTTTGGTCGCTCCTGAGCCCTGACCCTCCGGGCTCTGCTGAGACCACTCTGGCAGCCGTCCCGATTCCCGCCGTCCATCGGCGGCCGAGCCCCCAGGACCAGAGTGCGCCCGGGGGGACCTGAGCTAGCTCTCTGGAGGCGGAGTCAGCAGTCACCTTCACATTCATGACGGCTGGCCGTGGCGCCGAGCTGCTGATGGGCAGAATTCACCCGCTTCACCCGGGATGGAGTTTGCTATCTTGCATCCCAAGAATGAAGTTGGTGCGCAGCGAATCGCGGCTTTGCTCTCATTCGGCGAGGATGCAACTGATGTATCCTTGATGTTTGGGGTGGGGCAAGAGCGTCAGGGGATTTTCATCGCCCCCTGTACTTCTGTTCTTGAGTTTTGAAGCTGGTCTTCGGCGATGGACGATGATGTAAAACAGGTACACGAGAAAACAAGTGTGGTCAAGTAGGCATATTGAGCGACACCCTCTGTCAGGCATAGGAGTGAGCACAGTGTCCACATACTGCGGGTTTTAGCTGATGGATGTCCTGTAACCACATGGTGCCAGCTGGGATTGTCATTGGCTATCGGCATTTGTGTGGTGGACAGAGTCACCAGCTACCTGAGATGAATAGGAAATATTTAGCTGTTCCCAGGGGGTTAGTATACAGAGTTATATAGAGAGGAGACAGTCCTCAGTCCATCAAGCTGTGACCCCCCCCCTCGCTCAGGTGCTCCTTTGGATAATTCAGAGCCTTGGCTGTGAATCAGACACTGACATGCTGCTTCCTGGGGAGCCGGATCAGCCGTCCCTCCCCCAGGGGTCGGACAGTCCTGAGGGCCGTCAGGATGGCTGTGATCTGTAACCAGGAGAGACACTGCAGGCATCCAGGCCCCCAGCGGCCGCTATCACATTAGCACGTTTGCTCAGACCCTAGCATAGCCCTGAGGGATGCCCATGAAATGGACATCCCACATCCATCCCCGTCATCCCCATATTTAACAGGAATCGTCCAAATTAAAGCGAGACGGTGCTACAAGAGGTCCAGCTGCCATCATCCGCTCCCCTTTTCAGCCACAAAGACCCACTTTCATATCCAGGCCAGCCGAACGCTCTGCTGGCAGCTGACAGTGAGCTTTCTGACTGAACCCTGCAGAATATTCCAGCAGGTTTGCCCTGTAATCCAGGTGTCTGGACATGCATGTATCAGACCTCTGACGGAGGTGGCTTTTTGGGGAGATTCTCTGGTGCTGGTCAGTCCCTCCTCCATCCACACTGTGGCTTTCCTCTCGGTGCGGCTTTACCCGTTAATGGGCAGCGGGATGCCAGGAATGCCCTAAGCTGCATGGACACAGACTTCTGCGTGGAGTCAAATGGAGGCCAGCGGCAGTGTAAGCGGGGCTCCGAGGCCCAACCCGGCCCAGGAACGCCACGGTGCTGTAGCAACAGGTACCTGGGTCTGGCAGTCAAGCACGGACCCGCCTGGTGGTGCTGGCAGAGATCTGGGGATGGCGTTCCAGAGGCAGAAGAGCTGCCGGAGCAAGAGAGGCAGAGAGCGAGGGAGGGAGAGGGAAGGAGAGAGACTGGGAAACAAGGAAAGTGAGAGCAGGGGAGGGAGAAACAGGGAGAGAGGAAAGGAGAGAGACAGGGAGACAAAGAAAGAGAGAGAGGAAAGGAGAGAGACAGGGAGACAGAGAGAGAGAGAGGGAAGGAGAGAGACAGGGAGACAAAGAAAGAGAGACAGGGAGACAAAGGGCGTTTTTCCACCGCACCAGGTACGGTACTTTCGGTACTTCCATAAAGTGCCGAAAGTTTGGTACTTCTTTCGTGTCGGTTTTCCACTGGCGTAAAAAAATG
>JAODJU010000130.1:16084213-16097291 GCA_026776725.1 Gnathonemus echidnorhynchus | reverse complement strand
GCCAGTCCATCACAGGGCACAGGGCTGGGGTACACCCTGGGTGGGATGCCAGTCCATCACAGGGCACAGGGCTGGGGGGCACCCTGGGTGGGATGCTGGTCCATCACAGGGCACAGGGCTGGGGTACACCCTGGACGGGATGCCAGTCCATCACAGGGCATGCGTAAACAAGCAAACACACACGTACAGACATACACACTATAGCAGATTTAGATTCAAACCCCCACCCCTGGGAGGGGCAGGGCCACAGTGATAACCACTGAGCCGCCCGGGACCTGGTACTCTCAGATACAAAGGGTGACCAGTTTAAGGGCTACTCAGAGTGAAAAAAAAGCATACTGGGAATGAGATGATTCCCAAAACTGCTCTGGAAATTGTTCTGCCAGTATCTAGTTTTAAATACACACGGTCCTACTGGGATAATTATGTTTCTATGCTATTAGCTCTTGTACCATTTCTTATAAAATTAAATATTAAAAATGAACAGTGTAATATTAAAAATATATATGAAAATTAAATTTTAATAGTATTACACCTTGGAGAATGACATACAAAACGATTACAGTACAAAAGGGTTTATGTAAATTAACAATCAGGGGTCAAATTCATATTTTCAACGAATCCTGACAACATCTTGGAAGGATCAAGGAAGACAAAGTGATACAAAATCACAAAAAAGTAACAAATGTCATGTGCCTCATTTCCCAGGGGGCAGTGCAAGTGGCTGCAGCTGGACCGCAGAGTGCTAGATCACGACTTCTCCAAGAGGACAGGACCAATCTCCCTGAAATTCCTGGTCAGGTCAGAACTTCCACATGACGTACATGCAATCTGGTTTATGAAGAATACAGACTACAGTGATTCTTCATATTTGCTGGGGGTCTGTCCTGCATGTGGTCCTCTCACTTGCTTAGAGTGTAAAGACTGCAAAAGAAGTTCACCTGGTAACAGCAGTGCAGGAGATGGGTGTGGCAGGCATGCGCCTTACTGCTTGATATCCAGCAGGGGGCATTAGTCCCAGCAGCTCCATATGATCTGGCTCTAGAAGCCACACCATATAAGTAAATATATCACAAAGATAAAGGTATAAACTATTATCAATTGGGTGTAGTCAAGTTGTGCTCCAAACATTTGCAGAAATCAAACCAGTCATATGTGTAGTCATTTATATGCAAATATTGTTTCACGTTTATTTCCTGTGTTTGAATTCCCAGGTTCTATATTGAGAACTTTACATTTCTGAAAGAAAACATCACAGTAGAACTGTTTTTTCTGAACGCCAAAGCTTCAGTGTATAATGTAAGTTATTCTTACTATTGAGACCAATAACACCACCAGAAGTGTCTGTGATCCTTTCCTTCTTTCCTTCTGCATTTCTTATCCATCCATCACCACTTAAGCAGTATCAGTGCACAGAACACATGAAGATATTCATACAAGATAAATTTTGGGACCAGTCCACTACCAACTTGTACTCCAAGGCTAGAAATTATTATGAAATTTACATTACATAAGGAAACAAGCCCGTTTTGGACCCACAGATTGGGCCATTCAGTTGCGTAATTTATTTTGGAAATGCGTTGTTACAAGACTGCCGATTGCTCGAAGTAAAAATTCTTTGGACAACAGCAGTGAAACACGGGCGGCTACGTCGAATTCCGCGCAGGAAACCCTGCCGATCGATCTAAACGTTTAAACAAGCTTGGAAGCCAAAAACACAGTCAGTATCCGTCAAGCTGCTTTGTCTGTACAGAGCGCAGCTGTTCGCTAAGGAATAGCGCGACACGCGTCATTGTCCGCCACTTTTCCATTTGAAGGCGCCATTTAGGCCTATGCAGGCGCTAGCATGGCAGGCGGTTATTTTGATAATGCATTGCTCAGCCTAGCCTTTCATTCTGTTTATAAAATTTGAGCCCATTTTCTTTTAGTTAACATCTTTTCTGTATTCATTCTAACGAAAAATCGCGTTTCTTCTCCAAAATCATAATACTCAAAACATTAAGTATTGCTGACTTCGGAAACCTTGTTTTTACTGTAACAGCAGGGAAAGAACAATGAACCAATTCATTACTCTCCCCTGCTCTAAAAACGTGTATAAACGACTTGAATCCCGCAGGCAGACTCAGCCTGGGGATCTCACTGGCAATGCCGTATTGTTTTTAGCAAAACTTTGGATCGAGTCTGTATTAGAAAAGGGAGCGCTTCATCAGGCATTAAGAGCTGGACCGAAACGGACAGAGACCGCATTACGGGCCAAAGCAAAGCCGGCGAAACGGGAACTCCGGATCAGTCAAACACGTAGACTTGGCGGACGCCCAGAGCTGCACAGAAGGGGGATTCTGAGGATACACCACTGCAAATAATAATGGCATTAAAGTAATCAGTAACTTACTGCGTGGCACCCCATTCAGCAACCCCCCCTCACTAAATCAGACAGGCAACTCGTTTTCTCCTATGTAGATTTTTATCGTTTCTTTACCGAGGCGATGGACAATATTTTTGCGCCCATATAAGATGCGATAGTTATTGCATAATTAAAATCGTAAACAGAAGTCCCAGGATGGACCTTGCGTTATTAAGACTGCGATCCATTGACCTCCTTTGCTTGCCAATTTCTACTTAAAATTCATATGCAGATGCAAATAGGCCTACATGGAAAAATAATCATTAGAATATACACACATCAACAAACATATCTCGACAATTTCTGCATTGCAACTAATTTTTGGACATCAAAGATTAGCCATAACGTTAACACCAAGCATATATGCAATATTGTAACCAGTTGATTAACTCCATGTAATAGCAGATCCGGGTGAACATTATAAACAATGTGATGCAGACCGATGAGATCCATGTACTTGGTAGCTGCCCTCGGATCTTCATTGAGTGACCTAATAACCATCTGCACGCTGTTCACAACGCTTGACTACATTTCAAACCCAAGTCAGCGGCGAACTCTCCGTCGGAGATACAGGACGATGCTATTTCTCTAAAACGCAAACAGATCAGGCGGGGGGTATTTCTTCCTGTTAAAAATTGCAGCATAGATAAAAAATATGTAAAACTGGAAACAACGTTTAAATTGTAATTACCGTTGGGAACTTGAGCGATGAACCTGCTAGTGAGACCGTACCATCTTGAAGTTACGGAAAATCTGCAGTTTTATTACCAATATCCACGCACATTACTGTGTTATCTCAACTCCAAGACTTCTTATTTTTCCGATATGTGAGAGTAAAGTAATATACCGGGATTTTTTAGAAAGTAATGAACCCTATAGTCCTCCTGCTGCAGGCGCTAATGGTTCAGCCCGTAACTGTCCGGTAGCTGCCGTGTGTGTGTGTGTCTGCTGCTGGCGATCGTGTCAGGTTGCACACACGCTCCGCTCGAGTTTAATTCATTTATTTTACCCCCCCCTTATTTCGAATTATTCTGCGACAGGGTGACATTGAAGTGGAGAGTGAGGATGTTTTCAAACTAGCCGCTTACGCACTACAGGTAAGAACGTTCGCCTCGCTGTTTTGTTAGCCGGAGTTTTGGGAAACTCGCTTCGCCTTATTTTGTTGTCGAATAACTAGTCAGAACACCATAAAATCAGATCGACGCGCGAATAACGCGGCTTAAGCCTTTATTGTGTATTCCGCGCTTCGCTTTTTGTATGGGACAGTCATACATTAACTAGGTTACTAACTAGTAGTGTGTGTGCTGTAGTGGCGAGCGCCTCTGAAGTAAACAGCATGCGCTGTAATGAATGCAGGTACGAGGCGCGAGTTTCTCCACTTCTCCCAGTTTGCTTTGATGGCACCAGTTTAAACAAGAATTTCTATGAGCTGCGGGGTCACCTGCAGTTTTATGGCTCATGCTTTTTTTAATATCATAACTTTAAATATTCTTTTTAATAATGTGATTTTTAATGTTACGGCTATGCATTGGTGTGGTGTTTCGGTCAAATTATGATTTTCATACCTAGTGAGGAACACGCACTCCGGACGGATGCATAATCGTGTGTCATACGTGCATGCTGTACGTGAAGGTTTTTAAGTTAATCATGCATAGTCGACAGAGTTTGGACATGCATGGAATGAGGGTGGAGTCTGACCCGACACATGAAACATCGTTCGATACTTGCTTGTTATTTGAGTTTCCATTTTTCATCTCTTCATTTTGCAGGAAGCTAAAGGGGACTACACGAGGTAAGGACGTATTTTTTTAAGAATTACTTAAGATTTACAGCGGGTTGTTGATATCTACAAAGAGACCTTTCCTATGTTGTCACACACAGTTCTGTTAGAGACCCCCTTCTGTGTGCAGAGGACGATGGCATTTCAGCTGCGTGTTTCAGAGGATTTGAGCCAATGGTGTCTTCAGCACCCATTTTCAAGCACACAAGCTGTGTACAGGACAGCCTGATTACACCCCACCCCCATAACACACAAACCCACCCTATCTGCTTATAGGTCACCTGAGTGTAATATATCTGTGCAACAGAGTGTCATGTCAAGTAATGCTTGTAGTAATCTGCTCTGGAGGTTTGCTCTGTTTTTATGTGGTTCTGTTTTGGGTAGCTCATAAATGAAAGGTGTCCAGTGTTTTTGTGATCTGGAGATTTGTGCCTAGGCATAGCTCAGTGAGCAAACACCAGCCCGAAAGGTCACTGTTGTAGGTTAATGGTTGACTGCACAGATGGGGATCGTTTAGTGCGCAGTGTTTGTAGCTAGAATTGTACATATTGTATGTCTTTCACAGTCACTCAGTTTAGATTTTGGAATGATGTTTATTAGGTTTATATAATTTTGTTTTGGTGTGTCTAGCAAAATTCCTCTTCTGAGGAAGGTATCTTTGTAACTTTCACTCTGCATCCCTGGAAATTTGCACATAAATGAGTCCGTACCAAGAAGCTTAAAATGTATTGTGTGACTCTGATGATGTTACCTTCCATTCTCAGTGTCATGTCACAGTGACGTCCTGTCGCATTAGTCCTTTAGTTTGCATTTGTTCTTGGATGTTATAACTAAAGCACTTCTTAGGGTAGTTGTTTGACTGGAGGTAATTATCTCATACTTACACATTCAGGACCTTGTAACAGGGAAAACTGCTTCTTTTCTAATGACAGTGTACTGAATGTTAGTTATTTCCTCACTGATGTTGCTAACGCACCAAAGCAGTGTGTCATTACTTGGCGAAGTGTTATACTAAGGAGGGGTGATTGGTGTTTGTAATGACTGATCTCCTTCTGTGTTTTTTTTTCCCTTGGTGGTGCTATATTAACTACTAGTGCATGGTGCTGCTTGATGAGCAGTATTTTCATGTCAGCTCAGCATAAAATGGTGCACCCCATGCATTTCCAATCCCCGACATGGCCTTTGTGACTGCATTATCTGCCATAAATTGTACTCCTTCTCTGAAAATTCATCAGATCTTTGCTGTACATTTTGTGAGAGCTCTCGAAGTCTTATCAGTATATCTGTGTTGACGGTTATGTTTTACTTATGCCGTTAAACTAAGGCACTGAGTTTTAAATATCAGCCTGCTGGGGGCTGGGGTGTGTTACACTTTGTCCTGGTGGAGTCAGAAACGATACTGTGAGAATATCTGAATAGAGGGAGGGGGGACGATCATGTTCCTGTGTGTCTGCCTCTCTCATACACACACAGACACACACACACCTTTGGTGTGCCTCTCTCCCCCTCCCAGTCTCATACTGCTGAAAGCTGAGAGAGTGACCTGAGGGCTTTCGATGAGGCGTGTAGTGAGTGGGGCCCGCACCGCTGTGCTGGGGAATACCCGGGGGGAGGGAGGGGGGGCAGCAGATGTGCTGCCGTTTGCCTGGCACTGCCCTCGGGGCCCCCGTTACCGTGGCTGCTTTGGTCTCTCTGGGTAACTGCTCCGGCGTCACCCCCTGCTGGCCAGATTTGTGGTGGGCTTTCAATGGGCCTGCTCCATTTAGCCATTTTTACAGGCAGTCCTGGTTGTGAGGCAGGGTAGAAAACCACAGAATTAGGTTCCTACTTACTGCCATGGGTTCTGTTGTAGCATTATCTTTAGCAGCAGGGGGGTGGTGTTCGTGCCGCTGTTGTGGTCCTCTTGTAGTTCTTTTAAGGTGCTTAACCTGCAGTGTTCCTGGAAAATATCCAGTTGTGTAAGTCATGAAAATTACCTGTGGTGTTGAGCTAAGCAGTAATGAATGATAGCAACAACAACAAGGTCTGTGGATATTTTGGTAATAAAATGGCCATTGACTGTTTTAGCTTTATAGATGTAAACTTCCTGTTGATGTGGTTGTCAGTGTTTTATGTGGAATAAGCAGTGTGCCTGGCCCCCCAGGTGGCTGGGTGTGAGCTGGGGAGGCGCGCTCTGCATATGGGGAACCTCAAGGCGGCGCCATGACCGTTAAGCGTCAGTTAATTCTGGGTCACCCAGCACTGCCACGCCTGAGCCATGTGCCTTTCTGCTGTATCGTGTGGGAGAGGGATGCAAGAGATTTCCAGCGTTGTACTCGCTTCAGCCGGTCAAGAACATGAACCTCAGGTCTTTGTTAATTCCAGAGAGCTGATGGGGAATGCTAAAGTTCTTGGTGAAAGATTACGGTTCTGACTCAAGCCTTTGTTTCCTCTTGTTTCTCTGGCCAAGGAGCATAGATCGAGCCTTTAAGCAGCCAGGTTGATCCACTATTTACCTGCTTTATTCCTGAATTTGTTGTTCATGTTTTTCCACTTGCTTTCATGCCAACATCTGAAGCATTTCATGAAACTGACAATTTTTTAGTTTTGGGTAAAAATGTTGATTCTTGTCAGGAATGCTCTGCCACAGTGAGTTGGCTGTGCCTTGCCAGCCTCTCTGAATGGCTGTCATTTAGCAGTGCAGCCTGTCGCCCGGCCAAATCATGGTCCCTTTTGTTGACTTTCTGTTGAAAAGCTCTCAGCACTCCCACCTTGTTTATGGAGTGAGTCAGAGCCGATCTTCAGCCCTTGACAGTCACATGCAGGCTCTTCAGCAGGTCCCTTCCCTCCAGATCTGCCCTTGCCTTCTGCACCATACTTTGGTGATTTGAAACACCCTCTGAATTTTTCTTTCCTCCAGGATTTGGACAAGCACTGATAACACTGTGATAACACTGCTTCATAGTGTCAGGTCTCTTGAACAATTTTCCACTGCCGAAACATACTGATTTTCATTGTACAGATAAGTGTAAGGGATTTTGGAAATTGCATTGTAGCTCGGAGTTGCTGTTGAGTGGGTTGTCGCTAAAAAAAGCAACTGTTTGGCCATAGGTCCAAACCTGACTTTGGTTATGTTGTGCTGACTCCACCTCTCGAGATATCTGGATTTGCCTGGAGGCTGTTTCCAGCTCTGCTGTTGATAAAATGCTTTGCAGGCTACTTTTCAGCTGGATATTCCCCCCCCCCCCCCCAAAGGCTTCACTGCTAATGCTTCCAGCATCAGGGTATGAAAGATGCATTGTTATTTACCTGAACGGCGTGAAGCCTCGACCTTCCGTCCTGCTAGAAACACCGGCAAACACTCTGTCCTCTCTCTCTGGCATCAGAAACGACCATTAGAGCCTTTGGCTGTTTCCCATTCCTTCCTTACTCTGCAGGAGTGTGTTAGTCATGTGATCCAACGTCTGTCTGGGAGCAGAGAGTGAACACCTTGAAAGCACTCCCACCCCAGAGGGTGTTGTGTGTTTTTTTTTTATATAATTTCGTCTCGTCTGAGAATCACCCTGAGTTGTGTGTCTTGCATAAATCCTCTGGCATGTGGCTTGCTCTGTGTTCCACAGCTGGTCTTTGTCATGACGTGCACAAGGAGTCATGGATACCTGTGACTTGTTACCTTGGAAACGCTGACTGCAACATTTGCTTTTTTTTTTTTTTCCTCCCCTCTATTTTGCCTCACGTAGAGAGCCGAGGCCGTCTTGGAATTGTGCAGCCGCAGGAAATAACCATGGGGGGAGAAGTGGCCCCTTTATCGAGAAACGCAGCATGTTGTCTTGTCCTATCCTCTGAGATAAAAAGTTGTCCTGGCAGAGAGATGTTGCTGAGATGGAAAAGCGTGTTCTGGCACGCAGGTGTGCCGTACGTGCGGGTTCCTTCGACGAGCAGATTGACTGCGGATTGACTGCTCTCTGCCTGCAGAAGACCTGCACTCACATGATATGAACCATGAGTTTACATAACAGAGATAAATATGAAGAGTCTCAGCAGCCTGAGGGCTTTCCATTGTGCTTTTTATGGTGTACAGCTGACTGCAGTATGCAAAGAGCTTACTGTCTGGATATGAATACAGATCATTTAGAATAGAATGTCAGCAGGCTGTTTTTGCAGTAAACTGTTGGTCTGTGTGCAGAAATTGACACATTTTTTTCAGCAGCTCTCTCTAAGCTTAACAGGTGATCTAGCTGCATTCCTTAGATGGGACTTCCAGTGTTTTTTTTTTTGTTTTTTTTTTGCTGAGCGTTACTTTGTTGTTTTCAGTGATGAAAACACGAGAAGCGATCTGAAGAAGCTGCCGACCCTGCCCACCAAAGTGCTGAAGGAGCATCCATCCCTTGCCTACTGGTGGGTCCCATTCCATGGCCCGTGTCCCTGCTGCCAACCGCTGTGTGTGTTAGCTTTTTGAGGGATAGTTCTCACTATTTTCACACAGTGCTGGAGTGTAGGTGATCAGGCTCAACTTGACTGACCTGTTTTAAAGAGTGTTGCTCCCATGAGTACCTTTCACTTGTTACTGGCCCTGCATCAGAAGCTCAGCCTAGCCGCACTTATGCCCGGCTCTTTATCTGACGGCCCATTTATGCATTGCTCTGGACAAAACCTCCTGTTGACTAAATACATATTGATGTTAATTAGGTTTGATTTGATTGGCTGAAATGACGCCTGTCTCCAGCCTGGGGGCTGTGCAGCCTGGCTCTCCTCGCTCCGATTGGGGGAGCTGTCGCGCAGATGCGGCCTGTTTCCCCACAGCTGTTCAGGGTTGCGTCCCGGCAACGACTGGCAGCTGGGAACATTTCGGTGCCTTCAGTGGAGCCCCTAGTGGTGCATGCAGGGAAGTGCAGCTGCCATGGGGGGGAGGGGGGCATGCTGTGTGGCGTTTCTGTGCTACTTAGGGGCAGTGAGTGGCTCAGCAGGCTAAGTATCTCTGCCTGTGATCAGAAGCCGGTTCAAGCCCCAGCCTTGACAGAATAGTCACATGTCCACGAGCCCTTGAGCTAGGCCCTTAAACCCCTGAATGACCCTGCGCTGTGATCCCCAAGCTATGGAGAGCGAGACGGGGTCAGCAAAGAGCAGCATTCCAATGTACCTGTACTCATACTTGTGCAAATGGCATATAAAGAGTTCATCATTTATCTACCTGTTAGTGTCGGGGACCTGATTCAGTCGAGGTGTCCTGTTCTCTGTTTGCAGTGAGGACCGGGCCATCGAGCATTACAAGGCACTGAAAGGGCTCACGCGAGGACAGGCTGTCATACAGTAAGTGGTGGGGGACAGGGGGTGCAGAGGCTCAGGGTGTCCTGACCGGTCTTCCGCAAAGGGCGGGTAATTGCCTGTCGTTTAGACTGCGCTGGCATCAGCAAAATCTGCGATGATGTATCGCAGAGCCAGGCTGAGCTCACGTTTTGGGCCCCCTGTCACTGCACTGAAGTGACGCTTCCTTGGGAATAAATTCTGTTTGCTGGATTCCAGGAAAGATAACGTTACCCATAAACCACGTGATCAGTCATTAACTGCGATGGCTGCATTGCTTTGCTTTATCTTGCAGGTACTTGACCTTGGTGGAATCCCTTCCCACCTATGGAGTTCATTACTATGAAGTAAAGGTAAAAAAAATATTTTTACTTTGTCCTGTTAAGTCAAGGTGGATATAAAGGTTTCAGGAGCCTAGGAACTCGTCTGTTTGTTTAGTTTGTTTGGACCCTTTAGGTTTATTTGGAGCTTGTGGATAATTTGGGTTGATTCTCTAAAACGTTTCACGATTGTATTTTCTCATTCACTTTATTCACTTTTATATAAAAAAAAAATCTTACCATCTGACCTGTTATTTCCTGATTATTATGAGACTCCCTCTGTCTCTGGCCTAAACGTAGAGTTTATTGCAGAAATGCTGGCTTTACGACTGACCTTCCTCAGCTCCTGCCATAAAAGACGGCGATCCGCGGCGTCTCCCAGAGCCGTCCGAGCGGCACACTAACTCTTATTTATGGGGCTTCCCGACTGAATTGGAAAAATCCCAGTGGAGGTGTTTGCGCTGTGATAACGGCGAGAGGGAGGGGCCAGCTCCCCCCAGCTCTTGCAGCACGGCGCTCCGCCTGACAGACGCTCTCTCTGACCAACAGGACAAGCAGGGCATCCCGTGGTGGCTAGGAATCAGCTACAAGGGCATCGGCCAGTACGACCTGCAGGACAGGCTGAAGCCCAGGAAGGTGCGTCCCACTCCTTTGCCTCTTTATTGTTCTGCATGGGGTAGTTAATGTGCCAGTGAGGTGTAACCAAGGCGACTAGAGCTGGGAGGTGCGCGGGGGGACCGTCCTGGAGTCGCAGCCTGGGAGAAGCTGCTGGTCCATGCTAGTGTGATGTTAGGCAGCGGCTGCTTTGCCTCTGAGGTACCACAGGGGGCGACGGTTTACCTGCGCCCTGCGTTTCCAGGGTGAAACTCCGCCAAGGCTACGATAATTATCCCCGTTATTAAACAGGGATGAAAGAGCCATCCTGCTTGAAAAACAGAGGTAGCAATTTCCTTAATTACAGGGTTCAGTTCTGCCATTTCTGCCTCTTCTGTTCTGGTTTTGGGCAGGAGAGCCAACACCCCCCCGTTACGCCGTACTCATTGGCCCCTGGCTCTCTGCACACACGGCCTGGTATGTGGCAGCCTTGAATACCGTTGAACGAACGGGCTTGTCCCCTTCTTAAAACCAGGTCCCGCGTCCATTTCCCAGCCCTGCCTCCGCACGTTGTAATTACTTAGCGCCGCTGAGCACAGGGGGGTCGTCGGCCCCATGCCGCCTCACAGGAGCCTGCTGCCCGCTCGCTTTCATGGCGCTCGCCCGTGTGTCCCCCCCCCCTCTGCCGCCCGCTCCCAGCATGCCGAGCTCATTATGCAAAGCTGCCTGTCATTGTGTGAGTTTCTTGGAGAGAACAAACGATTGATCAGGCCGTAAAACACAATTAGCTTAGTGGGGATCCTGAGAGAGGCAGTTACAGGCTCTGCGGTTTCAGGTTAGCCCACAGGGGAGTCCTTCAGAAACCTTCAAAGTGCCTGTTTCAAAGGCTTAGATGGTTCTAGGGGAGGCCAGGAGAGGACCAGGTCGTTTGAAGATAATTATTGACAGTCTTAGCTTGGTGTAGAAGTTTCCCTGATATCCACTCAGTGTTTTGTTTTTTTTGATTGGATGTGCCAGCTGAGCCAGATAGCAGCAGGGGTGTTCTTATTTGTACAAGGGGAATGAACAACAGTGACACCATTGTTACAGGGTGTAGTTGGCGTGATGATCCTCGTTTCCTGGTTTTTATTATTGGTGTGAGGACACGCTTCGGTGAGCCTTTTCGGCACGCGCTGGCGTCTGGTCCTGTCCCGTCCGGGTGAGCGGTGCCGGTCCTGTCCCATCCGGGTGAGTGGTGCCGGTCCTGTCCCATCCGGGTGAGTGGTGCCGGTCCTGTCCCCTCCTACCAGCCTGCTCCCTGCCAGTACCGCGCCCTGTGGTGCCTCCCATGTCCGCAGCCCCCTATCAAGGCATGTGGAGGTCCTACCGGCCGCCAGCAATCCGCATTGCAGTAGGTGGGGGGGGGGGGTTATATCCAGTTGGGTGAGCAGCAGATAGTCTGTAAGCTGCAGCTGGGGGTGTTAAATTGCCCTTTTATTATTTAAAGGGGTCCTGGAATGAATGCGGCCCCTCATTTCACGCTGGTGCTTAACGCTGTCCTACCTCAAGGGGGCGCCACGTGAATAGCGGAGCAGGACAGACGCGCAGGTCTCCCCGAGGGGCCTCCCTGGCACAGCTGGGTGGCACGGGCGTGGCCGGGAGGGTTATGGAGGCGTTAACTGCAGCATGTAAACTTTGACACACATCTGCCGTCGGCGGGAGCGAGAGTGGCATCGCCCGGTACCCCCAGGCCAGGCTGGGCCGGGCCGGGGAGGGCTGGGCCTGGAAAGTGGTTCAGACTCCTGCAGAGCCAGATCTTCAACCGCCCTCAGCGGTCGGTGGTGGGTCAGATTACCCAGCGGTCTCTTTGTAACCATGTGTGAGGGACAGACGTGCCGCCCACAGCCTGACCATTGGTTGTGCATTTTCCGGGGACGGCCACTAATATGGTTTGGTTTATTGTGAGTACTGCTGCCTGCAGACCCCTTGTAGGTGATGTGAGATGGACCCCAGGACGAGCATCGGGGGGCTGGTCACATCAGAGCTGATGGGAAGTGTGCAGAGCCGCTGTTCCCAGTGTGGCTCTGTGTGACGTCCCCTCTCTGCCTGATTAGATATGGCACTGTGGCGATTAGCTCTCTGCTTCTATTTTCAGCTAGATGCGTGTGGAAGGAAACGCTGATTAACTCCTTCGCGGCTCTGTGAGTTGTTGGGTTTTACCCATGTCTCTGGCTCATTGGGTGCTTTTTCACCGACCAGGTACCATACTTTTGATACTTCGAGAAAGTACCAGAAGTAGGCTACTTCAAGGGGCTGGTTTTCCACTGGTGTAAAAACTGGTACTGGCGCCGAATGACATCGCAGCGCGAGACAGGGTGTTTTGTATTGAAAACGGCTGTAGAATATTATAGGAATGGACAATGTGCGATATTAACAAAAACATTGCATGTTATGCATGATATGGCAAAAAAAAATGATCACGATATTTTTTCCTGTATTGACCGATATCGATAATTATCAATATTATAGTTTCACAATGCCGTTCCATGTAATAATGTAATAATCAAAATAATAAAAAAATAACCCTATTCTGACAAATAGAATTAATACATTTAAATAAACAATATTAGTAAACAAATATTTATTTTCCAACAAATTTTACTGTTTACATACAAAATTCCCTTAAAATTATAAAAGGTTATTGATTTTCAAGTATTC